>CM060591.1:54145329-54650329 GCA_030578255.1 Tiaroga cobitis
TAAATGGCACTTTCTGGAGAGTTTTGTGCAAAGAAATTGAGAAAATGAGTCTTACATGATATTTGAAAAACTGCAAGGTTAAGAGCATATACTTTGCATTGTTGTAGCATCAACAGGTATTAGGACATTTAGCATTTACATTACTGTTAATCAGTCATGTACTGATTAACTAAAAATTAAAAACTCAAATAAATGGTTGATTTAATTTCCATTAACCACCTAGCTTACCCCCCATGGATAGATTGAAAAATAAAATCAATCTATGTGGAAAGGTTCCTTGCTAAAAGTAGGTCTAGCAAGTCTTATATTTCTGTAATTCACACAGATCAAACACAAATATGCTGCCTGAATAGATTGCTAGTTTATTTTGAGTAGCCAGCTAGCAGTTCTCTTGGCAGTTTGCTGATAATCCGGTGTCTGAAGTAAAATGCTCGAAACATCTCCTGAGAAAAATCACATGGCCAATCTAGTCTTGGTTATTTAATTTAGATTTAGTCTTATTTTCCTTACCTTGTCATTCAAGGCCAGGTCACTTTATGTACATTTCTGGAACTTTTGCACGCTTCCACATCCCGCGCAACTAGGATCTCCCAGGAACACTCATTATATATTGCTGCGTACATTTATCCGTGTCACCTAGATGCGCATGCGCGAGCGGTGCGCGATCGTGGTCGACTGACAACGAGATTAGCAGCTGAAGAGTTCGGCCGTTTTTTTAAATTGAATTATGTATTTAAAAGTTGCCGAATGGATTAATTTGGAGACTCAGAAATCGGCAGAGATAGGCAGGCAATGCAAAACTAAATCTTACATTGGGAAATAGTGGGGGGGACAAAACTTCGATTTTGAAATGTGGGGGGGACATGTCCCCCCCACGTATAATGGCTCCTACGCCCCTGATGATATGAGTGTGTATGCATGTGTGTGTGTGTGTGTGTGTGTGTGTGTGTGTGTGTGAGAGAGAGAGAGAGAGAGTACATGAGTGTGTGTGTGTGAGAGAGAGTCTGTGTGTTTGCGTGTACATGTGTGTGTGTGTGTTTGTGAGAGAGAGAGAGTGTGTATGAGTGTGTATGCATGTGAGTGTACGTGTGAGAGAGTGTGTGTGTTTGTGTATATGTGAGTGTGTGTGTGTGTGTGTGTGAGAGAGAGAGAGAGAGAGAGAGAGAGTGTGTGAGAGAGAGAGTGTGTGAGAGAGAGAGTGTGTGTGTGTGAGAGAGAGATAGAGATAGAGAGATTGTGTGTGTGAGAGAGTGTGTGTGTGTGTGTGTATTTTGGTCTCCATGCGGAAACAAGTCATACAGAAGGAGGTTGTTTTTTTCCCGGAAAATGTAAAAGTGCAGTTTTCTGTGATGGGTCGGTTTACTGTAAGGGGACATAACATACAGTTTGTACAGTATAAACATTATTATGTCCATGAAAAGTCCTCTTAAAACATGAAAACACACCGCGCGCGCGTGTGTGTGTGTGTGTGCTCGTGCGCGACCTCCATCCTCTGCACGATCGCGATGAAAACCCGCAACTGCCCGAAACAACATCCGCCACAGATTCTCTCGTCACTGCCACTGATTACAGCGATCTGGCCGCGTAATCAGCGCGTTTCATAATCAATTCGGCGGTAGTCTGTAAGTGAGCGGGACAGAGCTTGAGAAATCTGATCAACGCAGAGAAGATAACAAACAAAAGCAAAGAGAGAGGGAGGAAAAAACCCCAACAACCAACCGCACATCGCTCAAACTGACTGGATGAACGGAACTAAGAAGCTTATAAACGCTCGCGCTCGTCACGCAGCGAATTTCCGCCATCGCATCTGCTTTTACCTCGCATGACCGAAGTATCGCCCGAGAAAACAGACGCGAGCCTCGGATCCCTCCCTCTCTTTCACATTTTCCGTGCGCGTCTAACTTAACAGACACCGCCTAGTGAAAAATATCCAGCACAACTTTAACACACAAAAAATCATCGGCCCTGTGTGTGTGAACATGTCGCGTGCTGTCAGTCCGCGCGCAGACATCAACGTTTCATCAGCACATCTGATTCTCGTCGAGCGCGCTTTTGCTTTTGTGTACTGAGTGTGTGTCTATTAGAGCAACGGAACAAGAGAAGCGACGGTGTCTTTCTCGCGCGCACGCACGCACGCACGCGAGTCCGCACCTTTTGTGCTGAGAGAGACGCCGAAGTGAAACAGGGCAACGCAGATACAGTTGCGTGTGTCGAGCGGAACAACACACAACTGATGTGTAATCGTTTGCACACACAACACGACCACAAAAAAACAACAACCCACAAACACACGCGTGACACAGTTTTTGGGTGTATGGCGCACACTTGCACGCGAGAAAAGAGCGGAAATCGGATGCGCTTTTTTTCTTTCTTTCGCTTTTTCCATCAATTATTTAGGCTATACGAAAGATTGGGGTGTAGCGGGGCGCGCGCCTGTAGCGCTACTGCACGCGCAAGGACGTGTTGGAAATATTAAGTTATACCTTTTTCGTGAGATGTCTGTCCTGCAGCGCGCTCTTCAGGAGTCGCGCGGACGGAAGCTTGTTGGCCCTTGCGTGGAGAGCGATGTGGCCGAGACGCGTCCTGCGCAGGCGACCCCTCTCGAGCTCGCGCTCCAGCACCACTTTAACGCGGTTGCGGGTCAGCTTTTCCCCAGGCATCCCGCTCTGTGTGCTGAGGAAGCCCAGGATCTCATTCAGCCCCGGTGGCGCGTGGCCCCGTGTTGCGGCGGAACCCCGGGACAGACTTCGGACCGCGGCAACCAGTCTATCGCCTAAATCAGCACTGCTTTCATCCAAAGACTCCGAGGCACGCACACAAGAGCCCTTGAGTTTGGGTTTTGGGGAGGCGGGGGGCTTGTTAGTCGTAGCCGGACTACTCGAGCAAGTTTTCCGCTCCTCCTCTTCATCGTTATTATCGGTGCCTTCATTGACCGCGCCGCGCGTCTCGCCTCTTGAAGCATCGCTTTTCCCCACCGCCTCGGTGACTAATCTCGTGTCCTTCGACGCACTTGCTTTCACGCTCCCCGCGGAACATACCGTCGCGCCGCAACTAACAAAACAGTTTCCGCTCGGTTGCGTTACAATCTTTTCTTCCTTTACGAGATTGGAGGGCGAGGTTTGAGGAGGCAGGGGTTCAGAAGAACACAAGCTCTCAGTACTTTCCTCCTTCTTCTCCTCCTCCTCCTCGCACTCTTCTTCTTGGTCCGTGAGACTGAGCGCGCTGTCTCCGTTGTTATTGAAACTGCCGTGTTTGGTTTGCTCGCGCGCGGACTCGGTTTGCTCGCTTCTCTTTCTGCATTTTCTTTGCACTTTCGCGGCGTTCCTGTAGGAAATGGAGCCCTTGTAGCTAACTTTCAGCACAGTTTGCTCCTGGATCAGTTTTTCTAGTTCAGCCCTGGTGTGGTCCGGGTCTGACCCGTGTCTTCTTCGGACCATTCGGCAGATTCTTTCCAGGTCCGGTCGGGCTTTTCTCGAGCGCAGGGAGTCGATGGTCTCCAGGATCCATTCTCGGTATTTTGGCTCCGACATGTTGAGGCTCTGGTTCTGTTGGCGTTGGCCGAGCGTCTCTCTCTTGTCCCCGAAGTGATCCGCTGCGAGCCCGGCTGGGAATGAAGCGGAAGCCTCGCTCTACGCCTGCGTTATGCGCGCTTAAGGTGGACTACTTGCGAAGAGAGTCATCCGCTATACACTCTGCGCTTATTTAAGGTGGTATTGCAGAGTTACGCGTTTTGCGCACCTCGTCAACGCTCGCGCTGCAGTCCATTACACCTAATCCAACAGATTGTTTTCCCCCATATGTGACCCTGGACCACAAATCCCGTCACAAGGGTCATTTTTTTCTATTGAGATTTATACATCATCTGAAAGCTGAATAAATATAATTTCCATTGCTGTAAGGTTTGTTAGGATAGGACATATTAGGCCCATATAATATTTGGCAGATATACATTTTAAAATCTATTTTTAAAATCATACACTATTTGAAAATCTGGAATCTGAGAGTGCAAAAAAATCTTAATATAGAGAAAACTCCCTTTAAAGTTGTCCATTTATGTTACACTCACAAAAAAAAAAAAAAAAAAAATATATATATATATATATATATATTATTTTTTTTGTGAGTGTAACATATAGTAGCACATTTACAAAATATATTCATGGAACATGATCTTTACTTAATATCCTTATGATTTTTGGCATAAAAGAAAAATTAAATTTTTTGACCCATACATTGTATTGTTGGCTATTCCCACATATACCTGTGCGACTGGTTTTGTGGTCCATGGGTCACATATGTGATCTCTATATTTATGTAAATAACCTTTTTTTTTTACATTCTGTACCATTTGTTTACATTAGTTTATATTTATATTTTTGATGTCTTTGTGTGTGTGTGCACTTTTCAAATGAGAGACTACATTTCATTGTACAACTAGTTACAACAAACATATTCAATTAAAATTCAATTCAATTGAAAGGCATCAGTATTGAATTGTTAGATTACAGATGGCTATCACGTGACGTCACTGCCAGATGTTAACAGATAATTGCAACAAAAATATGGTAGGAAAACATCTACAAGCCAAAATGAATACTAAAAAGAGCTTAAAGTTTAATGAAAGTCCTAAAATAGTTAATTGCAGAATATGTGTTAACTAAAAAACTGGTCTAAAATTTTCATTGCACTAATTAGTGAAAGCAGCATGAAGGACTTGAACTGATTAGCTAGACTAGCAAGCGAATCAGACTTAGCTAGCATCAATAGGCACAACCAGGGCCGCATTAAGAGCTCACTGGGCCCCGGGGCTATGAGTTACTGCAGGGCCCCCCCACCACTTTAGGTCACCAACTACATGAGCTAAATGTTATATCATTATACGAGTCATTTCATCCATCTATGATATTCTTCACAGTTAAGTTATATTACTTTTAACACGATTTTTTATCATATCAAAATGTAATGCCACTAAAATTTCATAATTCTTGTGACCAATTTCAATATCACAAAAAATAATATAGCTTAAGAAAAGAATCTCAAGCTTACTGATGACGAGAGTCACAAATAACAATAGAACAAAGGCACATAAGAAATCGACCTACTTGAAAAACTTAAAGCACTGAATAATATTATATTGTATAAAGTAATCAAAATATAAAATACATAGTTTTCACTATAAATTCAACAATTTATTCTTATTAATTTTACAAAAGTGATTCAGTCAAGGGGTAAATTACTTTCTTTCTGATGTTTGATTAACATTATTGACACAAAAGGCGACAGCAGCTTTATTAGCAGCTTCTGTCACTTTAAGACCTCAGGGTCGGAACTCAAGTGCGCTGCCGCTGTGCAAAACCGTCTCAAGTTTACCATGGTCTCAAAACGAGCATTTACTAAATTAATTCTCTCCCGCTGCTTACTGTGCATGAGCAGTTTAAAATAATTTGTGTCCAAACCACAATGCTTAAAAACGAGTTTAAATTATAAACTTACATCATGATGGCGCAGCAAAATGGGACATTCTAAAACGCTTAACGTGAAAAACGCTTAACGTGGCTTACTGCACTAAGACAGTGATATTAAAAGACCAAACTCAGTACACATCATATTAATAAACCATACTATGTATAAAATAATAAGATGAGTCCAAAATATGAACGCAACGCGTTTCATTTCACGTTAAGCATTTTCTTCCCATAGAAAACCGTTATAAGAAAACGCTTAACGTGGCTTACTGTACTAAGACAGTGATATTAAAAGACCAAACTCAGTACACATCATATTAATAAACCATACTATGTATAAAATAATAAGATGAGTCCAAAATATGAACGCAACGGGTTTAATTACACGTTAAGCATTTTCTTCCCATAGAAAACCGTTATAAGAAAACGCTTAACGTGGCTTACTGTACTAAGACAGTGATATTAAAAGACCAAACTCAGTACACATCATATTAATAAACCATACTATGTATAAAATAATAAGATGAGTCCAAAATATGAACGCAACGCGTTTCATTTCACGTTAAGCATTTTCTTCCCATAGAAAACCGTTATAAGAAAACGCTTAACGTGGCTTACTGTACTAAGACAGTGATATTAAAAAACCAAACTCAGTACACATCATATTAATAAACCATACTATGTATAAAATAATAAGATGAGTCCAAAATATGAACGCAACGGGTTTAATTACACGTTAAGCATTTTCTTCCCATAGAAAACCGTTATAAGAAAACGCTTAACGTGGCTTACTGCACTAAGACAGTGATATTAAAAGACCAAACTCAGTACACATCATATTAATAAACCATACTATGTATAAAATAATAAGATGAGTCCAAAATATGAACGCAACGCGTTTCATTTCACGTTAAGCATTTTCTTCCCATAGAAAACCGTTATAAGAAAACGCTTAACGTGGCTTACTGTACTAAGACAGTGATATTAAAAAAACAAACTCAGTACACATCATATTAATAAACCATACTATGTATAAAATAATAAGATTAGTCCAAAATATGAACGCAACGCGTTTCATTTCACGTTAAGCATTTTCTTCCCATAGAAAACCGTTATAAGAAAACGCTTAACGTGGCTTACTGTACTAAGACAGTGATATTAAAAGACCAAACTCAGTACACATTGGATGTAATGGTGGTTCGCTGGAAATTAACTCCTTGTATTTTTCAAAATCATCTAGAATTGCTTCTGCTTCTTTAAGTGTAAACTCTGACTGTTTTTGCATTAAAGTCATTTTTTTATATTCACCTGTGTCGATGTGAATATACAACAAAGGGGGAAAAAAGACAAAACAAACAAATACAACAAAATATAATATACTATATTATAATATAATATACTATAATATATAATATTAGTAATAATATAATATACTATAATATAATATTATATAATATATGTATATTAAGAATACCCTGGTAATTAGTATGACACCAGTGAAAATGAGTTGTAGCCTTTAAAAAGGCTTTTTATAAAGAAATTTCGATTCCAAAAATCTGAATGCAACTGAATGACCTATACAGCGACTCTAGCAAGGCCACTGCACAAATGACAGGTTGTGGTGTCAGTGCCACTGACAGTGCCTTATATATACCTACAGATGACAGTTACACGCATTTCAAAAGATTACATTGTGTGGTGATTGGACATTCAAAAACAAAGATTTGTGATTGGTTGTAGGCAACCATGTGCTCTAAAAAGGGGCGTGTTCACAAAAGGGCGTTGAAGAGGAAAAGTTTTTTTTTTTTTACTCCACAGCGTTTTCTTATGGTTTTCTATGGGAGAAAAATGCTTAACATGTAATTAAACGCGCTGCGTTCATATTCTGGACTCCTCTTATTTTTTTATACATAGTATGGTTTATTAATATGATGTGTACTGAGTTTGGTCTTTTAATATCACTGTCTTAGTGCAGTAAGCCACGTTAAGCGTTTTCTTATAACGGTTTTCTATGGGAAGAAAATGCTTAACGTGAAATGAAACGCGTTGCGTTCGTATTTTGGACTCATCTTATTATTTTATACATAGTATGGTTTATTAATATGATGTGTACTGAGTTTGGTCTTTTAATATCACTGTCTTAGTGCAGTAAGCCACGTTAAGCGTTTTTCACGTTAAGCGTTTTAGAATGTCCCAGCAAAATTGACATATTTCTATCGGATATATTATCGCCAGCCCTTTAGGCGAATATAGAGTTTGATCAAACACAAAAAGCGATATCATACATACATCAAGTTAATATTCAAACTTACCGAAAATTTGTGGGGTCGATGATGACGCTGTGTTTCAAGAATAGTCTAGACTAGAATGAAGTGAAGAGTGGAGGCGATTTATTGGTTGATGCATATTCTAATAAGGCGCAGGCAGCCTTCTATAGGCCAACGTGCAGCAGCAGGTCGATCGTTCACAAGTTAAATATAGAATAAATGTATTTGTTATATCAAATTAAAACGTGACGTTTTAGTTCACCATGTCCTGCTGCCCACTGGGGTTTGATTGACAGGCGGCCTGGCCAATCATAACGCTGAATACGCAATTTTGTCCGACAACAAAGCTGTCAGTAGATTAACGTCGGTGGACTTGAACTTGAAAACGGTATTGTTTAAATTACTTAAATGACAATATTTGAAAGTTGAGACTTTGTTTCATATCAACAGTAGGCTAAGCTGCTCTGAACTCTCTCTCGTAGTCACTCGGTGTAATGTTAGTCTTTGCCCCGTGATGTATTTTTTACTGCGTGAGTGAGAACATGACGTGCGTGACTTGTGAGAGCCGCCTGGCTTGTCATACAGTAAATAAAAAAGGCGGGTCTTTGCGAACGTCTCTATAATATTAATGAAAATGATTCCATGATAATGCATGGAATATATGGCAAAGCGCCACTAAATAACAGGGCTAATTTGTGGGGGGCGTTGCGTGGTAAGGCTTTGGCAATCAGATGGCTAGCAGTATCTGCACCACAGCCAATCACGGGCCCCCTCCTTGCGCGGGCCCCGGGGCTTTAGCCCCGCCTAGCCCTATTGTTAATGCGGCCGTGGGCACAACGAAACATGATTGAATGAATTATATTGCATATTTTAAAATGTATATGGATACATCTGGAAAAAGCCCTCCAACATCTTTAACCGACAGATCTATATGGGCAAACATCTCATGATCTTCTCAATCTTTCAATGAGTTCTCTGTGCAGTTGTGTAATGCTTAAACAACACAAAGCTATCGTACATGACCAGCTGCACTTTATAATGCAAACATGCTATACAAACTGCTAAACAAATTCAGAAGTGTTTCATCGTGAGTATGATGCCTGGCCAGACCTATGATATACTTATCCTGTTTTGGAGGTTCTGGAGCAGTGGCTGTGAAAGTCCACCCAACTCATCTCTCAGTCTTAATGAGCAATGGTGCAATATCCCAATACACACAGTTCTGTCATGACAACTCGCACAGAGTTTGGTATTGTAATGGATATTACAATATTGATTTATTTGGTCTTGGCGGAATAGATCTGCTACACTGCTTTTATTATTATTGATGCTGATGTTGATTATTGATGCTGATGTTGGTTTCTGATGCTGATGTTGGTTATTGATGCTGATGTTGGTTATTGATGCTGATGTTGATTATTGATGCTGATGTTGGTTTCTGATGCTGATGTTGGTTATTGATGCTGATGTTGGTTATTGATGCTGATGTTGGTTATTGATGCTGATGTTGGTTATTGATGCTGGTTTCTGATGCTGATGTTGGTTTCTGATGCTGATGTTGGTTATTGATGCTGATGTTGGTTTCTGATGCTGATGTTGGTTATTGATGCTGATGTTGGTTATTGATGCTGATGTTGGTTTCTGATGCTGATATTGGTTATTGATGCTGATGTTGGTTATTGATGCTGGTTATTGCTGCTGATGTTGGTTATTGATGCTGATGTTGGTTATTGATGCTGATGTTGGTTTCTGATGCTGATGTTGGTTTCTGATGCTGATGTTGGTTATTGCTGCTGATGTTGGTTATTGCAGCTGATGTTGGTTATTGCTGCTGATGTTGGTTATTGATGCTGATGTTGGTTATTGCTGCTGATGTTGGTTATGGATGCTGATGTTTGTTATTGATGCTGATGTTGGTTTCTGATGCTGATGTTGGTTTCTGATGCTGATGTTGGTTATTGATGCTGATGTTGGTTATTGATGCTGGTTTCTGATGCTGATGTTGGTTTCTGATGCTGATGTTGGTTATTGATGCTGATGTTGGTTATTGATGCTGATGTTGGTTTCTGATGCTGATATTGGTTATTGATGCTGATGTTGGTTATTGATGCTGGTTATTGCTGCTGATGTTGGTTATTGATACTGATGTTGGTTATTGATGCTGATGTTGGTTTCTGATGCTGATGTTGGTTTCTGATGCTGATGTTGGTTATTGCTGCTGATGTTGGTTATTGCTGTTGTAGATGATTGCTGCTGATGTTGGTTATTGATGCTGATGTTGGTTATTGCTGTTGTAGATGATTGCTGCTGATGTTGGTTATTGCTGCTGATGTTGGTTATTGCTGTTGTAGATGATTGCTGCTGATGTTGGTTATTGATGCTGATGTTGGTTATTGCTGTTGTAGATGATTGCTGCTGATGTTGGTTATTGATGCTGATGTTGGTTATTGATGCTGGTGTTGGTTATTGTTGTTGATGTTGGTTAATGCTGCTGCTGTTGGTTATTGATGCTGATTATTGCTGCTGCTGTTGGTTATTGATGCTGAAGTTGGTTATTGATGCTGATGTTGGTTATTGCCATTGTTGTAGATTATTGCTGCTGCTGTTGGCTTTTGGTTGTTGGTTATTGCTGCTGATGTTGGTTATTGATGCTGATGTTGGTTATTGGTTGTTGGTTATTGCTGCTGATGTTGGTTTCTGATGCTGATGTTGGTTATTGATGCTGATGTTGGTTATTGATGCTAATGTTGGTTATTGATGCTGATGTTGGTTATTGCTGCTGATTGCTGCTGATGTTGGTTATTGCTGCTGATGTTGGTTATTGGTTGTTGGTTAATGCTGCTGATGTTGGTTATTGGTTGTTGGTTATTGATGCTGATGTTGGTTATTACTGCTGATGTTGGTTATTGCTGCTGATGTTGGTTATTGATGCTAATGTTGGTTATTGATGCTGATGATGGTTATTGCTGCTGATGTTGGTTATTGCAGCTGATGTTGGTTATTGCTGCTGATGTTGGTTATTGATGCTGATGTTGTAGATTATTGCTGTTGATGTTGGTTATTGCTGCTGATGTTGTAGGTTATTGCTGTTGATGTTGGTTATTGCTGCTGATGTTGGTTATTGATGCTGATGTTGCAGATTATTGCTGTTGATGTTGGTTATTGCTGCTACTATTGGCTTTTGGTTGTTGGTTATTTCTGCTACTGTTGGCTTTTGGTTGTTGGTTATTGCTGCTACAGTTTGCTTTTGGTTGTTGGTTATTACTGCTGATGTTGGTTAACTTATTGCTGCTGATAGATATTGATGCTGATGTTGGTTATTGATGGTGATCTTGGTTATTGCTGTTGTTTTAGATTATTGCTGATGATGTTGATTATTGTTTATTGCTGCTGCTGGTTTTTGCTGCTGCAGAGCAAGTACGGGACTTGCTACTGCAAAGACGTACGCAACACGCTGCTGTGAGCCAGTAACACATGCTGCTGCTATACAATATAGCATACATGAATTACCCGTAGCAGATCTATACAGGTGGAGCTGGGGAAGGTGAAGGGTTTCTGAAAGCGTCCTGCAACTGTTACAGCAAATGCTGATCAGTATTTGAAGGTTGAGCAGCGAGCTCACCGGCTACTGATACAGCAGGAAGCAATCAGCTGTGCCCTATAGAGAATGATGTGATTACAAGCAGATTGAGTTAAGGACCGATCAGTCTGTGCCATCTAGAGTTTCATGACAGAACTTCTACTTCAGTATGACAGCATGCCAAATAGGACAGAAGCTGCAGACAGGGTGAAACTTACTAAAATATAAGGTGCTTACACATAAAAGGACGTGAAACCTGTTTGGTATTTATAGTAATACTTTATTGGAATGATTCTTGTGGTGCAAAATATCACAATTAACTTGAACCATGTCCTCAGGAGTAAGCACTGGTATCCACTGAGTTCACCTCCAGCTTAGAGGAGATATTTGTAGCCTAGAGAGTTGCGTGTAAGAAATTCTCACCCAAAAAGGAGCCAGATGCTCTGCACCCATTCAGAGAGAAGACTTTGCCTATTTAAAAATACAGAAATGGAAGAATGAAGGGGGAAGAAATGGCGAAAACGGAGAGAGCAATGCGGCGGCTCATTGGTCGACCGCAAGACTTCGCCGTGTCAATCACGCACAGTGTGTGTGTGATTTCGTCAGGTACTAGAAATGTATAACCCAATGAGAACCGTAACAATTATAGTATTAACAATACTAAACAAACGAAACGAAAACATTCATCCCCTCCTCTGCACGAAGGCTTGACGCGGTCCGCTGTCGACTGCTATCTGTCAGCTAGAATCAATGAAACGACTGATGAGCCAAAATATTGACACTTGTAGGATTTCATGGCACATTTCATAGGTGAAAGTTCAAAGTTCATCAGTGAATATTTTACAGAGCGCAGTGGACCTACAGCTGAAAGAAGAAAAAGAAAAGAGGTGCTCATATTATGAAATCATGGCTTCTTTTCTAAGCCATTTTCACTTTGTCATCCCTTTCAGTGCATTTTAAGAATAAAGAAACACATGACAGTATACAGGACCAAAAATATTTCGGTTATTACACAGGAATACATATTTTTATCGTTCTTTTTTTTTTTCTATTTTTCTGTATGGTTGTTATGGTGACCTAGTGGAGAACTTGCACCTAAGTGGTAACTGTTCAAGATTAGAGATTTAACTAATCCAGTCTGTTTTTGTGCGGCAACAACAATCCCAGTCCACAGACCAACAATTACACCCTATCAAATCCATCATGGTTAATATCACATGAACAGAGATTTAAAAAAAGAAGAAAAAAAAAGAAAATTGCAAACATGATTAAAATAGAGATGATAAAGGCCTCACTGTTTATCCCTGGAGGTCTTCTCTGGACTCTTACGCTGGTTTCTCTGCTGTTTTACAGGAGGAAGGATCGTTTTTTAAGATTCATGCACTTTTTCTCCTTCTCTCTCTCTTTCTCTCCACCTATATCCCTCGCTCTGATTTCTATAGTTTCTTCCTCTAGAATTCGGCAAATTCTTTTGCGCACTTCTCCGTGAACGACACACGGATCTCCTCTTCCTCATAGTCGTCGAAGTTGCTGGTGTCCCCGGGACCTCTGCATTTAGGCACAAACGGGGCCTCCACCTGCCAAAACACACACGGAGAGAGAGAGAGAGATTTACCTAATCTTAAACATTTCACGCTTGATATTCACATTTGAGCATGAAATAATCGCCAATACCAATATAAAGTATTTCTCCGCTCATATTTTACACTCCCCTTTGTTTTTGAGTAACAGCAAAATCACACAGAATATTTGATGTTTCTGTTCATTAACCCTTTTGACATGGATCATACATTATTGTTCAAATTACATATCGATTAACAGAGAAAAGCGCAAAATATATGCGGATTTGCGCTTTTTGTTTCGAACCGAGATTACGATTCTGAACAGACAACTAAACTAAATAATACAATTTGCTAGAAGTTCTGACAAAATGTTAATTGCTGCAGTCTATTTAAAAGGTTTAATTACTAATTAATCTGAATGAATTATTTAAAAAGAAAATCGGGTTGAGTGAATGATTCAATGACTCACGCATAAATACTTCGCTTTGTTTCATTACTAGATAAATCAGAACAAATAACTTGAATGAATGATTCAATGACAAAAACATTTGTCTGTAACAATGTAACTGATACAGTCGTTATTTAAAACGGCAAGTTCCTTTCAAAAGCAGATTTCTCCTATGTAAATGTGTTGTTGATTATGTCTTAAGTGAATAAAAACAGTAGAGAAAGACAACACACGTGTAACAGTATCACTGGATGCGGGCATTCAGTCTTAAAGTGACAGCTGCCTAATATTCCTGCCGTTTGTGTTTTTAATGTTAATCAAACAACAAAAGACAAGGAAATCACTCACTGCTCTGGACTGAATAAAATTGTAACTTTAATAAGGATTAATCTTTCATCTTTATTTATAGTCAAATATGCAATGTTATTTTTACATTTGATCGCTTCATTCAGTTTATGTTCCTGAAAACTAATGTTAGACCTACCTGTAAAAACTAAAAAGCATTTGTATCTTTGCTCTATTGTATTTATTTGTGCTGTGTAGTTTGATTATTTGTTCTTACTTTCTATATCTTTACATGACAGCAGTCCTTTTCCCGCTGAACATACTCTGTAAAAAATGTTCGTAATTTGAACGGTAAAATACTGTAAAAAAAGCAACGGAAAAGACATGTTAATTGCTTAACAGTATGTACCCTTATTATATACCGTGAAAAACTGTAATAGCTCTCACGGGACATTTCATGTAGTTTTACAGTAAAATACTGTTAAATGTACGGATTTTGGATGTACACTGTAAAAAAAACCTTACCGTTGCATTTACCATAACTTACTGTGAAGAAATACGGTAGCAATTTTTATGTTTTACTTCATTGAACTTAAATTTACGGTAAAAAACTGCTAGCTGTGGTTGACAGTCTTTTACCGTAAAAAAAACCCCAGTATAAATATGTAAGTTTTACGGCATTGAACTAAAGTTTACGGTAAAAAACTGAAGCGATTTACCGTAAAAAATATGGTAGTAATATTTTAGGTTTTACGGCACTGAACTAAAGGTTACGGTAAAAAACTGGCAGCTGGTTGCAAGTGCTTTACTGTAAAAAATACGGTAGGAATATTTTAGGTTTTATGGCATTGAACTTCAGTTTTGAAATTTGAAATTTGAAATAAAAACGTCAATTTAGCAAAAACTCCCATTTATCGCAAAAACGTTTTTACGCTTTACATGAGGTGGTTTTTCAGGCAATTCGAAAAAGGAATATTTTGCACAACTGCGAAATGGAAACAGTCGATCATTCTTTAAAGTTCTTTTTAGTTCAAAACGCCGCAGCTCGAGTTCTTACCAGAACCAGGAAATATGACCATATTAGCCCGGTTCTGTCAAGTATAAGTAATATAAGTATCGTAAGTATAAGGGGCTTCCTCTCCATTAATGCTTGGATGACACACATACGTCTCCTTCCATTAATAATAATGGCTAGTGCGGTGGCTGGGATATCCGTAAACCTATAACATCCGTCGCCATAATTATTTAAATGACTTATCGCGGGAGGAAAAAAGGATGTTTTAGTCGCATAACATCAGTTAATGGAAACGCCGTCATTTCGCAATCGTTTTTTATCGACATTAAGAAAATATCGCACAAGTTTTGTGCAAATGTGTAACGTAAACGCGGCTATTACAACATCCGCCAATGTCTTTCATGAACGTTACAGTAGTGTGAACGCAGCCTCACAGGTCAAACCCTGAATAGTACGTCATTTACGGTCAGTGATGAAGGGATTGCGTGTGTCTCTCACCCTCCGCTGGTAAATGGCTATCCAGTCAGTAGTGGAGAACCACTTGTGTCCTTTAATGTCGTTAACTCCGTTTTTAAGGTTTCCGAAGCGTTTGGTGAGGTCCACCTGCAACAGGTTTCTCAACAGGTCCTTCAGGTCCGAACTGAAGTGCGACGGGAATCGTACCTGTGGAAGGAAACAAGCGGGTCAGGTTGAAGACGAGAATCTCAGATATTGTCCCGATTCGTTCAGAAACCGATAGGCTGTTGTTTTGTCAAGCCTTGGCAAAGTTACCTTTCCTGAGACAATCTTTTCGTAGATCTGAATGGGTTGATCGGCGAAAAATGGAGGATAACCAGCAGCCATCTCGTACATCAACACACCCAGAGCCCACCAGTCCACCGCTTTATTATAACCCTACCACACACACACACACACACACACACCAGGAGCAGGTCAAGAGCTGATCAAACGCTGTAAAGTCGAGCGACAACTGCGTATATTCATGGGAAGGGGATTTAAACTAGTAGAGGAGGGATGAGATGAGATGCAAGTTATTCAAATTGAAACAGATCAAATGAATAGAAAACAATTCAGACACTATCGGTCATAAGTTGGAAAGAAGTTTTTGAAAGAAGTCTCTAATTCTCACCGAGGCTGCATTTATTTAATCAATATACAGTAAAAAACAGTAATATTGTGAAATATTATTACAATTTAACTGTTTTCTTCATGTTAAAGTGTAATTTATTCCTGTGATCAAAGCTGTATTTTCAGCATCATTACTCCAGTCTTCAGAGTCACATGATCCTTCAGAAATCATGAATAATATGAGGATCAGGAAACATTTCTGAATATTATCAACGTTGAAAACAGTTGTGCCTTTTAATATTTTTTGTTGAAAATGTGAGACACTACCATTCAAAAGTTTGGGTTAAGTAAGATAAAAATAAAAAAGACTTTTATTCAGCAATAAATGCTTTAAATTGATCAAAAGTGATAGTAAAATAAAATGTTTATTTCAAATAAATGCTGTTCTTTTCAACTTCCTGAAAAAAAAAACATTTTCAACATTGATATCAGAAATGTTTGGGCACATTAGAGTGATTTCTGAAGGATCATGTGACACTGAAGACTGGAGTAATGATGCTGAAATACAGCTTTGATCACAGGAATAAATAAATTACACCTGTATATTCACATAGAAAACACTTATTTCAAATTGTAATAATATTTCACGATATTACTAGTATTTTTGATCAAATAAATGCAGCCTTGGTGAGCAGAAGAGACTCTTTCAAAAACATAGAAAAAATATTGAATTATGAAATTATAAATGTAATTTTCCAAACTTTTGAGCAGTAGTGTGACTAGCTTCTATTATATTTGAATATTAAATCAGGTTATTCAGACAGATGAAGTGTTTGGAGCAGCTGTGCAGCACAAGAGCATCTACCAGATCCATCCACAGACTCTTGCAGTGAAAACGCTTTATTAATTATAATGTAAGTGCTATATTTTTGTTGCATTGTGAGGTAAGCGAGGCTCACCTTGCTGAGGATGATCTCTGGGGCCAGATACTCCGGGGTCCCACACAACGTCCACGTGCGGCCCTTCACCCGCTTCGCGAAGCCAAAGTCTGTCACCTGGAACACAGTCACACACACACACACACACACACACACGACCATGAGATTTACGACACACTTCTTCCATGTCATTCTCATATTAGCCATAAGGGGGCAGTAATGGTGAGATCATGAGCGGTGTGTGATTGATAAAAACATCCACACACACACACACACACACACACACACTTTATTAACACCCAAACCTGACTTCTTTTTTTTTCTCACTTTTTTGGGTTACAGCAAAAATCACATTGATTTTGATCTGTTTCTGTTCATCTAACGCAGCATTTGTCATAATCTGTGCTTGATCATAAAATATTTTCCAAAAGGCACAATATTAAGTATTACAGTGTAATACTTAATTATAAACTTACTTTAAAATAAATACTGATGTAAAGTAGGTCACAAATGTTGACATTTGCTTCATAAAGTAACGATAAATATTACAAATTAGTTTATTATCCATGCTAATTAAGACTGGAAGTCCAAAGTGTTTTTTGTTATTAATTTCAGATTCTAACTACATATTATATGATATATACACTCACCTAAAGGATTATTAGGAACACCTGTTCAATTTCTCATTAATGCAATTATCTAATCAACCAATCACAAGGCAGCTGCTTCAATGCATTTAGGGGTGTGGTCCTGGTCAAAACAATCTCCTGAACTCCAAACTGAATGTCAGAATGGGAAAGAAAGGTGATTTAAGCAATTTTGAGCGTGGCATGGTTGTTGGTGCCAGACGGGCCGGTCTGAGTATTTCACAATCTGCTCAGTTACTGGGATTTTCACGCACAACCATTTCTAGGGTTTACAAAGAATAGTGTGAAAAGGGAAAAACATCCAGTATGCGGCAGTCCTGTGGGCGAAAATGCCTTGTTGATGTTAGAGGTCAGAGGAGAATCGGCCGACTGATTCAAGCTGATAGAAGAGCAACTTTGACTGAAATAACCACTCGTTACAACCGAGGTATGCAGCAAAGCATTTGTGAAGCCACAACACGCACAACCTTGAGGCGGATGGGCTACAACAGCAGAAGACCCCACCGGGTACCACTCATCTCCACTACAAATAGGAAAAAGAGGCTACAATTTGCAAGAGCTCACCAAAATTGGACAGTTGAAGACTGGAAAAATGTTGCCTGGTCTAATGAGTCTCGATTTCTGTTGAGACATTCAGATGGTAGAGTCAGAATTTGGCGTAAACAGAATTAGAACATGGATCCATCATGCCCTGTTACCACTGTGCAGGCTGGTGGTGGTGGTGTAATGGTGTGGGGGATGTTTTCTTGGCACACTTTAGGCCCCTTAGTGCCAATTGGGCATCGTTTAAATGCCACGGCCTACCCGAGCATTGTTTCTGACCATGTCCATCCCTTTATGGCCACCATGTACCCATCCTCTGATGGCTACTTCCAGCAGGATAATGTCACAAAGCTTGAATCATTTCAAATTGGTTTCTTGAACATGACAATGAGTTCACTGTACAAAAATGGTCACAGTCACCAGATCTCAACCCAATAGAGCATCTTTGGGATGTGGTGGAACGGGAGCTTCGTGCCCTGGATGTGCATCCCACAAATCTCCATCAACTGCAAGATGCTATCCTATCAATATGGGCCAACATTTCTAAAGAATTCTTTCAGCACCTTGTTGAATCAATGCCACGTAGAATTAAGGCAGTTCTGAAGGCGAAAGGGGGTCAAACACAGTATTAGTATGGTGTTCCTAATAATCCTTTAGGTGAGTGTATGATATAATATAATATAAATATGACGAAGTTACGATGAATTTTGTGTTTCGGTTCATCCAACACAACATTTGTTCAATTTAATCTTGAATTTTTTTTTGAAAATTGTGCACCTCAACTAGCGCTGAGTGAAAACAGCCAACATTGCGCCAGTCTTATTGGCAAATGAGAGAAGTCTTATTTTTAAATGTGTTTTTACTGTTCATTTACTAAGCAATAAATATGAGTGTATCTTGAAGTGTTTTACAGCGGCGTGCGTGCGTGTGTTATCACCTGGATGTATCCCTGCTGATCGATGAGGAGGTTCTCTGGTTTAAGGTCTCTGTAGATCAGGTCAAGGGCATGCAGATACTCAAAGGTCAAAACTATTTGTGAAGCATAAAAGCGTGCATGGGGTTCACTGCAGAGAGAGAGAGAGAGAGAGAGAGAGAGAGAGAGAGAGAGAGAGAGAGAGAGAGAGAGAGAGAGAGAGAGAGAGAGAGCAAACGCCCGGAAGAAAGACGAGGAGAAAACACACCGTTACATAAAGGCATCAGCCGGAATAAAACAGATGGACTGAACCTCATCAGTGATTTACTGCATTAGGACACAATGTCACTGCAAACAACTAATACATATTAAGCATGTCACAGTCTCACATTAGCATAGCTTTCAGGTCAAACATCCTCGAGGTTCACCGGAAGTCATCGTTAGGTTCTTTAAACCCAAAGTTGTTTTATCCTCTATATTTAGCTAGACGAACTCGAGTTAAAGCCAAAGAAATCAAGCACAAATATGCAGATTGCTGGGGCGACTGTTACATAACAATCTATTGTTGATAAAATGACAAACATTTTTTGTCAACTTTTATGAGGATTAAAAAACATACAAGTTAAACTATACTGTAATTGACTTAAAAATAAAGGTTCCATATGTGGGGGGGGGGGGGGGGGAGGGTTCCAGAGTGATGTCATAGAACCATTTTTAGTTCCTCATAGAACCTTTCAGTGAAGAGTTCTTTAGAACCATTTTTTCTTAATGTGAAGAACATTCTAAAAATCTAAAGAATCATGTTTCACTATAAAGAACCTTTTGTTCAATGGAACAAATTGTTCAAGTTTCTTCACGGCACCATACATGTTTTTTTAGATGTTGGTCAGATGATCACATTTAGCATTTGGAATCACATTTTAAAGAGGCCAAAAACAGATGCTTACAAAAAAAAAGTAAACATTTAATCTCAAATTTCTGTTTTTTTTCCCCCTCATTTACAATTCAATCCGAGTCAAAATAAATACGACCCGTTTTCCTTTCGGAGCATTTGGTCTTTTGTAATTGCACGTGAACTATGAGGTTTACACACATTTCTCATCAACCTTAAAACAGTTTGATTTAAATGCATGAGTATTGTGATTTTTAAGAATGACTTGAACCAGATAGTGACGGAAAAACACCAAGTCAAACATGTGAACTCCTCCATTACACTGTAGAAAGTGAGCGGAGCTGGCATTTCATTCATGTGTTTTAATCACAACATCATTCCTGTGTTTACACTTGTGTTTTTCGTGTTTTGATGACTTCGTGATGTGGAAAGTAGTCAGAATGGAGAATGAGTGGATGTGTGTGTGTGTGTATTTCTTTTACTTTTTTTTGCAAGACTTACATTTCAACAAAAATACAAACTTGAGAACATAAAAAACCGAGTAGGGGAATATAGATAATGCATTAATTATTAAATAATTTATTTAAAAATCGTTCTAAAATGTGGGTTGTTTTTAAATCTTTTGTATTAGAGGAGATTTTTAAAGTGATCATAATAGTAAACATAAATCCGAAGCAAAAACTTATTTTAAATTGAAAGAATCCACTTTTAATGTTGTTTATATGTGCCTGTGGTGTTTTTAAGATGCTTTGAGACAAACCATGTGTAAATTCATTAGTCGACAGCATTGCTGCTTATTTTCTGCTTAAAACTGCAGTGAACCAAAGACTCAAAAACACGGTGTGCAATCGCTGGTGTTTCTGACGTCACAAACGACCTTGTAACCAATCAGATCAACGTGTGATCGTTAACCAGTGGATCTCTGAGCTGAGCGAGTGAGTGGAGGCGGGGCTCATTTGCATATTCATAGAACCGCATACTAAATGAGGCAAGGGTGCCGAGTTACATTCAAGATATTTTAAGGCATTACAAAATCTTTTTACAGGAGAAAAACGTTTAAATATGTAATTTCGGTGATCAAACATGAGTTTTAAGGGATAAAATGATTGAGTACAGGGGGACTTTAAAGGGATGGTTCACCCAGTTTACGGCACCCATTGACTTCCATAGTATTTTTTTTATTCCTACAATGGAAGTCAATGGTGTCCATCAACTGTTTGAGTACCCATAATGTTCAAAATATATATTTGTGTTCAACAGAAGAAAAGAAACTCATACAGGTTTGTTACAACATGAGTAAATGATGACAGAATTTCTGGGTGAACTGGCCCTTTAAGAGCGTCTCCCGGTTTGTGTTTCCACAGCATGAAGGAAAGATCTTACGGATTTATGAATGAACAGCTCGTTTTAAAATGATGCTGACATTTGTGACGTCTCCGCTTCAAACATTACAACACTCGTGATATCTTTCCTTAACTCTACAATAAGTAAATTCATTTCACCAGATTATTACTTTTGGCCATCGACCCCATAGAAATAACCGATGGCCTATTTGTGCACTTCATGTTGCATTTCCCCTCAGAGACTACACAAGCACATCAGGAATGAACAGATCTTCACCTGAATCTGCCGATTCTGCGCAGGTGTGAGAACATCTCCCCTCCCTGAACGTACTGCATCACCATGTAGAGATTAGTGTTGTCCTGCAACACACACACACACACATGTCCATTACACGCGCCATCATCCGGTTATCATGTCCTGAGCGATCCTCACCTTGAAGGAGTACTCCAGGCGCACGAGGAAGGGGAAGCTGACGGCCTGCAGGATCCTCTTCTCGTTTAGTGTGTGTTCGATCTGCTTCAGCTTCACCACCTGAAGACACACAGTGTTACTAAACGCATCGCGACAGATTTTGGGAGATCGCCGACAAATGCCCGAAATCACCAAGCGTGCCGCACAAGCCCTGAAAACTGAAGCCAAAGCGTCTCGATCGCCTCCGGTGGCTGGTCCTAGTATAGGTCATAAACCCAGAGTCTCGATCGCCCCCCGGTGGCCGGTCCTAGTATAGGTCATAAACCCAGAGTCTCGATCGCCCCCCGGTGGCCGGTCCTAGTATAGGTCATAAACCCAGAGTCTCGATCGCCCCCCGGTGGCCGGTCCTAGTATAGGTCATAAACCCAGAGTCTCGATCGCCCCCGGTGGCCGGTCCTAGTATAGGTCATAAACCCAGAGTCTCGATCGCCCCCGGTGGCCGGTCCTAGTATAGCTCATAAACCCAGAGTCTTGATCGCCCCCCGGTGGCCGGTCCTAGTATAGGTCATAAACCCAGAGTCTCGATCGCCCCCGGTGGCCGGTCCTAGTATAGCTCATAAACCAAGAGTCTCGATTGCCCCCGGTGGCCGGTCCTAGTATAGGTCATAAACCCAGAGTCTCGATCGCCCCCCGGTGGCCGGTCCTAGTATAGCTCATAAACCAAGAGTCTCGATCGCCCCCGGTGGCCGGTCCTAGTATAGGTCATAAACCCAGAGTCTCGATCGCCCCCCGGTGGCCGGTCCTAGTATAGGTCATAAACCCAGAGTCTCGATCGCCCCCGGTGGCCGGTCCTAGTATAGGTCATAAACCCAGAGTCTCGATCGCCCCCCGGTGGCCGGTCCAAGTATAGGTCATAAACCCACAGTCTCGATCGCCCCCGGTGGCCGGTCCTAGTATAGCTCATAAACCCAGAGTCTCGATCACCCCCCGGTGGCCGGTCCTAGTATAGGTCATAAACCCAGAGTCTCGATCACCCCCCGGTGGCCGGTCCTAGTATAGGTCATAAACCCAGAGTCTCGATCGCCCCCCCGGTGGCCGGTCCTAGTATAGCTCATAAACCCAGAGTCTCGATCGCCCCCGGTGGCCGGTCCTAGTATAGGTCATAAACCCAGAGTCTCGATCGCCCCCCGGTGGCCGGTCCTAGTATAGCTCATAAACCAAGAGTCTCGATTGCCCCCGGTGGCCGGTCCTAGTATAGCTCATAAACCCAGAGTCTCGATCGCCCCCTGGTGGCCGGTCCTAGTATAGGTCATAAACCCAGAGTCTCGATCGCCCCCCGGTGGCCGGTCCTAGTATAGATCATAAACCCAGAGTCTCGATCGCCCCCCGGTGGCCGGTCCTAGTATAGGTTTATAAACCCAGAGTCTCGATCGCCCCCCGGTGGCCGGTCCTAGTATAGCTCATAAACCCAGAGTCTCGATCGCCCCCCGGTGGCCGGTCCTACTATAGGTCATAAACCCAGAGTCTCGATCGCCCCCCGGTGGCCGGTCCTAGTATAGGTCATAAACCCAGAGTCTCGATCGCCCCCCGGTGGCCGGTCCTAGTATAGCTCATAAACCCAGAGTCTTGATCGCCCCCGGTGGCCGGTCCTAGTATAGCTCATAAACCCAGAGTCTCGATCGCTCCCGGTGGCCGGTCCTAGTATAGCTCATAAACCCAGAGTCTCGGTCGCCCCCGGTGGCCGGTCCTAGTATAGCTCATAAACCCAGAGTCTCGATCGCCCCCGGTGGCCGGTCCTAGTATAGCTCATAAACCCAGAGTCTCGATCGCCCCTGGTGGCCGGTCCTAGTATAGCTCATAAACCCAGAGTCTCGATCGCCCCCCGGTGGCCGGTCCCAGTATAGCTCATAAACCCAGAGTCTCGATCGCACCCCGGTGGCCGGTCCCAGTATAGCTCATAAACCCAGAGTCTCGATCGCCCCCCGGTGGCCGGTCCCAGTATAGCTCATAAACCCAGAGTCTCGATCGCACCCCGGTGGCCGGTCCTAGTATAGCTCATAAACCCCACCTCCCCATGTTATTCAACGGCACGTGAGACCAAATAAACAATTAAATTACACTTCAAATATCGTTTTTCAAAATATGGTTTCTGTCATTTACTGTAGTTTTTATCACGCAGATGTTATTTCAAGTGTTTGTTTTAAAAATAAGTTTGTTTTTAGTTAGTTATTTGATGCGGTGGTGTGATGTCATGATTGACAGCTGTGATTGACAGGTTCTCTGAGCGAAGTAGTCACTGAAGCACCAACAGACTTTTTTCGGGATCTTCGGAGGACTGAGGAGATTGGAGATGTAATATCTAAATTTCTATAATTAATTAAAAAAAGGTGCAGTAGCGTGTGCTTGCGATTGATTCAGCGAGAGTGAGGGCGGGGCCTTGATTTCACGGCTCTACTTCCTGCTCACGACTGCGCATGTCTCGTCCCGAGATCGCTTCTGTGCAGACTCAAGTACAAGATGTCAGCACCATATCGGGACACTGGCGGCTTCAGTTCTGACCAATGGAAGAGAGCGAAGGGGGCGTCGTCCATCTTTTTTTACAGTCTATGGTAATCACAGGCGAATCGGGGCTCGTTCACGCGTGTGACAATCGCGCAGTGTGAGTTATCAAAGACGCGATCTGAGAGAATCACCGACGCCCGTGAGATATTTGGCATGCTAAACATCTGGACCTGTCTGTGATTCAAAATCCTGCCGTGTGAAAGTGTTCTGACTGAAAACTACATCGGCGATGACCGACAGCCAATGAGAGAGCGAGAAACAGGGCAGTGGGAGGAGTCATAGACCAGAATATCAGTGTTTTATAGATATATTTACAATTATATCAAACAGAAACAAAGCACAAACATTTGCTTGACAGCAGAACATAGCAAAATTATTTATTAACTTTTTCTCCTTTTCGCTGCAAATCAGCGCACAGACAATTTGGATCGCAAGCTTCCTGCAGGCTATCATTAATATAATTTTCAGTCTCGCGCGATATCTCCGGTCTCAGGCACGCGTGATCTTGCGTTATTTCCTCATCACTTCACGCGTGTGTTTAGTTGTGATTCTCTCTTTTGTAAAGTGCAGTGTGAAACCTGTCGCCGATCCATGTTATGCCTAGTGCACACTACACGACTTTAACGTCGGCAGATCGCTGCTGTTTAGACTACATGACTCGCTCTGGAGTCTCGAAGTCGTTGTGGTGTTCACACTACGTAAACGATCTGCAACAGGGACACACACACACACTACACGAGCGGACAACAACTGTGTCACCCAACGACTCGATCCGGTCCCCAAACCACGTTTTGTCACGAAAACACACGCGAGAAGTGGAGTGAGAAATAACGCGAAATAGGAGTTGTCTATTTTAAAATGGACGCCAGGACAAAATTGGCGGTAAAAAAAAAAAAAAAAAAAGAAGTTATTTGCACAATGATCTGTTTAGAAACCTGAAAAAAAAAAAAAAAAACAGAACATGGGTGAAAGGATGGATAGCACACGCGGAGAGTAAAACATGTTTATAATGAAAAAGCAGTGTTATGGTTTGGCAACGATGGTTACAAACACAAAAGGCTTGTGTAATGTGATAAGCTGATCATTGGCTGTTGCTCGTCGCGACACCACAGGCTATCGAGTCGTCCGACAGCTCCAGATATTAGCATGCTAGATTAGTCTGGCGTCGGCAAGGCATCAGTGAGCGTTTTTTAAGCGTTGTTTAGTATTTCACACACAAAGATGGGCGATTACACGCGATTAGCACGCGGTTACAGCCTGACCTGTCGGGCGAACTCGTCAACTGGCAAATCGGGCTTAAAATCCTGTAGTGTGAACTAGACATTAGTGTGAACACAGCAGCGACTGAATGATTCCCCAGATAGCCGTACAGAATAGGGCAGTGACCCGACTACTGTGAACATGGTGTGTGAACTCGGTATTACAGCGTTCGCGTGTACGCCCCGCTCACCTTCTGTTTGTTGAGGATCTTCATGGCGTAGTGCTGGCCGGTCTCTCTGTGTCTGACCAGCATCACGCGCCCGAACGAGCCGGTGCCCAGCGTCTTCAGCCGCTCGAAGTCCTCCAGGCCCGCCGTGTTCTGCGGACACGCCACCGGCCTTTAGCATGCTTGCTCATACAGACAGTTATTTGACCTGGTTTCTAATTAAAAAGGTAATTAACTCACAATTCAGACTTTTTTCTCACAATTGCGAGTTTACATCTAGCCTAAAGTCGCAGTTGCGATAAAAAAAAGTCATAATTGTTAGATAAAAACGTTATAAAGTCAAAATTGCGTAATATAAAAGTCACAGTTCTGTTATAAAGAATAAAACATTTTGAAATATAGTTGCGACTTTTTATCTCACAATTGTGAGTTTATATCTTCCAATTCTGACATATTTTCTCAGAATTACATGTTTATATCTCACAATTCTGACTTTATAACACACAATTTGGAGATTAAAGTCAGAATTGTTATATAAACTCACAAAAAGTATTTTTTCCCCTCAGAATTGGACTTAACTCGCAATTGCGTAATAAAATGTTTTATTCTGTGGCGGAAACAAGCATCCATATGTTTCAGAATAACTGGTCTCAGTTGTAAACAGAAAACACATTTATCCGCTTAACTCACATTAACTGAATTCTGAAAATCAAAATTGACCATTCATATTTTTATGGAATTTTGCAGTGTTTATTATAAATGATCTATCTGTGCACATAATTTCCTTTTAATTCACGTGTAATCTTGAATCAGAGTAACTCTTGCAGCATCTCTTCTCTCCTCTGATGACGAGGGCGGGGCTATAACCTGTCAATCACATCAGATCCACCAATAGCAGACCACAACCATCCAATCAACTCCACAAGCCCCGCCCTACATTTGTTCTTGTTTGTGAAGCCGTTTCACTCGGATATACGTCACAATACTGAAGAAAAGATGAGCGCAACTTCCGTTTAATGCAAACCTGCCGTGAGTGTGTGTGTGTGTTCTGATCTTTCTGTACAAACTAAAGCTTCTGTGTATTTGATCCACTTGTGTTTATGCGAGCCTTCTTTTATTGTACGATATCTAAAAGTTAAGCATAACGTAGCATAGTGAGTTTTAATAAAGATTCGCTCACAGCAGACTGCCGAATTATTCAGTTATTTCACACAAGAGACATTTTCTTCACACACAGCGCGAGATCTAACATGTTTCTCCGCCCCCTTTTGATTGACAGGATATAATCGGCACTGATCATTGGCTGTTTATTACCGATACTGATTTCTAGTAGTGAAGGGTGGTTTCGAAAAAGTACTTTGTGAAGCTTCGAAACCTTTGTGAAACATTTGATCGGATTATCGACTTGGAGCACGTAGCAAACTCTCAAAGTCAGGTGATCTCAGTAAACAGGGCTTTATAACGGTTTTGAAATGTTTTAAGTTTCAATGGTTCAGCACTACGAGGCGACGATCTCTGTGAACCAATGAACCGGAGTCTATAAGGTTTTACCTGATCTCAGATCAGTTTTAGACAGTTTAATGACATATTTGTATAATACAAAGGAAGAGTTGTAGTTAAAAGTCTCTGAATAACCAAGCTCTCTGTAAAACAAACAAAACGAGCTCTACAAATGGATAAAATAGCATCTATTATACGCACACTTCATATGTAAATGGTATTCGAGGATTTGTTAATCGCATTTTAATAGATTCGCTTTCAATAAAACATTTGCAGTTGGTTTGTAAAAGGTGTTTTTATACGCATGTTTAAGTGTCCCTGCATTTACACAGTAAAGGCGTCACCACAAACAGTCAATCAGTTTAGTTTTAATAGATTCTTAGCTCAGTTTCGTGAGTGTTATGTGTGGTTTCTTACTGGCCCGAGTCAAGGGAGTCTGAGATCTTCTGGGTTTGTTCAACTGTTGTTCAGGTGACACTCATGTAACACAATAACCAGCTCTGAGAACTGTTACCACTGGAAACGCTTGCGTATCGAAAGCTTCAGCCTGGGTTAGGGCTGTCGCGATAACGGCAATATTGTAGTACCGCGCTTCTGACAAGTCAACCGCGGAGGATTGCACGTAACCGCAACAACCGCGATATTCACGTTTTTTTTATAAGGCTATACCCTTCTTGTTTTGAACTTCATGCATGTGTATTGAATGGTGAACAAGTTCATAATGATAAAAAGACTGTTTATCTTGGTGATGTGTAGCCTACAGAGGCTTCACACAGACAGTGAATGAGAGAGATCGCGTGCGATTACCTGCGTCTGTCTTTGAAGTCGTGAAAAGGTTGCCGTGTCAAAGGAAAGCGAAATATTTGTCGTATCATCCTTTTAACATTCACGTCACGGGTATTTCCCATAAATGCGCGTGAGCAGCAGCACTGGTCAAAATCCCACAGCGCGAGGAAGCCGCGGGGAAATAAAATCAGCGCATTGAATCAATGCCATATTGGTCTCTAATTTAAGTGAAGCATCAGCTTCAGCGTTACCCATGCGACGCATTGCTGCTCAGCTGAGCCTTGAAAAGTGGAACTCAAAGTTAAAAATAATTAACACCTTGTTTCATTACATCTCTTTTAATGAATCAGCTTTTTTGAATCATGTGTTCGTTGAATGAACGGTTTAATGACTCACCCTGTGACTCACTCAAAGTCCGTTGTCATAACAATATGCGCGCTGAGTGAAAGCCTTTCAATGCGCATAATAGACGCTGTTTAGTTTCGGTTACATTGGTTACTGAAAATGTCCTCGTTTTTGTCCACATCGTAAACTTTATTTATATAGCAACAAATACATATAAATGAAATAAATAAATGGCGGTAATACCGCATATCGCGCTATTGAGCCACTCAACATTACCGCAAGGGAAATTCCATAACCGCGACAGCCCTAGCCTGGGTTTCCCTTTATATCCTCTCACCTGTGCAGGATTCTCCCATTTCCTGAGGAAATCTTCTTTGGCGAAGGCCAGAAACTCTTTAACTGTGGGAAGAGACAGAAAACACACTCAACATTACAAGAAGCGACGTCATATTTGATTTCCAAAGCCACTAAATGATCCAAACCCGTTGCACACGATCTACTGATTGACAGTTTATACTTCTTTAGCTAGTAAAAGTATCGTTTAAAAGGTTGTGATACAAGGTTCGCTGTGAAACATTTAATGATTTGTATAAAGTAAATGTAAGAATAACGTTTATATTGTCAGTAAAATTACAAGATGAACACTTACTGGACTGAAGCAACTTATTGATTATCCATTCATCAAAATGTGAGCCATCACATATGACCATCAGGCTTATGAGGAAGGTTTATCTAAATCACCATCATTGTATTGCATTATTTTGCATAAAACTAAGCATTTAAATATTAATCTTACTATTATTGGGAGATACAGCGACAACTAATATTTATTTGCATTTTTTTGCAAGTAGTTGTTGGAAATTGCATTGATTCACATTAAAATGTACTTTTTTGGCCATATAAATATCAGAAACTGCACCAGATTGCGTAGTTTTGCTCAGTTTTGGGACCTTTGAATAAATTCGAGGTGTTTTTCCCTCCACGTTCTCGCTAAAAGTATACTATACAAGCCAAAAAAGCCTGATGTATTGAATTTGAATAAGATGGTCAAGGATAAGATAAGGGTTAAACGTGATGATAAAATCAGCAATGTCAGCAATAAAATCAGCAATTTAAAAATCAGTTTTAAAACCCATTCCGCAGATTTTCCCACAAACTCAGTGCAGAAAGATATAAAGCAAGTAAAAAGACAAATTGCAAGTGAATAGCACAGCAGGCCAGCGGGGAAGCACCCGTCTAAACTGTGTGTTCAAGCAGGGTTTTGCTTATGGGAGTTACGCCCGCTACACAGGCCCGTCGCCAAGGGGGGGCATAATAGGGGGCAGTGCCCCCCCCAGATGACACAATGTGCCCCCCTAAGTCATTCAGCAAACTTACTATTGAGAGCAAAAAAACGCATTCACTTATTCCATAACGAAATGTCGTCAGCAGCATTTAGCACACTGGTGCACTAATCTCTGTAATTTTAAATAACACATTGTCTTCAGAAATTTGAATTGGAAATTAGTCGGAGCGTGTGTTGTCGAATTTTCATATTCATTTACCTGCTAAAAACAGCCTACTGTTTCCACATATATCAAATAAAGGAATTTTTTCTCAGAATTGCGTGATATAAAATCAAAATGGCAAGTTATAAAGTCAGAGTTGCGTGATATACAGTCGCATTTGCGTGTCATAAAGTCAGAATTGTGTGAGATAAACTCGGAATTGTGAGAAATCCATGCGAGAATTGTGAGATAAAAAGTCGCAATTATCTTCTTTTTTTTTTTTTTTTTTTTTTTTTTTTGGCGAAAACAAGCTTCTTGATTGCTTTTAGAGGGAAAAGCTGTCCATAAATGCTGGTGTAGGATCAGTTTTCTCCGTAATAAAATAATATTGGCGAAACTCCGGTGTTTTGAGCGGTGAGTGGATTAGATCTATGCGCGCGCATCCTCTCGTTATAATAAGCAGTTAGGCTATGTATATAAGACATTATTGTGTATCAGCTTTACTGATAGCTTAATGGAACATTGTTAGATCGCGATGAAGTTGTATAACCGCTTTTTAATGATAAAAAAAAATTAGCGCTCGTTGCGAGTTTTCTGCCATGCCAAATCCTGCATATAGCCTGTTTTTAAAGGGGAAGCGCACATCTTCATGGTGTTGGTTCATCCTGTGTTTTGGTGTTGTTTAATTATAAAATTTGGTCTATTTCAGTTATATTAGACTAAATAGGGGATGTTATAGTTTTTGTGACTGTCTGTTTTGTAGATCATAAAAAAGTCTGCCCCCCCATGAAAATGAAATGCCCCCCCATTCTATATGTTCTGGCGACGGCCCTGCCGCTACACACTGTATGATTTTGGGCTGTCCCAGACGAAAGGTGACCAATCGTGGAGATTTCTGTGGTCGCGGCTCCTAAACGTGGTTCTACGTCGTACAGTGCGAAGCGTTCAAAGACGGTCTTGCGGCCAAAGATAGTCTACGATCATTTTCAGTGTTTGCTGCTACGACACGTCTACTGACTAGCCGATCGAAATGCAACATGAAATGGCGTATTGATCACCGCGACATGGCGCTAAAACTACTTTCCTCAAGCCCTATTTGCACAATTGTCATGCCAAGTTAGCCTCTTTTCCCAAGCCATATCCGCCTCTTTTTTTCAGCACACATAAAAACCACAACTGCGTTTCATCTTGGTCCATTCGTTCACCACGAGCGCATGCTGAGGACGTCTTATTCTTCTATGCTAACTTGCGTCGTAGCCTACGATTCAATAGGTGTCATCATCGTGAAGTTTACATACATGTACAAAAGTTTATTATAGATCCATGTCGTACAGTGTGATTTGTAATGATCTTATAGGATTGCTGAAATCTAGCAGGCATGAAACGGCTCAATACGCTCAAGACCAATGTATTTGTTTAGCGACTTTCGCAATGCACATCGTTTCAAAGCAGCTTTCAGGAAATCATGACGTTAATGTTTATACTATCTTCATGTCTCACAGGAACATTTAGCAGATTCGAGCCGAGTGATAATATATAGTTTACATACTGCATCGATACACTCAATAGGTGAGATTTGCTATATAGTATAGGCCTATGTATACATTTCTGTGTGTATGCAGATAAAGTTGGATATACCATTAGTCTTTTTAACCCAGGTTAAAGAGTTAGTTCACCCAAAAATTTAAATTAGCCCATGATTTACTCACCCTGAAGCCATCCTATATGACATTCTTCTTTCAGACGAACACAGAGTTATATTAAAAAGTGTCCTGGCTCTTCCAAGCTTTATAATGGGAATGAATGGTACCTTAGATTTTGAAGCCCATAAAAGTGCATCCATCCATCATAAAAGTAATCCATACGCCTCCAGGGGTTCATAAGGCCTTCTGAGGCGGAGAAAAATATCCATATTTATAACTTTATAAACTGTAATCACTGGCTTCCGTTAACGGCTGTATGAGAGTCTTGTTCCGGCGGAAGAGTGACCTCTGACCCGACGAGTGACCTCTGACCCGACGAGTGACCTCTGACCTGAAGACTGACCTCTGACCCGACGAGGGACCTCTGACCCGATGAGTGACCTCTGACCTGAAGACTGACCTCTGACCCGACGAGTGACCTCTGACCTGAAGAGTGACCTCTGACCCGACGAGTGACCTCTGACCTGAAGAGTGACCTCTGACCCGACGAGTGACCTCTGACCTGAAGAGTGACCTCTGAGCCGATGAGTGACCTCTGGCCCGAAGAGTGACCTCTGGCCCGAAGAGTGACCTCTGACCTGAAGAGTGACCTCTGACCCGAAGAGTGACCTCTGACCTGAAGAGTGACCTCTGACCTGATGCATGACGTAGAATGTGGGAGTGGCGTAAGTGAGAATAGACGCCTTTCGTGGTTCAAACAACAAACTTTAGCTCCTCCCACATTTTTCTTCAAATACTCTTGTTTTAGACTTCTAATTCATGACTGGTGTTTTGCTTTGCTCGATCCTTATCCTCATCAACACGTCATGTGTCGGGTCAGACGTCACTCTTCAGGTCAGAGGTCACTCGTCCGCCGGAACTAGACTCGCGTACGGCCGTTAACGGAAGCCAGTGATTATAGATTATAAAGTTTAAATATGGATATTTTTCTTACACAAACGCATGGCTTCGCTTCAGAAGGCCTTCATTATCCCCGGGAGTCGTATGGAACCCTTTTGTGATGGATGGATGCACTTTATTGGGCTTAAGAATATCAGGTACCATTCACTCCCATTATAAAGCTGGAAAGAGCCAGGATATGTTGTAACTCTAATTGTGTTTGGCTGAAAGAAGACAGTCATATACACCTAGGATGGCTCGGGGGTGAGTAAATTATTGGATAATTTTTATTTTTGGGTGAAAGGCCACTTTTAACCCTGGGTTAAGCAATGTTTCACACTTGTATTCGTAACATGGGTTATCAGCACCAATTTTTCACAACCAGAGGTATATGTTACGTTGAGTTGTTTCACAAAAGACAAACCAATTCCTGCCTCAAAAAATATGAATTAATTTTGTACAGTCACAGAAACTCAAGCGTCAGCATCGAGGGAAACGGCTGAGCGGTTTTTGTTCCTGTTTTGACATTTCATACTGAAACAGGAAGGTTGGGTGGGACATATCGAGCGACTTATCGAATATTTATTCATTAACATCTATAGCCAGTAGCCTCTGGTTCACGTCACAGCTGCGAGCCGTGGTGGGATCATTTCAGAGAGCATTTTATTGGACCAAAAAAAAAAATGCAAGATGATGCCGTCAACAATTTTGATTTGATTTCCAGAAGAGAAAGACTCATTAAAAACGTCAACAGTATAGGGCAAGCGTGATTTTAGAGCATTATTAAAACAGATTGCAACTCGATGTAACAATGTAAATATGCAAATAATGATGATACCCTGATGGGTTTTAGCCTACATGTGTAAAGTGGGAAATCTTAAAATCTGACAGCCTAATTACTAGGCTAAACCAGGGTTAGTATGAACCGTGTGAAACATGACTTAACCCAGGGTTAAACATTTCAACCAGCAGGGCCGTAACCATCATAGATGTCAATTAATATCAAAATTTGATACTTGGTCCCCTGAATATTAGGGGTTCTTGCTGTTTTGTTCAGACCTTGTACACATCTGGGCCCATCGAATACACACATATAGAGTCTTATCTGTCAAATAAACATTCTTGATATGTTATATACAGGGTACAGCATACACATACACACACCCCCCAAACGAAGCGCTTATTAAAGCATCATCAACACATTGTTTGAGCCTGGAATCGCCATGACAGCATCAGCATCCTCTCTCTCTCTCTCTCTCTCTCTCTCTCTCTCTCTCTCTCTTTGCTGAAGCCTCACACATGCACGAATATATTCCCGAGGAATCTGAGCATCTGATGATGAAATCAATCGCCATGATCGATCATGACTAAACAGAATGATTGGGAAGCTTTAAAGACACCCACCGCTTTCCATCTCGTTTCCCCGTTTGGCGGCCGGCGTGTTGCCCATGTCTCCGGGCCTGTCAGGCGCTGGAGACCCGCAGGAAGATGATGCTCCTGCCGCGCCTCGGCTCTCACGGTCCGTTCGTGCGATTGACGCCTGCCGATCGGCTTTGAGAGTGAAAATAGTGGACGTTAACGCGTCCGATCTGTTCACGGATAAACGGCGATCGCTTATGAACGCAGAAGCATCCGTGTTTAAAGGGCGGACGGGCCGCCAGCATCAACCCGGAGTCGGGCGTCCTTTCCTGGCTTGGCTCTCCGCCGCACCTCCGCGGCCCCGCAGTCCCTCGCTCGGTCGCTCGCTCGCCGCCCCGCGGGGTGTTCCGTGTTCCGGGAATCGCGGGTTAAAAACACGGACGCAGAATCGGTGAGATGATCGTTCATGCAGCTGCGCTTCCCGTAGCCATCGACACAGACTCCGCCCACACGGACTGAGCCCCGCCCTCGGCTCACCCCATTGGCCAGGCGGACAGATGTGTGCAGTGATTGACAGGCACTAATCAAGCTGTTGTGAGTTGTGATTAGCCAATGTAGAAAGAGAACTGTCCCTTTTTTATGTTTATTAAAATGGACGGGACTTTATGAATGATGTGATTGAGTGGATTAAATGTTCACTGTTTTATAAAAAAAACACATGTATTGAACATTTTCACTGTTGTTGTCCTTGGGAAAAAACGATGCCAATCATTTAACACATATTGGGTCCAATAAAAGGACATTGTGTCACTGCCGCAATATTTTGAACTGTAAGAAATATAAAACTTAAATATAAAAAAACAGCTAAAATAATTAAAAAATAAAAAATAAAAAAAACTTTCACTGTCTTATAAAATAAACACATACAGTCAAACCAAAAATTATTCAGACACCAAATATAATTTTTGATACTTTTTAGTGAGTGCAGCTAGGACACTATAGTTCATTTATGTAAGTTAGGAGAGCTAAATAAAGTAAACTGTGACATATTATACCCAAATATTCTTCATACTGTGGACTACCCGTAAAAACGTATACACATTTGGGACCAAAAATTATTCAGACACTTAGACCTGAACATATTTTTCTTTATTGTTTTTTCTAGAATTGCTAATGCGACCTTTTTACACACAGACTGAACAAAATGAAGCATTGCTTGGTCACTGGTTGAGCTGAATTGGTATATAATTGTGTAGTTAAATTTAACAGCTGACAGATACACAACATAATTCATGTGTGAGAGTCTAACAGAAGGACATCCAAAACCAGTGAAATATCCACTGATCTGAGAACTCTGAGTTCTGCTCATATTTTATTACAATTTTCTAAACTATAGCGAATAAACTGTGATAATATGAGAAATGTTGAAGGTGTCTGAATAAATTTAGCTTTGACTGTATGTTGAACATTTCCACTGTTGTTGTCCTGAACATGGACTTAGTTATTTAGGATAATGTATAAAGTTATTTAAAAGTTTTTTCCTTGAAAAAAAAAAAATCGTCATGACTTAAATCTTGAATGTAACTCAACACCCTTGCCTCATTTAGTATGCACGGTTCTATGAATATGCAAATAAGCCCCTCCTCCACTCACTCAGCTCAGCGATCCACTCGTTGACGATCACACGTTGATCTGATTGGTTACAAGGTCGTTTGTGACGTCAGAAACACCAGCGATTTCACACCGTGTTTTTGAGACTGTCTTTGGTTCACTGCAGTTAAGCAGAAAATGAGCAGCAATGCTGTCGACATATGAACTTACACATGGTTTGCCTTAAAGCATCTTAAAAACACCACATAGACATATAAACAACATTAAAAGCTGGATTTTCACCACAGGAGGACTTTAAAAATGAACTAAATTAACATTTTTACTACTCACAGGCAAGTTATTTTATTGAATAGATACATGCATCTCTCTAACAGAGTTCACTGTAAAGCATGAGATATCGTAAAGGCTCATATTCATCCAGTCGTACGGAGCCAAAGCACAACCAACACAATGTTCTTCCGCAAAAAGCATGCGTTTTTTTAACCACAGGCCAAAAGTTACAAAGTGTCCCTTTTAATTGATTTTATTTCAGCTACATTTCTCATTTTTATTTAGTTGAACTTGATGTAGTACAATAACTAAAACTACAATAAATAAATACTATAGACATATTTAAAAGAAATATATTTTTTTTAGTAAAACTTTAACTTCAAATAAAATGGGAAAAACATTTATATATACTGTATATATAAATCTCAATCCTAAAACACTGCCCCGTTGGTCCTTGTATTGTAAACTGCAGTCATCCTGAATTTTTTGTAAACAAAGCAAAAACGTATTTTCTGAAGCTTTATAAGTTTCTGCTCATGTGTGGCAAATATGAATTCCTGAATGCACATCATGATGTCAGCGTCGCCGGCCTCTCGTCCACAGACTGCACATTTCCACACACACATCAGAGGACAGAGAATAGAGGGAGGGATGGAGGGATGAAAGGAAGAGTAGTTGTCTGATGTGATGCGTGGATCAAAGGTGGAGCAGCCCAAAGTGCCATCTCTAACGGTTGCCTAGCAACATCATAAAAACACACACACAGGGTGTGTCTCCGTATGGAGGAGCGAGAGGATGGAGAGAAAACCAAACACCGCTTTACAAAGACAAAAGTTAATATTTATTCAGGCGAAGACTTTTCATAAACAGAAATCACATGGGAAGAAAAAGTACCAATATAAACCAGGCATTTAGATTAAAACCAAAACACTTCTCTAAATACTCTCACTCCAACGAAACAGAAACCGAGTTGGATTTGTGAGGAGTTCCGAACGCATCCGAGAAAAACACTCCCGGAAAAGTTGCTGATTTTTGACCGTAAAGTATCACAGCGTGAATCTCACAAAAACACGTCAGTCACATTTCTCTCTCCGGAATTAAAAGAAAAACAAAGCTAACAGATGTTATTATTATTATTATTATTCTCCATGGTGATTTTTTGATTATAGCATCCACAATTTACATCAGTTATTATATCATCAATAAAAATGTTTTATGATCATTTTTTGCATTGCTGTAATGAAAATGAGCTTGTTTTGAATTACAATAAAGACAAAATTGGGGAAATATTTGTAAACAAATCCAAAAAATGGATTGTATTCAAGGTAAATATGATTTATGTTTTTAACTGCGCAGAGAAATGTGACTGGATCATGTTTTCATGACCTGAACATGTTTCCACTAGTGATGCGCACCCGAGGAAACCAGAAGAAAACAGTCCACGTCTGCTGGTGCTGTAGGCTCCGCCCCCAGTGTGTAGGCTCCGCCCCCTGCTGCTCGAGACAGGAAGTGCAAGAAAAGGCCTGAAAAGTCCCTGACTGTGTCCAATCACAACTGAGAGAACATGTAGGAGTATAAATACAAGACAACACATTTATTACTTTATGAATGAGGTTGTTGTTGCGTGTCAGTCCTATAAGCAGTCCATGGAGTTGTCGGGCATGAGTCCGAGGGGCGGGGCTTTGCCGGGCATGGAAGTGGGCGGGAGCATGGTGTTGGGGGCGGGGTCTACATTTTCTGAATCTTCCATCTTGTCCATCGTTGCTTCCCAGTTAATGTGGAAACGGGTCACCCGAGGGTTCGATGCCAAGATGTTCCTTTGAAGCTGCGGATCGGCACAAAAAAAAAAAAAACTATGATGAAACATCAAAAGGAATAATGATTTGTCAGCGAGACTCAATGCTAACATTATTCCTTAAAATGTAATATATTAGTAACACTTTACAATAAGGTCCCACTAGTTAACGTTACACTAAAACATCTTGGCTTATTTTTTCTACATAAATATTAAAGTATAAATAAAATATTTTTGTGTTATTTTTTCAGTGTTTGGGTAGTTTTTGTGTTACCCAGATCCTGGGTTATTTATTATTACGTTTTTTTGTATCTATAAATGCGTTAATGTTCTGTATATGGTTTAATTTTATACCAATATAAATTATGCTATACTGAAAAATATGATTTCAAAATAAATATCACGCAAACCAGTGGTTGTGTGGAGTATTTTTTTTTTTTTTTTAAGTTTAGAGGAAGTGAAGTAAAAAAAAAAAAAAAACGAGTACTATAGTAAAAACGAATCAACCCATTATGCTGGGTTAAATAAACAACCCAATTTGCTGGGTAAAATTAACCCAACATGTGTTCTGTCCTATATTTACCCAGCCATTGGGTTGTTTTTAACCCAGTGTTTTTTAGAGTGTAGTTAATGCACTAACTAAGATTAACAATGAGCAATAATTAAAATACATCTGTTCATTGTTAGTTCATGTGAGCTCAGGTCCATTAAATAATATTAACAGATACAAAATACTGTATTAGTAAATGTTGAAATGAACATTAAGACTATTTTTCAATGTTAGCTCATGGTAACTAGTGTAGTTAAAGGCGTCATGAGTCATGACAAATCACACATGCCATAATAGAGGTCTTTGTACCGTTCAATCATCCTGCAATTGTCATAGCTTAAAACATCCCCATTATAAACAAAGCGTTTATTTGATCAATCTAAAAAAAAAATAAACAGCTCGTTTGGATATTGCGGCAAATATATTTGCATATGCCCGCCTCCAGAGCAAGACATCCACCAATAGTTTTACATCACCACATCATAGGCCCCGCCCACTGGCACTCAGTCGCTTAACGGCCGATACTCGCCTACACGATGTGAGCGTCGCGTCAAACGCAGACAGAAGCCATTATAATGACTGACGCTGTCTACAGATGTGTTCAGTTTCTGACATACTCAACACACTACTCTGTTGACAACTGGACAAATGGAGGAGGGAAAGAACGTGTCCATTTTAAACAGCTGAGCCACAATGTAATGGCTGCATTACAAACCGTAAGTAAATTTCATAATGATTTCATAATGCTTTGTCTGTAAATGACGGTTTTATATAGATCATGTAGGGGTGTGACGGTTATTATATAACTGTGAGACCGACGGTTCTAGTTGAACACCGTCATTAGAACTCTATAACCACCAAAACAGTGTTATTAAAATATCTTGCAGATAAGGTTATACTAATATCAGTGTTGGGGAGTAACGGAATACATGTACCGGCGTTACGTATTCAGAATACAAATTATGAGTAGCCTAACTGTAGTCTCCACAGAACATAAATATTCATTTTATTTTATTTCTCGTGTTCGCATTTATGAGGGAAACAACAATGTTACGGACGTGACCGCTCTGAAAAGCATTAAAGCTTTTCACAGAGACATCAAACAGAAAGCACAAAACCTTTCTTTAAAATGAATTTCATTTTGTATTAATTGTATCTTGATTGTAATCAATGTTTCATCAACCAATTGCCTGGATTTAATAAATAAGAAGTAAATATAGCAGACAGCCTGTATAATCACAACACTGAGGCGCCGGCGCGTGAACTGGAGCTTGTCTCATAAATAACCAAAACTCGGCATATAAGGTAGCCTACTTGCCTCACAGACCTGAGAAATAGATCTAAAATGTCTACTAAACAGAACATTTCAAAACGAAAGAAAACAGACTGCTCTCTGTTTATGTAATCCGTAGGAAATGTGCATTTCTCTCTGGCGCGTTCACTATTGCGAAGATCACGATCAGCATCGTCGACTTCATCTTTGCAGGCGACACTGACACAGAAAACACTTGTTTAGAAACAATTAAAATGTCTCCTTGCTATATTCGACATATTCATAATCATTTTCTTTTGCCGGTTCTTTGTGACAGCTTGTAGGTGCTTTATTGGCAGCGCCATCCTCACATGTTACATGAACGCGTCACCACAGCATCAGCACCGAAAACATGGGGATTTTTTTTACAATAAATTACAAGCTGCTAGTGGCGTTATTTAGTTAATCGCCTGTCGCGAGTGCAAATGCAAAGTTGCAAAGCTGATTTAATCATGGTGAAACTAAATCAATTTACAAAATAGTTACATATATATGTAGTTAATTATAATATGTCAGGAATTAGAGGACAAATTGGTAGCGTGCCTGTTGCTGAGGCAGGGTGGTGTGCAGACCGGAGGTGAGGGGGCACAGTGACCTAGGTGGCCAGGCCATGCCCCCTGGGGCCCCCTCGTGGCGCCGACCCTGCTTGTCTTGATTGCTAATCCACAACTTATGACAATTATTAAGTTAAACGTTCAGAATACGATTCCATAAGGTTATATTTCAGCACTTCGCGAATGGACAGCGACTATTAAGTAGCATTTTTGGGAAACGCTTGTGGAATTGCGGCGAGCGTTCGTATCCTTGCACGTAGAGAGTGGTAAGGTGGTATATCCGGCAAGATAATCTTAAGAATATCTTGTAGTGTGTGATGCGCCACTATTTTCAAATATTGTAGTGTGAGCATGTTTAAGATTTGAGGGAAGAAAATCTGCAAACGATTCTCCTTAAGCGTGTGCTGCAACCAGATTTCAAAATCGGTTAGGATTTTAAAACTCCTGTAGTGCGAGCGAGGCTTTAAAGGAGCTGCGCTTTAAAAACGGATCATTTCAGACAGAGGCTCAGAACGAGGGTTGAAAAAGTCTGTATTTACTGTATATATTTGTTTGGGGTTTTTTGTACAAAAACTTTAACATTATTAGTACACCTCAAGGAACATATTAAAATAATTAAAAAAATCCATGTCATGATCCCTTTAACTAATGTGAACAAATGGAAACCTAAGTGTAAACCGTTTCCAATATATTATAATTAAATTATATCTCAGTAGTGGTGTGTCTCCCATTCACCTGTTTTATGCCTCAAATGAGTTTTACATATTCATTGAATGGTTTAAGAATCTCTTAATTCACAACAGAATGGGATTGATGGAAATACGGGATTCGGGAACAACACGCACAATGGCAGCGATCCGGAATGGTTTAGCAGAATGAATGATAAGCGATGCTGGGCTATAAACGGCAGACACCTGCCTCTTTGATCTGACCGCATCACCACACTTCACACAGGTCTGTGTGACACAAACACACTCTCAACGTATAACATGCATCGTGTGTATGAGTGCTAATGAGTCTTCTCGTCTAAATGCACATCTGTATTCCTGCTTCCCATATTCCTGTAAAAATTCATAGTTTCAATATATTATATATTAATAATATCTATATTAATTGTTATATTGATGTATATAATTCATTATGCTCATTCGGTAAAAACCAGTGTGTAAAATATGCTTTAATAATGTTTTACTTGATTTTTACTGTATTTTACTTGCTGTTAATATTTTGGTTTTTACCCACCTATTTTTATGCGCATTTTGAGATATCGCATGAATTATTTTTATTTTTTAAATGCAGGATGGAAACGCCAAGATACGCATAAATTAAAAAAATGCGCATAAATCAAACGTATGCGCTCAATTGATGCGGGTTAATGTGTTATCCGATAAGAAAACATGCACATAAACTACGATGGAAACACAGATGGAAGCAAAATCTGTCGTCATGTGGTTCGGAATAATGACCTCTATGGAAGACTAAAAAAGATAATTTCAACATTATATCTCACAATTCTAAGAAGAAAAATCAGAATTGATATATATTCGCTGTTCTGTCCTTTTTCCTCAGAACTGCGAGTTTAAATCCTGCAATTCTGACTTTTTTCCCTGAAAATTGTGATATAAACTCACAATTGTTGTCCATTATGAAGTTATAAAGTCTGAATTTAGAGATATAAACTGACAATTGTTATAAATTATGAAGTTATAAAGTCTGAATTAAGAGATGTAACTGCAAGAAAATGTCAGAATTTGTGATAAAATGGTAGGTTTAAATATTATTTCATGCTGTAAATGTAGGGCTAATACATTATGCCACCTATAAACTGCATATGTGAATATTATTGTACTAATATATATATATATATAAAAATTAGACCTATAGTTTACATCAAATTCATGCTTTAATAGTAGACGAATCATGGAAGGTTTCATCAGTCCAGTCTGTCTGTTTAATGGCTAGCTTTAGCTTCAAAGGGCGACTGTATATTCTATAAATATTAACACCATCTTTTTATGCATTTTGATTCTGACATCCTCTTTTTTCATAGATTTTGCCCATTTTCCTCCACTTGTTACCAGTGTTTTTCTGCCACCACGATGTGTGCGCGGCTGCAAGTGACGTAACTGTGACGTCTGCTCACGAGTGCTCTACTGAGTTTCATTGATATATGAAAAAAGACCAACACTTTTCTTGATATTTGGCGCCAGTTTAACAGGAGATTATTTGTTCTCATCGACTATTCAACTTCAAATGTTGTATGTGACATTGCAAGTTAAATTCGCAACTTTGGATGAAAACATAGCTAATGATTATAAACATCGAGATAATGGCTCATTATTTAGCAAATCAATAAACCTTTAAGACATTTAAAATCAAAACAGTGTATTATAATAGTCTTAATTTGACTCTTTAGTTTGTGTACATTCATTTTTCAACAGCACTATAACCATCATTTGTGGAATCCTACACTTTTTTGTGTGTGTGTGTGTGTGCTGTAACACTCAGCACACACACACACACAGGTCGCAAGCTCAGTCTGAATGTAATCTCTCACCTGTGTGTAGTCGGGTTTGACCGGCGGGTTTTCCCGAAGCTCGGGCTCTGTGTACTCATTGTTGACGTAGTATCCGATGCGAATGAACTCCTGTCCCCGATAGGTGCATGTGATCAGCACTACGGTCACGCCCACTGCATCACTCTCAGGGATCAGCCCAGTGTTTGGAGCGTCCGCCTGTCAATCAAATCAAGAGAGAGAGAAACTCGTCCTTCACTCTGATGCCTTCATTAAACAACATCTTTGTCTAGGGGTGCAAAGTTTACAGACACTGTCAAGAATTTTCTGAAACTTTCCAGGATTTGGGGGGAAAGTTTTGGAAAGTTTCTGGAAATTTACCAGAAATGTTCAGCCCCTTTTCAACCCTAAAAGACTAATCTGAGTTGATTATAATGATGCATTCAACCTTTTCCAAAAGATCAATACAGTAACACACCGAAAATAACTATGAGTGTAACGATGCCCTCATGTCACGATTCGATACATATCACGACACTGAACTCACAATATGATTATTATTGTGATACTCCAAGACATATGATAAAAGGTTAACAAAAAAGTGCTGTTGATTAAAATACTAAATTTGGTGTTACAGTGTGTGTGTAAATGAACAGGCTTGGACTTGGTGCTGGAAACCCAAAGCACAGGACAATAATGACACCAGAATAACAATATTCATGATTCTGAAGCCGAAAATACCGAATTATTATAGGCGAATATTATTGCACTCTTTCACTGGCTAGATGTATTTAAAATAATGTAGACTTTTTACTGGTAACATCAGACATTTGCCATTATCAGGACCCACAAATATCCCCCCCATTGCATTATTATACATTATATATAGTAGTTTAATGTCGTGCTGACACTAAAACTCTGAAAACTTCAAATTCACACAGTAATTTTAATTTTGGGTGAACTTGACACGATGCATATTTGTATTGCGAAATATCGTGACACGATATATTGTAACACCCCTAAAAATAACAGAAAAGAACCTGTGTATTCGGTGAGATAAACTGTCCGATAGTCTTATCTCAAACAAAGCTGAACCTCAGCTCAAAAACAACCTCACTGACTTCCCAGGGACTCATCCAGGCATGCATATGGACGGCTGAATTTACATATTAATTTGTCCAACAACTATCTTTAATTGTAAGTGGTAAAATGTTTCATCGTTTAGCACTTTTTAGGAACTGAGACAAATCTCAAAATTCCTCTTTAATCCTATGTGTGCACTTTACTGCAAATGTACATTGTATTTTCTCAGAGCATCTCTAGGTGGCAGTGAATGCACTGCAATCTATTCAACAGGAAGGTATTATCACTGCATAGAGCTGAGATGGAAGAGGATGAAACTGCACTGAATTAGGAAGTAGTGTGTCAGCGCACCTGAAACACAAACATGTGTCTTCCTGCTGGAACCGGGCCGACCAGGACCGAGTCCAGGACCTGGTCGTACTCCTCGCTCTCTGCAGAGCCCACGTAGATGATCTTCCACTCCAGATCTGAGAGAAACCGAGGGATAAACTATTATAAATAACATATTCAAATCTATCATTTGCACAAGGTCTTTCCAATACTATGAACTCAAGAGTAGTAAACAATACAGCAGATTGAGCATTTAGTGCAAAATTACCACAAGGATGTGAGTTTACATGCTTGATGAATTGGACAACCTTTGTAGTCATTATATGTGTATTTAGGGTTTTATATTTGGTCATGATATCAGGAGTATTATTTGAGGTTTTGTATTTGTAAAACAACATTTCTTACCCTAATGTTAACCACAAACCTTCTCACTTATCAAAAAAAACTGATATTCTTAGGTTTGCCTAAAAAATGTATGCCAACAACTTTTAAAGAGCATTTTATTTGGCCATTAAGTGTCATAATCACTGTTAAGTTGGTGGCTATAACAGAAAACAATTCAATATCATGTGTTTTTCTCTTTCGTTATGTGAAAAACCGTGTGGAAAACAAGCCTAATGTTTTCTTTTTTAACTTTGATAATGCAAATGCTGGGGAAAAGTAACAATGTCCAAAAGGCATAGCAAAAATTGAAAACAAACAAAAAAGAGACTACATAAATCCAGCACAATATTTGTATTGTAAGTACAAAAAATAGAAACATGTACATAATATAATGGCATAATAACATTACATTATACTTCTATAAATAGATAAAAATTAAAACCGATTAGGTATCACTGTAGTGCCCAAACAAAAATGTTTGGTATAATTTACAAGTCTGGCAGTGAAAAATGTTTTCAAACTCTCGTTTAAGAGTGTTCTTTTTTGCATATGGATATCAATTTACCAAACAAATTAAAGGGGCTAACTAATAACTTCAAGAGTGTCTCGCTTATAATTTGTGTTCATTAAATAAAACAAATGTATTTCAGTAATAGAACCGAATTTAACATTTATGAAACAAAGCTCAACTCGCAAATCTTCGTAGCGCTTCCGGACACGTGGCGTCAGAACTTCCAACCAATCAAAGCCAGCACAAATACATTGGGTCTACCATCAGACCAATCAGCGAAGGAGGGGCGGCCTCGCGCTGTCACGGAACTCCCCGCCGGCGCCAAAATATTAAGCGCGTGAACATTAACAACTGACAATAAGACTTTTCCCGCGTAAAAATCACCATGACAATTCGAATTATTCTTGCTGATTACGGAATAATGACTCTGGAAAAAATGCTTCTAAAGCCTTCGATATACGACTATACAGTAATTACCAAGTTCGTGTTTAAATGGTGTTGATTTGTGAAATATCTCACCTTCAGGTAGGTCCTCCATGCATTCAAACGTGATCTCGAACTGAAACGGGTTTCCAAAAGGACTGGGGTTATCCAGAACAGCCACGTTTAGCACCTGCACTTTGGCCATGATGGTTCACAGGGTTTGATGCACAGAAATCGGCCTTGTGTTTACGGAAGAGATTCTCTTAAAAACTGCCCGAATCACTGAGACGTCTGAAGTAAATCCAGCGGGAGTGTGAACGCAGAGTCAGGGTTTTTCCACAAAGGACCTCAGCTGTTGCAGGTGAAGAAGAAGAAGAAGCGGGGTTTCTCTTGGTGGGGTTATTGGTTCTCTTTTTAAACTAATCAGATGGTCGCCATACATCATACATTATTACTGGAACGTCTTGAAGAACATATCATTTAATGCAGGATTAGCATGAACATGGTTTCAAACAACCAAATGAAAGAATCAAAACCCGTCCTTTCCCCAGGATCCTGAGGGAAAAGCGTCCCAAGATGCCTCAAAGACACACTGAATGACAGAAGCAAGTTCTGTGGATCTGATGTGTTTTTCTTCCTCTCTGAGGACTTCAGTGGGATGAATCTGCTCTTCATTGCGCCCTGCTGGACTGGAGAAGTCTCTAGCACAATAAAGCAGATCCTACACAACAATTCAATATGAAATAAAAACAAAAATGCGGTGATAAGAGGAATTTGAACATTTTATTAAAACAGAAGCAATTCAAAAACAGCTTCACAGACACTCAATATCAGAATAATAGGGTGATTCAGGGCAAGCTGAGAAACTTTACACTTCTGTAAACTGATTTTTACCTCATAATTTCAGACTAACACTCACCAAGATAACCGCGGACATATTAATATAGAGCTGCTTGTGATGGAGCAAGACATGAACACATCAGATAAAGTGTTTCATGATGAAATAAACTGACAGTTTTAAAAGACATGACACTTAATAATGAGTTATGTGATCAAAATAAGACTGATTCCATAAGATAATAGAAGTAAAAGCATGACAAGACTGTATTAAAACTAATTCTCACAAATACATTTAATCTTCCGTGAACATTGGAGATCATTCCAGTTGTTCACCGGGTCTCTTCCAGGATCCAGTTCAATGCAGTTCTCATCATGGCTATTTGGCTCATCTTTATCCCAAAACCTGAATAAAATGTGTCAGAATTATTAAGAACCCCAAATGTTTAATTATTCGTTTTAACCATTGAACATATGACAAATTATGAGCAACACAAGCAATTCATGAATCAACAGTCCTAAACTTGTACAGAGGATGAAGCAGAAGTGAAAGAGAGAAGAAGAGTATAATACATTTTATGATGAATACAACTAATAAGCAGTGGTTTTATGCAAGTGTTTTAAGTCTTACGTTTGAATCAGTGGTGAGTTGTCCACCCATGTCAAGTTGGCCTTGTTCTCGCCAGACAAACCAATCCACACTCTCTCCTTGAATGAAGATATGAGCTTCTGTGTGAATAAAATCGGGAATAAGTGTGACTCCTCTCATTCAGTGATTTAAGTAGTTCACTTTAAAATGAAAATTAGCCCATGATTTACTCACACTCAAGCCATGGTGTGTGTGACTTTCCTCTTTCAGACGAATACAATCAGAGTTATATATATATATATAAAAATTTCCTTTCTCTTCCAAGCTTTATAATGGCAGTGAATTGAACCATCAGTTTGAAGCTCATAAAAGTGCATCTATCCATGATAAAAGTGCTCCACACGCATTCTGAAGTGAAGCGATGCGTTTGGGTAAGAAAAATATTAAAAAAAATTATAAAGTAAAATAACTAGCTTCCGCCCAAACAAACATCCGGATTTGACTTGAGTCTAAAGCGCCACTAATGCGAGTAAAGTCACATACTGCTGATGTTTACGCTACGCCGACACACTCGCTACTTCTGACGCCACAAGTTGCGCTTTAGGCGTAAGTAGACTGAGTGTGTTCGTTTAACCGCAAGATAGAATTTTACTTTGTCACATGTTAAATATTAATATTTTCCTTACACACCAAAAAAGGCCTTTATTAACCCGCCGGAGCCGCGTGGAGCACTCTTATCATGGATGGAGTCACTTTGAGCTTCAGACTGTTGGTTCAATCCACTGCCATTATAAAGCTTAGAAGAGCCGGGACATTTTTTTTATATAACTCTGATTGTATTCGTCTGAAAGAGGAAAGTCATACACACCTATGATGGCTTGAGGGTGAGTAAATCAAGGCCTAATTTTCGTTTTAAAGTAACTAACAGTCACTCACACAGTCTCACCTGCTTCTCTTCAGTGTGGATAATGACCAGATCAGCTCCTCGATCTCTGCAGTACTGCCTGCTGTCATTCCAGCTCATCTCCTCGTTGGATATGGAAAAACAAACTGGACCACACAGATTTTTATGCATAAACACTTTTCAAAACTGTATCGTAAAAGAAACAACTTGCAGAAAAATAGATTAACTGACCATGTCCATTATTGTTCTTCAGTTCCTCGTTGGTCTCGGTTAAATCTGTGATGGTGATGTGCTGGAGTACGACGAAGACCAGCAGAAAAACACAAATGAGCCCGAGACACACTGACATCAACACCAAACACCCGCTTCCTCCTGACAAACAGAGACACAACACACACACATATATCAGACAACAACAATTCATATTTTTACTGTAGATAGAACAATTCAAATCAGCCGTAATCCAGCTTTGTCTTTAGTAATAAGCGTGTTCTGTTTAAATTATAATCTTGAATTGCCAACAGTAAAATATGTAAACAAGAACATATGCTGAGGGAGTAAATAGAATAATAATTATAAAACATCATATACGAGCAAAAACATTGACACAGGTCATAGAAAACCATGATTTAATTTGTTTTCTGCTTACTTTTCTTCTGAGCTTGTCCTTCATCCTGGCTGTGACTCTGTATTTGAGGTCCACGTGTGTCTATAACATCTTTGTGTTTAACATTTTGATAAATGGTGTCTATCTCCATTATTCGTCTTCGCAGATGAGTTTAGAAATATGAGTAGAGTTTCTAAAGCAGTGGTAAAACCTACACAGGAAGTGATTTTCTCCGACAAAACGGGTTACAAAATTATGATGAAGAAGTGGTGACAGATGATGAAATCACCGGTGTTTTAATCCTAACCATTTTTTCTTCTTTGAAGCGTAAGGATCAGCATGTTTTGTGCGAACGTGTACTTCAGAACAAATGAAAACCACAACAATAAAGTTTGAGATCTGTGTCAGAGCAAGAGCATCAAACTCTTAAACAGGTCTCTCTCTCTCTCTCTCTCTCTCTCTCTCTCTCTCTCTCTCTCTCTCTCTCTCTCTCTCTCTCTCTCTCTCTCTCTCTCTCTTCTGTGATCGGGATGTTTTTTGGGTCTGTCCAAATGCGGTCTTGGTCACTAGAGCGTGTGCACATGACGGGAAGTAAGTGTGCAAGACTGTTCAAAGCACAGTACACTTAACGCACACTAAATCCACAGCATCTCTAACCCAGCTAACAGAATTTTGTTATAAGAACGTTCTCCAAATATTCAGTGTTGGTTCTGGGAACGTGAAAAATGTCCAGTTTTCTTGACGTTAGAGGAACGCGTTTTAAAAGGTATAATGTTCCTCAAACATTCTTTAAAAGTAATTTTCGATTAAATATTCAACATGATAATTATGTTCATTTCTAACATTTCAAGAACATAAAAATGTCCAGTTTCCTGAATGTTACTACACAGTAAAAATTCGAGAGTGACCAATGACCAAACTACAACTATGTCAGAGATTAGGACTAATTGGGCTCAGTGATTTAGGTCATATGATTGTGAAATAATGATTATGTTTAAACATAACCAACATCATGAGATCACATGTTCTCTTTATACATCTGGCTGTCATAATTCATGTACAGCTGCCAAACAATATCTAAAGTTAAACATGTAAAGTTCAACTGCCCAACTAAACCAAACACTGATCTCCATAATGGTAACTACAATTGATTTTTCTTCTTCAATGGTTCTGCTTGTTATCATCAGGTGTCTTCAATAATGCTCAATCATCACTCAATCAATAACTTAAATAGCACATTAACTTTAACACTCTTCAATGTTAATTTAACACTCAAATTTTAACACTTTAACACTCTTGAGTCTTTAACACTCTTGAGTTTTTGCTGTGTAGTAACATTCAGGAAACTGGACATTTTTATATTCTTGGAACGTTAGAAATGAACATAACTATCATGTTGAATTTTTAATCGAAAATTACGTTTAAAGAGCGTTTGAGGAACATTATACCTTTTAAAGCACGTTCCTCTAACGTCAAGAAAAATTGACATTTTCACGTTCTCAGAACCAACACCAAATATTTAGAGAACGCTCTTATAACAAAATTCTGTTAGCTGGGTTAGATTTTAGTCGCTCGACACGCACCCGATGAAGACGACGGGTACACTGTAAAAAACAAAACAAAAAAAAAAACTAAAAATCGGTAATTTTCTGACAGCAGGGGTGCCAGAAAATGTCTGTTTAAAAACAGAATAATACTGTCAGAAAAAAAAAACATAGATACACTGTAAATAAACGGTTATTTCTTATCCTTAAATCCTACACTTGTGGGCGGGACTAAGCAACAGAAAAGTAATGGCGGATAATTTGAATCGACCACACACACACAGTGATGATTGGTCATTATTGAAGACACCTGATTTTAACAAGCAGAATCAACAAGGAGAAAATCACAATTTTAAGTCACCATTTTGGTGATCAGTGTTTGCTTTAGTTGGGCTCTTGACCCTAAAGTTTTGAACTTAGATTTTGATTGGCTGCTGAAACTGTGTGGTGAGCAGCTCTGTGAACAAAGGGTAAAAGTGAATTGGTGGTGTCGGTTACATTTTACAAAAATTATTATGACAAAATTATCATTTGAATGGAATCACTGCACTCATTTAAAGCTTAATCTCTGTCTAAAATGTATATTTATAATTATGACATCACAGTTATTATACAACATGAGATCTTGAATTTTACATTTAATCCAAAGTATTTTCTAAAAGTTGTTTTGATAAAATAAGTCTTTCCTTCTTCTTCTTCTTTGGGGTTGTATGGTGGTTATATATATATATAGATCTCTTCATATGATATCACTGTGAGATCAGAGTGTTAACTGGGAAGCCAGTTAGCATCAGCTAACAATGTTTTTCAAATAGGCTGATTTTCAGCATGGTTCATTATATTAATAAATATTCATATTCAGCCAGCAGCCATATCACCCTGTAGCCCAAGACTGGTTTCCCACTGAAGCAGGGCTGAGTCTGGTTAGTACCTGTATGGGAGACCTCCTGCAAACCAGGTTGCTGCTGGAAGAGGTGTTAGTGAGGCCAGCAGGGCACGCTCACCCTGTGGTCTGTGTGTGTCCTAACATCCCAGTAAAGTGACGGGGACACGATACTGTCAAAGAGCACCGTACTTCTGATGAGATGTTAAACCGAGGTCCTGACTCTCTGTGGTCATTAAAAATCCCAGGATGTCTTTCGAAAGAGTAGGGGTGTAACCCCGGCATCCTGGCCAAAGTTGCCCCTTGGCCTCTGTCCATCATGGCCTCCTAATCATCCCCATATACTGATTGGCTTTATCACTGTCTCCACTCCACCAATAAGCTGGTGTGTGGTGGGCGTTCTGGTGCAAAATGGCTGCCGTCGCATCATCCAGGTGGAGCTGCACATTGGTGGAGGTTGAGGAGATTCCCCCCTTATATGGAAAGCGCTGCGAGTGCCAAGAAAAGCGCTATATAAAAATATAATAAATTAATTAGTATTATTTATCTACTGTTCTTTTGGCTTGTCTTTTTTATTTTAAGCTAGCACTGCTTGTACTGCTCTGACAAAGCAATTTGCTTTATTCATTTACAGCAAAATCAGAGTACTAAATGTTTGTTTAAAATCTAATAACATGAAAACTCTGGACTTTTTTCACACTTGGTTTATAATTTATGCAATTATGTAATTATGTTATCCTAACTCTGTAGGACATTGCAGTTGCCCACCCCTGCTCTAGTGTGTGAAGCTTTCTGGCTTGAGCTGAAAGGTGTTTTTCTCATCTCACACATGAGCTACTTCTCATTTCTTACAGTGCACGCCCTCCCATTGTTTTTCTTCCTTTCCTCGCAGCTCCAGCCCAAGCATGAGGGAAATGATGCTGTGACTCTTGAGACTTTTACCAGGAAAAGATGCAAACCCTTCGAGAATCGACAGCAGATCGACTCGGGAATTTACAACAGCCATTAAAGCCTGGAAATAAGTGAATTAAAATGTCCATTGATAAGCTTTTTATTTAGAGGGAGATCCAGTGCACTAATCCACAAAAATAGTAAGTCTCGAGTTTTTCCTTGATTTTTAGTTTGAGCCAAAATAACTTTTTTTTAATTAAAAAATGTTCATAGCTGGAATATGAAGTGCTAAATTTATGTAATTACATTAGAGTTATGCTGTGAGTTTACTATGGTAATAATGCCAATTTAATTCAAAGCAAAAACAGTTTCACATACACTCAATATCAGAATAACTGATGAATCAGAGCAATCTGATAATGATGATTTATAATGATCAACTTTAGACTTCATTGTAAGAAACTGGATGTTGCAAGTTTATTATAGCAACAAATGATAATGATATTTCCTTTCATCTGAATATCAACTTGTGATTTTGTATATTACCGAAAAGAATGAAATAAAATGTATATTTAAGAAGTTTATATAAAATGAAGCAGACTTTTTTAAAAGACAGGAACCTCAATTAGAAATTAGGCATTCATAATAAGATGAATTCCATAAAATAATTGGAAGTAAAACCACAAGAAGACGGGATGAAGCCTATTTCTCACAAATCCCTTTTCTCATATGAGAGCATGAGAGATCATTCCAGTTGTTTAGGTTTGAAGATGAACATGAATTCATAAATTCAACACAGTCTTCATCTTCATCGTCGTCATTCGGCTCACCCTTATTCCAAAACCTAAATAACGTATTAGATGTTCAGTTATTCAGAACCCCACATTTTACATTATTCAAAATAAGCAGATGCTTTTGAATTTATTTTTAGGAAGTATCATTCATTGTGGATGTTGTCATGATTGTGTTTGTAGAAAATATATTTTCAGTTGTTTTCTTATAGTTATGATGGTCTCATTTCATTTAATGAGAGTACAAAAGACAAACCAACTAAATCCACAGTGGTTGAGTGTTTTCTTTAATCACTTACCCTTGTTTCAGTGTTGAATTATCCACCCATTTCAAAGTGCCCTCGTTCTCAATGTCAGACAAACCAATCCACACTCTCTCCTTATAGAATGAATTTATGCACCTCTGTGTGTGAATAAAAGCAGGAATTAGTGTGATTACTCTCATTCATTAAAGCTACAATATGTAAGACTTTTGTAACAAAATATCCAAAAATCACTTGCACAGTGTGATATATTTCCTATTGTGTACTTACAATATCCCAAAAGTTGATAATATCCCCCTGGTTTACACTCGTACTGCCATAGTAACCATGGCGACAGACGTGGACAACTGCGTTATGTTTGGCGGCACACTCACGCTGTTTTTGTTTCATTAACTTTAGATTTTGCTTGGCTGTTATACCTGAGTTATAACAGCCAGATGAACAAAGAAAAAAGGTGATCTGATGGTATTGGTTATGTTTTAACATAATCATTATTTGACCTGAATCAACTCATTGAGAGCTTATTTTTGTAGTTAAGTTTACCTTATGGATTATAGCAGCACTGTCCTTGTAGAACATACAAGTTTTAGCCTTTTCAATCAAATTAAAATGATCAAATCAATTACAAAAAAAAAACATGATGGGAGCCATGAATGAGTTTTGATTGGTGCCACCCAGAATGCACTGCAACATGCTTTATAATTGTCACCATTGTTGAGATTCACAGGCTGATTATTGATGTCTATGTGTCTAAAAAAAACATTTTTTCATAAAAGAGAAACTTTTAAGAAATTCTTTGGATTACATTGTTAAAATTAAAAATATTATGCTGTACAAGGTCAGTGCTGGTATAATTAATAAAGTAAACCTAACTCAGAAATTGGACTCTATTTGAGTTCAGTGATTCAGGTCAATTGATTATGAAATCATGAGAACCAGAATCATGAGAAACAGTAAAAAGACTTATTATAGCAAACTACTGGAGGAAAATAGAAGCAATATAAGAAACACCTGGAAGGTGCTGAATGAAATTATCAAGAATAAAAAAGGCAAAACTGGAGATACTAAATATTTTCTGACAAAAAACAATATAGAAGTTAAGGATATGACATTAGCTGCAAATGAATTTAATGATTTTTTTGTTGGAGTTGGTCCAGGTTTGGCCGAGGAGTTTGCAAAGACTGTCAGTATTAATGATGTGCTAAGCAAGAATGTAAATATTATTGAATCTATGTTTGTTAAGGAAACAGATGAAAAAGAAATTATAGAGATTGTTGAAACATTTAAGAGTAAAAAAATCAACTGATTGGAATGGAATTGACATGTTTATGGTAAAAAGTATTATTGGCTGTGTTGTTAAACCTCTAACGCATGTATGCAATCTAGGGATGGGCGATATATCGCACGATATTGTTATGCGCATCTCGTCAGTAAAGCCGGTTCCTTGATTAGTAGTAAATCACCTTCACCTGCTTTCAGATGGAGCGGCATTTACTACAAAGAGCCGTAGTTCACTGACAAGCTGAGCCATATCGCACTAATATCGCGGACGTATCGCCAGCGATATTTAATGCGATATGGCTCAGCTTGTCAGTTAACTACGGCTCTTCGTCACGACAAAATCTCCCGTGTTAAATTAACACACCTATGAGTGTATATGAGTCCACACTCAAGAGTGTTAAAGTTAATGAGATAATTAAGTGATTAATTGAGTGATGATTGAGCATTATTGAAGACACCTAAAGCAGAATCACAAGGAGAAAATCTAAAATTATAAGCCACCGTTATGGCGATGAGTGTTTGCTTTAGTTGGGCTCTTGACCCTTATATTATTAACTTTATATTTTAATTGGTTTTTGCATTTGAGTTATAAATGACAGATGAACAGAAAAAATAGATTACAATGATGTTGGTCTTATTGTGTGTGCATGTGACATGCATCATTTCTTTTATGTTTGGGATTTATTTTGTTAGTTACAGCATAACTGACATTTTGCATAAATATTCAGAATGTTAGATATAATGGATAGTTGTATAAAAAAAAAAAAACTTTCTTATAGTCACACACAATCATCAAGATTCAGTCAATGCATCTCAACAATGGTGACAAGCAGAATATTCAATTAGAAAAAGTAAATTACATAGACAATTGAGATCATAATTTATTCATACCGCAATGCATGGTTGGAGCCATTAATGAGTGTGATTGGTGGCAACAAGGATTATTATTGTCACCACGGTTGTGATACACAGGGTGATTATTGATGTCTGTGTTTCTAGATAGAGGTCAAGTGATATGAACAGAATAATTTTTATTAAATATTTTAGCTTACAAAGAAAATACAGATATGCCATAAAATCACTAATCTGTTGCTAACAAGTTAAAACAATTCATCTGAAAAGTTTTATTTTACAAATCATAGTATGCTTCTCTCAAAACATTACCAATACTATCAGATTCACAGTTTTCTTTGTCCATTTCACTGTTATAAATCAATAACAGCAGACACACAAATTTTAAAATGATGATATAAGTGTCAAGAGCCCAACTAAAGCAAACACTGATCGCCATAACGGTGGCTTACAATTTTAGATTTTCTCCTTCAGTGATTCTGCTTGTTAACATCAGGTGTCTTCAATAATGCTCAATCATCACTAACTTAATCACTTAATTATCTCATTACCTTTAACACTCTTGAGTGTTAATTTAACACTCATATCTGCATCATATCTTCCATCTGAAAGCAGTTGAAGGCGATTTACTACTAATCAAGGAACCGGCTTTACTGATTAGATGCGCATAACAATATCGTGCGATATATCGCCCATCCCTAATGCAATCTATCTCTGAAAACCGGAGTTTTTCCAGAGAAAATAAAAATGGCAAAGGTGATACCTGTATATAAGGCTGACGGAAAACATACACTTTCAAACTACCGACCTGTTTCACTGCTCTCCCAATTTTCAAAAATACTAGAAAAAATATTCGCTAAAAGGCTTGATGATTTCATTACTAAACATAATATGTGTGATCAGCAATATGGTTTCAGGGCAAATAGGACAACTTCACATGCACTTATTCAATTTGTGGAAGATATTACTAAAGCAATAGAACAAAAAAAAAAATATGCAGTGGGGATATTTTTGGATCTTAAGAAGGCATTTGATACGGTAGACCACAATTTATTGATTATGAAATTACACAAATATGGAATTAGGGGGACTGCACTTTCTTGGTTAAATAGCTACTTACATAATCGACAACAATATGTTGAATTACAAAACCATAATTCAAAGTTAAAGAAAATGACCTGAGGGGTTCCCCAGGGGTCAGTGTTGGGGCCATTGTTGTTTAATTTGTATATAAATAATGTATGGGAGGTATCAAAAACACTGAAAACCATTTTATTTGCTGATGATACTAGTTTAATTTGTTCTGGAGAAAATCTGCAACAACTCTTGAATACAGGGGAAAATGAATTAAAAAGATGAAGAGCTGGTTTGATGCAAATAAACTAACACTGAACTTAAGTAAAACTAAATTTATCATTTTTGGTAATCGTGCTACAAGTCGAAATAAAAAACTTATGATAAATGATATTGAAATAGAAAGAGTAAATGAACTAAAATTTTTGGGAGTAATAATCGATGAAAAATTATGTTGGAAGCCACATATACATTATATCAAGGCAAAAATATCCAAATCAATTGCTATGTTGTGTAAAATCAATTACCTTTTAAATCAACAAACATTGTACACGTTGTATTGTTCCTTCATACTTCCATACATTTCTTATTGTTTGGAAGTATGGGGAAACCAACACTGAATCTATATTTATCCTTCAAAAGAGAGCCATAAGAATTGTTAATAAAACCACTTATAGAGCACCAACTACTCCATTGTTTATTAGATTAAAAGCATTAAAATTTAGAGATATTGTTGACTTTAAAACTGCACAAATTATGTATAAAATAAATAATCAACAGCTATCGACCAGTATTTATGGGTTGTTCCAAATGGGAGAGAGCAAACATCATTTAAGAGGAACATTTGTATTTAAAAAGAAACATATAAGAACTAATTCTAAATATCACTGCATCACTACAAAAGGAGTGAATGTATGGAACAGTTGCAGTGAAGAGATGAAATCATGTACAACAATGAGTAAATTTAAAAAACTATTTAAACTGAAGATATTAAATGAATATGAAAAGGCCTCGAGGTGATAGTATTGTGCAATAGGATCGTAGGTATGCATTTATTTCTATGTGAATGAATGGGTTTATGTGAAGTTATGTGAAGTTGATATATAGGGTGTGTAAAGACGTATGTATAAGAGAAGCGTCAAATTGTTTTGTATTTAACTAAAGGATAAAAATAGAGAAAGGGGTAGGACCTGAAAAGTTTGTTATGAACTTCTTCCTACTCCTTTTTGAACATGAGAATTTCTAATTTGAATTATCTACATTAATTTTGGTAGTTTGCATGTCCTTATATAACTGATATTTTAATTTTAGTTTTATATATGAATGCATGTTTTATTTTTATGTTTTCTACATGTTCAAAATAAAAAATTACTATTACTATTACTATTAAATAATGATTACGTTAAAACACAACCAACACCATCAGATCACCTTTTCTATATGTTCATCTGGCTATTGTAACTCAGGGGGCTTTCACACTGGCAGTTTAGTTCGGAACGGGGCACGGTTCGCATGAAAAATCGCTAATGTGAACGCTGTGATGGGACCCGGGTGCGCACTGGGGTACCGAGACTACCTGGAGGAGGTGGTCTGAGTTCGGTTGCTCCCGAACCGTGCCACGGTTCGCGTGAATGCGAAAGCAACACGGACTCGGGTGCGCACTTGTTCAGGATGTAAAGTGACCTGCGCATGCGTTTAAATAGAAAAAAACTATAAAACAGTTTTAGCTTATTGTGATGTATTCAGTTAAAGGTGCTCTAAGCGATGTCACGCGTTTTTTAGGCCAAAACATTTTTTGTCACATACAGTAAACATCTGCTCCCTATCCGCTAGCTGCCTGTCCCCCTGACACACTGTAAAAAAATGTGGTCTTTGTAGACAGCCCAGGCTCCACAAACAGCAACAAAAACAAACTGCGGCGACCCGCTCCATGAAACAAAACAAACAGTGTTCCAGTCTGGGGGTGGGGTTAGTGAGCGTACATGGGGGGTGTGGAGGAGAGAAGCATGAAGAGGTAAGTTAGAATTTTAACTCTTTAAGTTTGATATGGCCGACACACGACCAAAGAGACGACGTTCTGATGAACAGATTGCAAAAATACAAAGAAGAGGGAAAAGGAGAAGGAACGCATGCCCGAATTTACATTGGAAAAGCCTTTGAAAGGTGGTGAGAACTCCGCCGGGAGAAGGGCTTCCAATCTGACATTCAGATAACGTTAGCTCTGTTTCTGCTGGACAGGGTAAATCCAGTTTGGTTTTTCTAAATGGACTTTCATGTTCGCCTAACAAACACAAGGATCCCAGATAGCAATATTGTTTCGGCCCAGATCCGGCCCACATCTGGCACATGTGGGATGCGGATCTGGCCCACATGCAGCGTGGAATGACGGCCCTTGGGTGGCCCACTCCTGTTTGCCAGATCTGGGCCACAAGCAGGCCATAGCAATGCCACATGTCAGCCAAGAGCAAAGAAATAAACCAGAACTGGACCTTATCTGAGCCACAAAATCTGTGTATATTAAATATGAAGTAATTGCAGCCTTAATAAGCCTGTTAACAAGCAGAATCACTGAAGGAAAGAAGAGAACAGAAAAAGACGAGCAGAAACACAAGAACTACAACTGACTTCAGACACAGTCTTAGATGAAATCACTTGAAGATAAAAGAAGACATTAAATCTGTGAATATCTCAGCAGAGGAGGAATAAACAACTCCACAAACAGCATTACCAGCTTCATTTATTACTAACCAGACTGACTTTATTTCTGTCAGACTTCTACAGAAGTTTTTATTGAGAATTAACAGAGGTTTAACTCTAATGTGTTTCATTTGAAGTCACCATAACAGTGATTAGTGTTTCCATTAGTTGGGCTCTTAACTCTTAAAATATATTTTGTCTTTTTTGGCTACAGTGACAGTGTGTTTAGTCAAACAAATTTGCAGCAGCAAAGAAAGCTAAAGTGAAATGAGATTAGGTTATAATGGTTACCTGTTGATGGTTTTATAATCATCATGAAATAACTTGATTCACTGATGTCTTTGGAATCTAACAATTGTGTTGATCTATTAAAACACAGCATAATCCCCAGTTTTAAATGAATACTGCTCAGTGTTTATATGAGTCCACACTCAGAGAGTGTTAAATGAACACTAAAGCAGTGCTAAAGTTAATGAGATCATTAAGTGATTAATTGAGTAATAATTGAGCATTATTGAAGACACCTGATGTTAACGCAGAATCACTGAAGGAGAAAATCGTAATTGGTATGTTACCATTATGGAGATCAGTGTTTGCTTTAGTTGGGCTGTTGACCCTTAATTCTTTAACTTCAGATTTAGTTTGGCTGCTGTACCTGCCAGATGAACAAAAAGAAAAGGTGATATGATGGTGTTGGTTGTGTTTTAACATAATCAAACGTTGGCCTAAATCACTGAACTCGTTGAGAGCGTAATGTCAGGGTTATAGCAGTGCTTACTTTGTAGAGTATGCATTTTTTAACCTTTTCAATTAAATCCAAATAATCAAATCAATTAAAAACCTTCTTAAAAGTATTTCAGGTAGGCACATACAGACATCAAGAATTAGCGTATGAATCTCAACAATGGTGACAAACAGATCACCTCTGAACATAAGCTCATTATTTATTCATGCAGCAATCCATGATGGATGAGATTTGATTGGTGGCATCCAGAATACACAGCAAAATGCTTTATAGTTGTCACCATTGTTGAGATTCACAGGCTGATTCTTGATGTCTGTGTAAAAAAAAAAGAAAAAAGTTTTGTATGCGATTAAGTTTTAAGAAATTATTTGGATTACATTGTAAAATATTATGGTTTTCAAGGACAGTGCTGCTATAATCAATAAATTAAATGCAACTCAGAAATTGTGCTCTATATGGGTTCAGTGAGTCAGGTCAAATGATTGTGAAATAATGATAATGTTAAAACACATCCAACACCATCATATCACCTTTTCTATATGTTCATCTGGCTGTTATAACTCATGTACAGCAGCCAAACAAAATCTAGAGTTAATAGCTTAACGGGTCAATAGCCCAACTAAAGCAAACACTGATCTCTATAATGGTAACATACCAATTATGATTTTCTCCTTCAGTGATTCTGCTTGTTAACATCAGTCTTCAATAATGCTCAATTATCACTCAATTAATCAATGAATTATCTCATTAACTTTAGCCCTGCTTCAGTGTTCATTTAACACTCTTTGAGTGTGGACTCATATAAACACTGAGCAGTGTGTTAATTTAAAACTGGGGATTATGCTGTGTATTAATGGATCAACGCAATTGTTAGATTCCAAAGACATCAGTGAATCAAGTTACTTCATAATGATTATAAAACCATCAACAGGTAATTATAACCTGATCTCATTTCATTTTAGCTTTCTTTGCTGCTGCAAACGTGGTTGACTAAACACACTGTCACAACAGCCAAAAAAAGACATAGGATATATTAAGAGTTAAGAGACCAACTAATGGAAACAGTAATCACTGTTATGGTGTCTAATGAAACACAATAGAGTTAAACCTCTGTTAATTCTCATAAAAACTTCTGTAGAAGTCTGACAGAAATAAAGTCAGTCTGGTTAGTAATAAGTAAGGCTGGTAATGCTGTTTGTGGAGTTGTTTAATCCTCCTCTGCTGAGATCTTCAGATGTAATGTCTTCTTTTCTCTTCAGTTGATTTCATCTAAGACTGTGTCTGAAGTCAGTTGTAGTTATTGTGTTTCTGCTCGTCTCTTTTTCTATTCTCTTCTTTCCTTCAGTGATTCTGCTTGTTAGCAAGCTTATTAAGGTTCAGATGACTCCATATTTAATATACACAGATTTTGTGGCTCAGATAAGGTCCAGTTCTGGTTTATTTCTTTGCTCTTGGCTGACATGTGGCATTGCTATGGCCTGCTTGTGGCCCAGATCTGGCAAACAGGAGTGGGCCACCCAAGGGCCGTCATTCCACGCTGCATGTGGGCCAGATCCGCATCCCACATGTGCCAGATGTGGGCCGGATCTGGGCCGAAACAATGTTGCTATCTGGGATATAATTAGCTAGAACAATACAGTCAGCGCTAACTTCGGTGAATACAACATATAGGTTTCTAGCAGCTATAGCTATCGATCTCTATTGTAAATAATCAAGCAAACTCACAGTAGGGCGACAGTTTGTGTGAATGATTGTTTTCACCAACTATTTATTATGAAATTGAATGTTCATTCATAGCCTATTGACAACTTTGACTAAATTTGAAGCTAACGTTATCTTGCTATTATTGCGTCCTGGTATGGGAGCTAAAGTTATAGCCTCAGGTGGCGAAACGTTTTATCGTGTTTTTCTGGTAATGTTTCTATTTTTTTGGATTATATGAAAGCATTTATCTCACTTGGCGACATTACACCTTGAAAGAAGTATCAGTAAAACTACAGGGGGAGGGGACGGGATGAGGAGGAGGGAAGGTCTAGCTAGCCTCCGTTTTGTTTGACAATACTTTGAACGTCAACAAGAAGTGGCGTCACCCAGCATCGCTTAGAGAACCTTTAAATAAAACACTTGTAAGGGATGATAGTGTTGATGATTTACCTTGGATACGAGCGAGAGTGAGCCTGCAGTGTATTTGTGCATTGCGCGTGGAATCAGGGCAACAAATTTGGAAATCCACTGTCTCCTCAAAAGAGTCCGTTTGCAAGCAGCAGAAGTCCACCTTATGTGACACACGCACAGTAAACCTGTATTGTTCACTCAACTGCGCATAATAGCAGCGAATTAATAAAAAAAAATATAGGCCTATTGACCCGCGTTCTGTTTTCTATCATGCGCCGTGCACGTTTGCGATGACGTAATATGCACGCAAACGCACCAGGGTTCGATAGAATCAAGTTGAGTGTGAAACCAGACCAACGCTGCGGGGGGCGCCGGGAACAAACGCGCTCGGGCTCGGACCACAGGAAACAAGCCCAGTAAAGCCCCCTCAGGTACAACAGCCAAACAAAATCTAAAGATAATGATTTAAGGGTCAAGAGCCCAACTAAACCAAACACCGATCACCACAATTTTTCTCCTTCAGTGATTCTGCTTGTTAACATCAGGTGTCTTCAATAATGCTCAATCATCACTCAATTATTCACTTAATTATCTCATTAACTTTAACACTGCTTCAGTGTTCATTTAACACTCTGCTCAGAGTTTATATAATTCACACTCTCAGTGTTAATTTAACACTGGGTATTTTACTGTGCTAGAAAAACATTATAATTTTCAACACACTCAAATGCAGTTTAGTGTGATAGTGTAAACTGAAATGTGTGAGTATTAATTCAGCACTTGCGGGTAGTTCGGTAAATGAAATGTCCTCATTCCTTTATATCCGCGGGACTCGCGTGTGGCGCTGATATCTGTCTCTCATTAGCAATCGCGCCCTGCTTCATACCACAGTCATGTTAAAAACATCAATGTATTCACTCATTTATAAACATTATTAGATCCTTAGGCATGACGACAAGTTCCATAATTCTGCTTATGCGTCATCAACCTACGGCTTTGTTATTGTAAGAGGTTAGCGACGAAAAAATTACATATTGTAGCTTTAACAGACACTCACACAATCTCACCTGCTTCTCTTCAGTGTTGATAATGATCAGATCAGCTCCTCGATCTCTGCAGAACTGCCTGCTCTCAGACCAGCTCATCGGCTCATTGGATATGAAGAAGCCATCGAAACTACACAGATATCCTAACAGAAACACACACACACACTCAAGCTGTGTAGTCTACATGAAAGATAAAGAAAACAAGAAAAAAAAAAAAAAATGGATTCTAACCTTCTTTAAAAACTTTTGTCAGTTCCTCACTCAAAGATGTGACTTTGCTTTCTAACTCCAGTTTCTTCTGACTCAAAGAGTCAAAACTTCCCTGTAACTGACTTTTCTCAGCACTGAGATCATTGACTCTGGTCTCCAGCTCCAGTTTCTTCTGACTCAAAGAGCTGAAGTTGTTCTTCAGCTGGTCTTTTTCAGTCATTAGATCAGTGTTCTTGTCCTGTAAGCTGTCGATAGTGTGATTGAACTCTTCAACTGTGTTCTTGAAACTCTTTAACAGGTCTCTCTCTGCTGTGATGGTGATGTACAGTGTGATGAAGACCAGCAGAAGAACACAAATGAGCCCGAGACACACTGACATCAACACCAAACACCTGCTTCCTCCTGACAAACAGAGACAAAACACACACATATCAGTGTATACCCTTCATATTAAGTTTCAAATCAACCGTTTTAGGTAACCTATACCTTTGTCTTTAGATAGCAGGGCTTTTTAAATAGTATGTTACACTGTAAAAAAAAAGAGTAATAGTAATGTTAAAAAACTGTAAAAAAGCAACGTAAGCAAAGCATGTTAATTGCTTAACAGTATGTACCCTTACTATATATACAGTGAAAAACTGTAATAGCTCTCACTGGACATTTCATGTCATTTTACAGTAAAATACTGTTAAATGTACGGATTTTGGAAGTAAACTGTAAAAAAAAACAACCTACCGTTGAATTTACCGTAGCAATTTTTATGTTTTACTTCATTGAACTAAAATTGACGGTAAAAAACTGGCAGCTGTGGTTGACAGTTCTTTACCGTAAAAAATTCGGTAGAAATATTTTAGGTTTTACGGCAGTGATCTAAAGATTACGGTAAAAAACTGGCAGCTGGTTGCAAGTGCTTTACCGTAAAAAATATGGTAATATTTTAGGTTTTTATGGCATTGAACTTCAGTTTATGGTAAAAAAGAAAAAAAAGCTATTACAATCCAATTTGTCATAAAAGTTATTATTGAGAATTACCAGAGGTTTAGAAGTTTATGTTTTATTGAAAATAATAAAATTTGTAGTCACCATTATGGAGATGAGTGTTTGCTTTAGGCTGCTTTCACAATTCACATATGTAATTATGTTCATTTAGTCCAGCCCAAGGTCAAGAAATAATGCTTTGTACCATATTCAGGAGTTTTGGATCGTTTCACAGCACACTAAATGCTTTGGTCCGAATTAGAAGATTTGTTGATGAAATTAACCAAAATGCACTCATGTGACAAAATCAACATCACTCATTGGCCAGATAAGTCTTGAACATATTTCCATAACTGCACTTTGATTGGTCAGAATTAACGTGCGGGAAAATTCCAACAGAACTCAAAATCTGGCAGACGTGGAGAATTCGCTCACAATGTATGTTCAGAATCAGCATGAGCTTTATCCTTTTGCAAATCCCCTCATAAACAACAAAGTCTAGATGCGATATAAATAAGAGATTCACTTTGCAGTGCGGACAACTTCTGTGCTTATGATGAGAGTATTAGTGAGAGTGCAGAACGCGGTAAAATACTAGCATCCAAGCTGATGTTTTGTTACAGTAAATTTCACAGGTTTTCTTTACATTGTGTTTTTTTTTTTGCCTGTAAATTTTAGTCCTGTAAAATATAAAAGGTTGCCACCATATTTTTTACGGTAAAATACTGGCAACCACAGCTGCCGTTTTTTTTACTGTAAATTTCACTGTTATTTTTTAACAGTGTATTTTATAAGACAATCTGGAATTGCTATGATAAAATATCACAATAAGGTCATGTTGATAAAACAAAACAAAAAAACTCCATGTTAATCACCTTCATATAAAAGCAGAAACATTGACCCAATTTTCATAGGATTTTTTTTTTAAATTATACATACTGAGCTTTCGAGGTTTTTCTTCTTCCTGGCCAGTTGTGTCAATACCATCTTCATAACTCGCATAAATGGCATCAAATTCCATGATTTGCTCTTGTGTCTTATAGTACGTCTTAACAGATGAGCTGTGATCTTCAGAATGATGAGTAGTGTTTTCAAGTTAGTGCTAATCCCAAACAGGAAGTGATTCCATTTGACACTACATTTAATGAAAATCTAGACTTCTAGTCTGAAACTCTCATCAGACCCAAACTATAATAATAATAATAATAATAATACATTTTATTTAAAGTGCCTTATCAGGACACTGTACAAAACAGATAAAAACCATTAAAACAGTAAACAATAAAATTGGCAAGACAACATTGAGGTGATATGGGTCAGGCGGAATATGATTGTCTAAACAAGTGAGTTTTGAGTTTGGATTTGAAAAGGTTAAATGAGTTGATGGTACGAAGATCTGGAGGGAGGGAATTCCAAAGATGGGGAGCAGAGCGACTAAACGCCCTGTTCCCCATTGTGACAAGACGAGCAGGGGGAACAGAAAGCTGGCAGGTGTGAGATGATCGGAGTGAACAAGTAGGGATGTTTAAATGGAGAAGATCTGAGATATATGGAGGAGCCATGTTATGAACTGCTTTGTAAGAGTTGAGAAGTGAGAAGTATTTTAAAGATGGTCCTCTGTTTGACAGGAAGCCAGTGAAGTTGTTGCAAGATGGGAGTGATATGGTGAAAAATGGGGGTCTGAGTAATCAGGCGTGCAGCAGAGTTCTGTAGGAGCTGCAGCTTCTGGAGCAACTTATTAGGGAGGCCAAACAGGAGTGAGTTGCAGTAATCTAACCGAGATGTGATGAGACTGTGAACCAGGATGGCGGTGGTTTTTGGAGTAAGAGAGGGACGGAGGCGGGAAATGTTACGCTGGTGGAAATAGGCTGACCGGGTGATGCTGTTAATGTGAGAGTGGAAGGATAAAGTGCTGTCAAGGACGACACTCAAACTCTTAACCTGAGTGGAGGGAAGGATAGTTGAGTTATCAATGGTAATGGAAACTTTATTAGCTTTAGAGAGGGTATGAGGTGTGCCCACCAGGAGGACTTCGGTGGGCGGGAATTCGGTGGGCGGTGGGAATTTGCATTGTAGGCCTACTACAAACTATGACTATTGTACATTCAAATATGGATATATAAAAGGCAACAAGAGGAATCTGTGACCAAAAATGAACAACCTTACTGGACAAGTCTAACTGGACCTTTATTAACTGAACGGGGTTGAATCATAATTTGCATCAGTGTGGCTTTGTCACAATCGCTAGCGGAGAAATGCAAGTACACCTGGCTGCAGCCTGCAGATCGGGGCGGGGCTGCATCTGGGGCGGGGCTGCACGTGCAGCTCCGCCCATAAAGCTTCTCATTGGTTAGTGGGTGATGACGTCGATCGAGGCGGGGCCGCACCTGGGGCGGGGCTGCATGTGCAGTCCCGCCCATAACTCTTCTCATTGGTTAATGGCACAGCAATGACGTCGACTCCACGGTAAACAGGAAATAGGGTTGAAAAACTCATGCGCTATATCGCGCTGAAACCTCTCACTTAGATTTAACTTAGAGCTAACTAACTGTATATTCTGTGATGAGAACATAGAGACCACGGATCATTTGTTTTTCTCCTGCTCTTACAGCAACACATTCTGGTGTGACATGTATGATTGGCTGGAGCCTTAAATCTCCAGTCTCACTAGAGATAACATCACATTTGGGATTATAATGAAAGACAAAAATATGAAATGCTTTTAAACACTTTAATTGTCTTGGGTAAATTTTTCATCCACAAATGTAAATGTTTAAAAACACAGCCTCTATTTAGCCTACTGTCTTCAAGGGAGAATTTGCATTGTAGGCCTACTACAAATCCCTGTGGTTCATGAAGAAGAAAACAGCAAAAAAAACTTCTTAATTTTATCGATGCCTTAAAATTTATTGAAGCCCCTTAACTATTGTTTCATAACTGTTTCTTTATCTTCTGTTTTTTTATTTGTTTATTTTAATTTTTATTATTTTACTTTAATTTACTCTTCTTTTCCTAAAGTTGTTTGTAATTTTACGTGCTCCGTTTCCTGTCAGTACTTATATTCTTGTGAAATCTGACTAAGCCAGAACTTTTTGTAAGTTTTACACTTCAATAAATAAATAAAATACTTAATTTGATAATAAATAAATCAAATGAAAAAATATCGCGCTGAAAGCGCATGCATCATATTTGCGTTAAGTGGTACAGTAATGACGCGTCTTCAAAACACACGCGCAAATTTGAAATAATACTTTAATAAAATGATAAAGTATTAAAAAGACTCTAAAGTAATAATGAAAGCAGCAAAAAGGAGTAGAGCGCATATCCATAGTTTTAACTATGCCTGATCTAAGGTAAACTTATAAGGAATTACAGAGTATTTTGTAATAATATCTGTGTAGTATTTTAAAAGAAATTTCACATTCTGTTGCACTTCACCATGTGAATTACAAAATTACTGTAAACATTAATGGCACCTTATATATTTCTTATTTTAATTCCTCTGTAATAGTTCTTGTTTATTTGTGTGCATTATATAGGTTATTATAAAACATTTATGCCAATAAAGTAGCTTGAAGTTAAACTACATACATTGTCAATCTCTGTATCCCATATTGTGCATGCCAACTCAAAAAACCAAACTCATACCAGTGATAACTTTTATTATAATTGTGTAAAGAGATATGCACACATACAGATAATCACCTACACACACACACACACGTGCACACGCACACACACACGTGCACACTCACGTACACTCACACACATGTACACTCTCACACACACACACACACACACACACACACACACACACACACACACACACAACCGAGCAATAGCCCTCAACCCCCTTCTCGGAAAAAAATGCACGCAGGACTCCGCTTCTGCCATAGAAATAGGTGAGAGAGATGGAGAACTAGAGTAAGAGTTAGAGAATAATTAACACAGCAAAACAAAAATATATATATATAGCAAAATAGCAAAAGTGCAGAGGTGTATAAAGTAGAAGTAGAAGTAGAGAAAAAGTAGAAGTCCTGCCATGTGTTTATTCCAGCCATGAACTGATTGACAGTTGATTTCAGCTGATTTCTGTCTCCTGACTGAAAAACTGCTAATAAGCAAATCCAGGTGATTGGAACAAAATACTGAGAAGGACTTATACTTTCTGAACCTGGACTTTACACCTCTGAAGAGAACAGAAAAAGAGACGAGCGGAAACACAAGAACTACAACTGACTTCAGACACAGCCGTAGATGAAATCCACTGAAGAGAAAAGAAGACATTAAATCTGAAGATCTCAGCAGAGGAGGATTAAACAACTCCACAAACAGCATTACCAGCTTCAATTATTACTAACCAGACTGACTTTATTTCTGTCAGACGTCTACAGAAGTTTTATTGAGAATTAACAGAGGTTTAACTGTTTCATTTAAAGTCACCATATCAGTGATTAGTGTTTCCATTACTTGGGGTTTTCAACTCTTATTATATATTTTATCTCTTTTGGCTGCTGTGACAGTGTGTTTATCAAACACATTTACAGTAGCAAAGTAAGTTAAAGTTAAATGGTAGCAGATGATCATGGTTAGCTGGTGATGATCTTGTAATCATCATGAAATAGCCTGATTCAATTAGATATTTTAATTTGATAATTATTTTGTCAGATTAATTTATTTTCACAACACAAAACCTGTTACTGAACTGTCATCCAGCAATATTATAACAATAAGTTTAGACTTTAACAAACATGAGAACAAAACAGTCAATTTATGATGACACACATAGACATCAACAACCAGTGTATGAATCTCAACAATGGTGACAACCAAAAGTACTTTTCTGCAATGCAAGCTGGGTACCAGTCTAGCACAAAACTCCCAGCATGCATTGCAACATGAATAAATTATGCTGAATTGTCCTATAATTTTGTTTGATTCTAAGTATTTGCTTTTATTTTTTGCTGTTGTTTTTGTTGTGAATTGGTAGCTTTTCCGGCTTTTCCGTGATGTTCTGAATTAATCTGTTTATCCAAATATTTGTGATTGTCACCATTGTTGAGAATCACGTGCTGATTGTTGATATCTGTGTGTGTCAGCAAAAAACCTTTTCTTTTTTTTTTGCATTTTATGTTTGTTAAAATATTTAAACTGGTTTTTATATCTCATGCTGCAGTTACACAGGGTTTGTGATGTAATATATTAGTGGACTACCACAATTGTTAGATTATAAAATCCTCAGTGAATCAAATCAGTCTGTTTCATGACACTTTCACAACCACGAAAATGTAACCATCATCACCTGATCTCATTTCTCTTTTACTTTATGTGCTGCTGTTAATATGCTTGACAAAGTCACAGCAGCCAAAAGAGATAAAATATATAATACAAGTTTAGAGCCCAACTAATGGAAACACTAGTCACTATTATGGTGACTTCAAATGAAACAGAGTTAAACCTCTGTTAATTCTCAATAAAACCTTCTGTAGACGTCTGACAGAAATAAAGTCAGTCTGGGGTGCGTTTCCTGAAAGCATCGTTAGCCAACTATGGTCGCAAGTTCCGCCGTTACCAATAGAGTTCAATGGAAATTGCGATCATAGTTGGATAACGATGCTTTCGGGAAACGCACTCCTGGTTAGTAATAAGTGAAGCTGGTAATGCTGTTTGTGGAGTTGTTTAATCCTCCTCTGCTGAGATCTTCAGATTTAATGTCTTTTTTTCTCTTCAGTTGATTTCATCTAAGACTGTGTCTGAAGTCAGTTGTAGTTCTTGTGTTTCTGCTCGTCTCTTTTTCTGTTCTCTTCTTTCCTTCAGTGATTCTGCTTGTTAACAGGCTTTATTAAGGCTGAAATGACTCCATATTTAATATACACAGATTTTGTGGCTCAGATAAGGTCCAGTTCTGGTTTATTTCTTTACTCTTGGCTGACATGTGGCATTGCTATGCAGAGGTGTAAAGTCCAGGTTCAGAAAGTAAAAGTCCTCCTCAATATTTTGTTCCAATCACCTGGATTTGCTTATTAGCAGTTTTTCAGTCAGGAGACAGAAATCAGCTGAAATCAACTGTCAATCAGTTCATGGCTGGAATAAACACATGGCAGGACTTCTACTTTTTCTCTACTTCTACTTCTACACTGTCAGAAATAGGGGTACAGTAGGAGTCCATTTCTGTTCCCCAAGGTACATAAATGTACCTTTTTGAGGGTCAAAAAGGTACATATATGTCCCCAAGCATTAAAAGGTACATATATATATATCGTTTCTTTTAAAGGTTAGGGTACAATATCAAAAGACAGCCTCTGCTAAGTAAATGTTTTTTTTGTAAAAAAAAAAAAAAAAAACGTTTTTTTTTTTTTTTTTAGGTTTTAAGGATACCTTAATCATTTAAGGTAGATTTTAACTTATCACTATATTTAAGTAGCCTTGAAATAAAGGAAATAAAAGTTTTGTAAGTCAATTTACTGATATTAAATCATTATAACACAGCAAAAACAGTGTTAAATTAACTCTCCTGGGAGTTTATTTGGCTCCAGACTCAAGAGTGTTAAAGTGTTAAAATATGAATGTTAAATTAACAATCAAGATTGTTAAAGTTAATGAGCTCATTAAGTGATTCACTGAGTGATGATTGACCATTATTGAAGACACCTGATGTTAACAAGCAGAATCACTGAAGGATGAAAATATTTTTTCACCGTTATGGTGATCAGTGTTTGCTTTAGTTGGGCTCTTGACCCTTAAATTGTTAACATTATAATATTTTTCTCTGTTGTATCTGAGTTATAACTGCCAGATGAACAAAGAGAAATGTTGGTCAGGTTGTGTTGGTTATGTTTTGACAATCATAATTTGACCTGAATCATTTAACTCATTTAAAGTCTAATCTCTGACTTAAAAGTACATTGTTGATTACAGCAGTCTGTGATTCTACAGAATAAGATCCAGAATTTTCTAATATTAAGGATTTCTTAAGTTTTTCTGATAAAACAAATCTTTATTTTAGGCACACCCAGACATCAATAATCAGTGTATGAATCTCAACAATGGTGACAAAAATAATATTCAATTAGGGAAAGGAAATTAGTAAAACAATTCGGATCATAATTTATTCATACAGCAATGCATGATGAGAGCCATGAATGAGTTTTGATTGGTAGCACCCAGAACGCCCTGCAACATGCTTTATTATTGTCACCATTGTTGAGATTCACAGGCTGATTCTTGATGTCAGTGTGTCTACATACAATTTTTTTTTTAAGTCTTTTGATCAGAACAACTTTTAAGAAACATTTTGGATTATATTGAAAATGCTGGAAATCATTTGCTGTGGAATCACAGGCTGCTGTAATCAACAATATACATTTAAGTCTGAGATTAGATTCTAAATGAGTTCAGTGATTCAGGCAAATTATGATTATGTCAAAACATGATCAACACGACCTGATCACCTTTTCTCTTTGTTCATCTGGCAGTTATAGCTCAGATACAACAGCCAAACAAAATCTAAAATGAATGATTTTAGAGTCAAGAGCCCAACTAGAGCAAACACTGATCACCATTACGGTATCATAAAAAAATGATATTTTCTCCTTCAGTGATTCTGCTTGTTAACATCAGGTGTCTTCAATAATGGTCAATCATCCCTCAATGAATCACTTAATTAGGTCATTAACTTTAACACTCTTGAGTGTTAATTGAACACTCATATTTTAACACTTTAACACTCATGAGTCTGGAGTCATATAAACTCCCAGGAGAGTTCAATTAACACTGGAGGTTGGATCTCAAGGTACATATATGTACCTTTTTGAGGGTCAAAAAGCATTAAAAGGTACATATATGTACTGTTTCTTTTAAAGGTTAAGGTACAATATTGTACCCTTGAGGGTACACCCCCAGTGACAAGCCATTGTACCCCTAAAGGTACAATTATGTACTTTATTTTCTGAGACTGTATGTAGAGCCAGCACTGATTGGCTGCTTGAATCTCAATTTAAAAGAACGTCCAGTTTTCGGTCTTTACTTCTTTTGGCCATCGGTGGAGAAGAAGTCAGAGCACGGTTACTCATGGTTCTTACAGGGCTTTCAACCGAGGAGGTCCTTCAGAAAATATCAGAAGCAGGCATAGAAGTAACCGACGTCGAGATGAAAGGAGAAGAAATGGACTTTCAGGCAAATGACTCTTACTCAGATGATAATCATTTATATGTCACAGTTAGACATTGAGTTTAAAATGAAATGTTGGAAAATGTGAAAATTAAAAGGATTTAATAATTTCTGATTTTAATTCAGCGTGTCTGCAATATATATATATATATATATATATATATATATATATATATATATATATATATATATATATATATATAAAATCTCATTATAGTCAACAATTGTACCATTTTTGAAGGGTCCATTTTTGCACTGTTAAATAAAGGTACAAAATTGTCACCACAGGTACAAGACTGGTCTCTTAAGGTACAAATCACAAGGGTACAAATATGTACCCTATGCCAAAGGTACAATATTGTACCCTTGAGGGTACAGCCCCAGTGACAAGCCATTGTACCCCTAAAGGTACAATTATGTACTTTATTTTCTGAGAGTGTACTTTATACACCTCTGTCCGGATATTAGTGCGATATGGTTCAGCTTGTCAGTGAACTACGGCTCTTTGTATTAAATGCCGCTCTATCTGAAAGCAGGTGAAGGCGATTTACTGCTAATCAAAGAACCGGCTTTACTGACGAGATGCGCATAACAATATCGTGCGATATATATCGCCCAGCCCTAGTGAATATACATTTTATAAATCTACATATGAGTCCCCAATATACTGCCAGTGATGACATCATTTTGGTTTTCGTTTGGTTTTGGTTTTGGACCCAAGGTTAAAAAATATGGCATTTGGAAATGCTGCCAAAGCCCAGGACGCTGAAAAGCACATGAGACGGGAGTGTGCAATAAAAAGTTTAATATGGTAATAATGGTTGTTAATATTTTACCACTCAATTTCAGAATAATAGGGTAAATCAGAGCAATCCGGGACACTTTAGACTTCTACATTTTACTGTGATTGTCAGTTCAACACTGTAAGAACTGATTTTCTTGTTAAAATAAAACTCACCCTGCAATAAAGCCATAAAACGCACCCTGGAGAGAAGATCGCAAAGACAGAGCAACAGGACATTGTCCTGTCCAAACATTTGCCCCTTATCTCTGTATCCCACATCTCCCCCTGAGTCAAGCCACCAAAAGTTCACTAAGAATGGTTATATATCACATATTATGTACACTGTTAGACATTACCAGGTTTTTTACAGTAAAATACTGGCAAAAGGCCAAATTCTGACACTATCATACCATTTTCCATTAAAACAGTAATATACCGTAGAAAACAAAACTAGCCTACAGGAATATACTGTGAATTAACAGCTCTCAAAGTTGACACTCAGAGGGTGTGTTCCTAATCACACTCTATACCCTCATTCACCATTCCCTACATTAGTTCACTAAAATAGTCCACTTGAATGAAAAGAAGTGAGTGAATTGACACACTGATGAACACCTGATAAGCAGAATCACTGAAGGACAGAGAAACAAGAACAGAAAAGAGAAACACAAAAACTACAACTGACCTCCAGTGTGAAACCAGTTTACAAACCAGTTTACGATTATTTATTTCATACATGTACAAAAGTTCTTGTTGAGAATTAACAGATAATAAAGGCAAAATAATAAAGTTTGTTGTCACCATAATGGAGATCAGTATTTGCTTTAGTTGGTTTCTTGTCCCTGGTCTTCTTACTATTCATCTCTCTCTGACTGCTGTAACAGTGAGTATATAAAACTTATTAGTTGTAGCAAGAAAAAGTCAAGAGGAAATTGATTTGGTGTTATTGGCTTTTGAGATGTTGTGAGTCATCCTGGACATGTCTGATTTTCAGATCTTTCCTGTATATATTCTTTGAATGTATTGGTATTTAATATGAAACTTACGTTAATTTACAGTAATAAAATTAATCTGTGAATCTACAACATGAAATCAATAATTCGGGTAATCGTGTCTTCTAAAGAATATTGTAATCACGTAATGCAAAAAAAAAGTTCTGTTTGACTCAGACAAACACAGACATCAAGAAATATAATATGAATCTCAACAATGGTAACAATCAAAAGTTTAATGCAGTAGCACATGCTGGGTTCCAGGATGCAAATATTTTTTTTTTTGTTGGGTGGTAGGGGAAGACTCATTAATATTCATTGGGGAACTAATCCGCAATTGGTTCGCTGTCACACGTCACTCAGATTGACGTGGCAGATCAAGACGGTGTCCCCGCAAAGATACAGAAGTTTGCGAAGTTCGTGAGCGGTCTCCGCACAAATCTTCCGGATTTGGATAACCAAATGTTGACAGGTATGCCTTACCTTCGTGAAAGTGTCTGTTGTCACGAAGGAGACGATGTCCGTTTTCTCTATCACATCTCATTAGAAATGCGTCACGGTGAGCCAATCAGGGATTAGTTCCCCAATGAATATTAACGAGTCTTCCCCTACCACCCTGAAAAAAAAAAAAAAAAAATTCGCTTCCAGGATAGTATAAAACTCCCAACATGCACTGCTGCATGAATAAAAAAAATATTGCCACCATTGTTGATGTGCTAAATTTTTATATATCTGTGTTTCTACAAGGTAGTGTAGCTCTGTTTTTTTGGTTTATGAATGATGTGTTAAAAAAAATTACTGTAATTTATTTCTGTTGTTTCACGGTGGTTGTGAAGTAACACTTTTTGGAGAGTAATTAAACTCTGAATGAGTGAGAATGATTCCTTTAATGAATGAACAGGCAATATGATGATTTTCATATTTTGGCAAAACCAATCATTCATAAACTGTGTGTGTGCACAAGTATGACTTGCAAAAGCACAGCTCAAGCAGCAAAATAAAAACTCATGTTATAGCATCAGCATACCAACTAAAGCAAACACTGATCTCTATAATGGTAACGTACATGTATGACAGAAATAAAGCCATAATGGTTAATACTAATAAGTGTAATAATGTGTAATGGCTGAAAGTCAGTTGTAGTTCTTGTGTTCCTCTTTCCTTCAGTGATTCTGCTTGTTAACAGCAGGTGTTCATCACTAATGCTCAACAATCACTTACATATTCTCTTAATTATCTCACTGCAACACTGTCAATGTTACTTTTACTGTTTGTAGTGTGGATTTTCCTGTGGGGTTGAAAGGGTTAACAGTGAAAGATAAAAAGACACACCCACAAAATGTATTTTAACAGCAATAAACTGTAAGTTATAAAACAGGTTTATACTGGCAACCAGAGGTGTATAAAGTAGAAGTAGAAGTAGAGAAAAAGTAGAAGTCCTGCCATGTGTTTATTCCAGCCATGAACTGATTGACAGTTGATTTCAGCTGATTTCTGTCTCCTGACTGAAAAACTGCTAATAAGCAAATCCAGGTGATTGGAACAAAATACTGAGAAGGACTTATACTTTCTGAACCTGGACTTTACACCTCTGACCAGAACTGGACCTTATCTGAGCCACAAAATCTGTGTATATTAAATATGGAGTCATTTCAGCCTTAATAAAGCCTGTTAACAAGCAGAATCACTGAAGGAAAGAAGAGAACAGAAAAAGAGACGAGCAGAAACACAAGAACTACAACTGACTTCAGACACAGTCTTAGATGAAATCAACTGAAGAGAAAAGAAGACATTAAATCTGAAGATCTCAGCAGAGGAGGATTAAACAACTCCACAAACAGCATTACCAGCTTCACTTATTACTAACCAGGAGTGCGTTTCCCGAAAGCATCGTTATCCAACTATGATCGCAATTTCCATTGAACTCTATTGGTAACGACGGAACTTGCGACCATAGTTGGCTAACGATGCTTTCGGGAAACGCACCCCAGACTGACTTTATTTCTGTCAGACGTCTACAGAAGGTTTTATTGAGAATTAACAGAGGTTTAACTCTGTTTCATTTGAAGTCACCATAATAGTGACTAGTGTTTCCATTAGTTGGGCTCTAAACTTGTATTATATATTTTATCTCTTTTGGCTGCTGTGACTTTGTCAAGCATATTAACAGCAGCACATAAAGTAGAAGAGAAATGAGATCAGGTGATGATGGTTACATTTTCGTGGTTGTAAAAGTGTCATGAAACAGACTGATTTGATTCACTGAGGATTTTATAATCTAACAATTGTGCTACTCCACTAATATATTACATCACAAACCATGTGAAACTGCAGCATGAGATATAAAAACCAGTTTAAATATTTTAACAAACATAAAATACAAAAAAAAAAGAAAAAGTTTTTTGCTGACACACACAGATATCAACAATCAGCACGTGATTCTCAACAATGGTGACAATCACAAATATTTGGATAAACAGATTAATTCAGAACATCACGGAAAAGCCGGAAAAGCTTCCAATTCACAACAAAAACAACAGCAAAAAATAAAAGCAAATACTTAGAATCAAACAAAATTATAGGACAATTCAGCATAATTTATTCATGTTGCAATGCATGTTGGGAGTTTTGTGCTAGACTGGTACCCAGCTTGCATTGCAGAAAAGTACTTTTGGTTGTCACCATTGTTGAGATTCATACGCTGGTTGTTGATGTCTGTGTGTGTCATCATAAATTGACTGTTTTGTTCTCATGTTTGTTAAAGTCTAAACTTATTGCTATAATATTGCTGGATGACAGTTCAGTAACAGGTTTTGTGTTGTGAAAATAAATTAATCTGACAAAATAATTATTAAATTAAAATATCTAATTGAATCAGGCTATTTCATGATGATTACAAGATCATCACCAGCTAATCATGATCATCTGCTACCATTTAACTTTAACTTACTTTGCTACTGTAAATGTGTTTGATAAACACACTGTCACAGCAGCCAAAAGAGATAAATATATAATAAGAGTTGAAAACCCCAAGTAATGGAAACACTAATCACTGTTATGGTGACTTTAAATGAAACAGTTAAACCTCTGTTAATTCTCAATAAAACTTCTGTAGACGTCTGACAGAAATAAAGTCAGTCTGGTTAGTAATAATTGAAGCTGGTAATGCTGTTTGTGGAGTTGTTTAATCCTCCTCTGCTGAGATCTTCAGATTTAATGTCTTCTTTTCTCTTCAGTGGATTTCATCTACGGCTGTGTCTGAAGTCAGTTGTAGTTCTTGTGTTTCCGCTCGTCTCTTTTTCTGTTCTCTTCAGAGGTGTAAAGTCCAGGTTCAGAAAGTATAAGTCCTTCTCAGTATTTTGTTCCAATCACCTGGATTTGCTTATTAGCAGTTTTTCAGTCAGGAGACAGAAATCAGCTGAAATCAACTGTCAATCAGTTCATGGCTGGAATAAACACATGGCAGGACTTCTACTTTTTCTCTACTTCTACTTCTACTTTATACACCTCTGCTGGCACCACTGTTGCCAGTAGTTTACTGTGAAATCTTGTTTTTTTGGGTCACCATTGTGCTGAAGAGTAGAGCCTGTGCTTCAGTCCAGAAGAAGATCTACAAACATTGATGATACGCTGCATGTTGCTTTAGTTAAAAGGCACTGACTGTGTAGTTGCTGGTCCAGTGGAAATCTCTTTATTTACAAAAGTTATTTTTGTGGTTTCTAATTAAATAAGTTCACAATAATACTTTGCTCACATTATTAATGCATTATACATTTTAGTTAATACTTTTAAATGACAGTTTAAGGCAGTCGGTTTCTGCAAGTGAAATTAGTTAACTTGAGTTTTAGTGCATTTTTACAGTAAATAACTGGCAACAGTGTTGCCAGTATTTTACTGTAAAAAAACCTGGTACGCTCTCAGAAAATAAAGTACATAATTGTACCTTTAGGGGTACAATGGCTTGTCACTGGGGCTGTACCCTCAAGGGTACAATATTGTACCTTTGGCATAGGGTACATATTTGTACCCTTGTGATTTGTACCTTAAGAGACCAGTCTTGTACCTGTGGTGACAATTTTGTACCTTTATTTAACAGTGCAAAAATGGACCCTTCAAAAATGGTACAATTGTTGACTATAATGAGATTATATATATATATATATATATATATATATATATATATATATATATTGCAGACACGCTGAATTAAAATCAGAAATTATTAAATCCTTTTAATTTTCACATTTTCCAACATTTCATTTTAAACTCAATGTCTAACTGTGACATATAAATGATTATCATCTGAGTAAGAGTCATTTGCCTGAAAGTCCATTTCTTCTCCTTTCATCTCGACGTCCGTTACTTCTATGCCTGCTTCTGATATTTTCTGAAGGACCTCCTCGGTTGAAAGCCCTGTAAGAACCATGAGTAACCGTGCTCTGACTTCTTCTCCACCGATGGCCAAAAGAAGTAAAGACCGAAAACTGGACGTTCTTTTAAATTGAGATTCAAGCAGCCAATCAGGGCTGGCTCTACATACAGTCTCAGAAAATAAAGTACATAATTGTACCTTTAGGGGTACAATGGCTTGTCACTGGGGCTGTACCCTCAAGGGTACAATATTGTACCTTAACCTTTAAAAGAAACAGTACATATATGTACCTTTTAATGCTTTTTGACCCTCAAAAAGGTACATATATGAGATCCAACCTCCAGTGTTAATTGAACTCTCCTGGGAGTTTATATGACTCCAGACTCATGAGTGTTAAAGTGTTAAAATATGAGTGTTCAATTAACACTCAAGAGTGTTAAAGTTAATGACCTAATTAAGTGATTCATTGAGGGATGATTGACCATTATTGAAGACACCTGATGTTAACAAGCAGAATCACTGAAGGAGAAAATATCATTTTTTTATGATACCGTAATGGTGATCAGTGTTTGCTCTAGTTGGCCTCTTGACTCTAAAATCATTCATTTTAGATTTTGTTTGGCTGTTGTATCTGAGCTATAACTGCCAGATGAACAAAGAGAAAAGGTGATCAGGTCGTGTTGATCATGTTTTGACATAATCATAATTTGCCTGAATCACTGAACTCATTTAGAATCTAATCTCAGACTTAAATGTATATTGTTGATTACAGCAGCCTGTGATTCCACAGCAAATGATTTCCAGCATTTTCAATATAAACCAAAATGTTTCTTAAAAGTTGTTCTGATCAAAAGACTTTAAAAAAAAAATTGTATGTAGACACACTGACATCAAGAATCAGCCTGTGAATCTCAACAATGGTGACAATAATAAAGCATGTTGCAGGGCGTTCTGGGTGCTACCAATCAAAACTCATTCATGGCTCTCATCGTGCATTGCTGTATGAATAAATTATGATCCAAATTGTTTTACTAATTTCCTTTCCCTAATTGAATATTCTTTTTGTCACCATTGTTGAGATTCATACACTGATTATTGATGTCTGGGTGTGCCTAAAATAAAGATTTGTTTTATCAGAAAAACTTAAGAAATCCTTAATATTAGAAAATTCTGGATATTATTCTGTAGAATCACAGACTGCTGTAATCAACAATGTACTTTTAAGTCAGAGATTAGACTTTAAATGAGTTAAATGATTCAGGTCAAATTATGATTGTCAAAACATAACCAACACAACCTGGCCAACGTTTCTCTTTGTTCATCTGGCAGTTATAACTCAGATACAACAGAGAAAAATATTATAATGTTAACAATTTAAGGGTCAAGAGCCCAACTAAAGCAAACACTGATCACCATAACGGTGAAAAAAAATTTTCATCCTTCAGTGATTCTGCTTGTTAAAATCAGGTGTCTTCAATAATGGTCAATCATCACTCAGTGAATCACTTAATGAGCTCATTAACTTTAACAATCTTGATTGTTAATTTAACATTCATATTTTAACACTTTAACACTCTTGAGTCTGGAGCCAAATAAACTCCCAGGAGAGTTAATTTAACACTGTTTTTGCTGTGTTATAATGATTTAATATCAGTAAATTGACTTACAAAACTTTTATTTCCTTTATTTCAAGGCTACTTAAATATAGTGATAAGTTAAAATCTACCTTAAATGATTAAGGTATCCTTAAAACCTAAAAAAAAAAAAAAAACGTTTTTTTTTTTTTTTTTTTACAAAAAAAAAATTTACTTAGCAGAGGCTGTCTTTTGATATTGTACCCTAACCTTTAAAAGAAACGATATATATATATGTAACTTTTAATGCTTGGGGACATATATGTACCTTTTTGACCCTCAAAAAGGTACATTTATGTACCTTGGGGAACAGAAATGGACTCCTACTGTACCCCTATTTCTGACAGTGTAAGGTCTAACAGTGTAGTAAATGATTGTTTGTTGTTATTTATTTTGTTTATTTACGTTCATCACAATTGCTGTTCCCTTCTGAAGTTATTACTACTTATTGAATTAAAATTAATAAAAAATACCAATTTATTGCAAAATGTCTGTATGAAGTGTTTTGAATTATCACTAACCATCCCTTTTTTTGTTAAATTATTTGAATGATCAAATACTGAGTAACAAAAATGTTTGCATTGTGTTCCCTTTCTAACCAAATGCTATAGTTTGATTTTAATCATAACGCAAAACCTAATACTTATCTTAAAAAATATGTTAAAAAAAATAAATAATTAGTCTTTTAGAATATCTAAATGTATATTAAAATAAAAAAAAACGAATAAGATTGAGAAATCATGTCTAAACCAACAAAAAGAATCAAAAAGCCTTTCTATGTATTTATAGACCCTTTGCATGTGACGTCACGCTCTACTCGCGCGAATTCTGAACGCCATGACGGACGGCGGAAGAGCTATTCTGTAGACGGACGGCAAGCCAAAAGAGTACGTGTTTGTGTTCGTTCTGGTTATAAAATGGTTATTTCGTGTTGTGCCGTGGGCTGTGCTAATAGACAGGGTAAAGCCAATATATCGTTTTATCGAATCCCATTTGATGGGGAGAGAAGGCAGCGATGGGTTGCTGCTATCCGCCGAAAGGACTGGCAGCCCTCCAAGTACTCCAGGATTTGCAGCGAGCATTTTTTACTAGGTAAGATTCATGTATTCCCCAGTTACGTGTAATTCATTTTTGTAAAACCATACAGTCATCAATGTCCAGATAGAGACCCAGTCAAATTAAAATTTGTAACATGAGTAACCTAGGTATGTAATGAGCAAGTAACGTTACCAGAGCGTGATAGGGCTGTGCAGTCTACCCATTCACACTGATCACCCGTCTCAATAATGTCATCTGTATCTGACACAAAAAAACAACGCAGATTTTGGTGCACTTAAATGTCTATGCTTCTCTCTGATGCTCATAAACTTACTTTAGAGGCAACGTAAACATTGCCATGTGAGGCTATTTAACTCTACTCTTGACAGCAGGTAACGTTAGCTAGCAGCTGGATAAAAACAGTTAAAATGCTGACAGGTAAACTGTACAAGTTTGTCTGTTTCAATGTAGAGGATTCCTCTGCCATTGTGGGAAAAATAACACAGAGCAGACCTTGTGCTGCATTCAAAGTGATTGTAAATTACCCCTTTCCCATCCAGAGGTTGTTTTTGTCATTTAACAGAAATTTACTTCTAATATAAATAAAAATATTTTAATAGAATTAAAATATAAAATTTAAATGAAAATAGAAAATGGATGTGTCAGGACAGTTATAGGCTGGTACCATGGTTCTAAGCTCCCTCTTGGTGGTACTCAGGCAGTTGATTTCTTTTATCAGGACAGAAGAGTGATGACCCTTTATCCCCTGATTATGTGCCGTCAGTGTTTGCGCACACCAAGTCCCCTGAGAAGCGGCGAGCTCTGGGAAGTCTAGGGAAGTATGAGGTCAGAGAGGCAATGAAGAAAAAAAAGCGTCAGGAGTCGTCCAAACGCGAAGCTGCCAGGGCACTCCTCAATCTATCAGCTGAGATGAATGTGTTATGTGAGGTTGAAGAGGAGATTGTAGAAGAGGCTAGTATCAGTGAAACTAATGGCAAATGTGATGCAATGTGCCAAACCAACCTCACTTCAGATTACATTGAGTCTCTTGAATTTGAGTGTCAGCAACTCCGGGGTGATACGTTTGCTCTGAAGGAGAAGCTGAAGCCCTCAGATCTGGAACAGAGCACTTTTGAAAACAGTGACAAACTTAGAACCTTTACAGGACTGCCCAACTATAAAGTGTTTATGGCAATGATTGATCTTATAACTCCTTTACTTAAGAATACGGCAAACATCACCATCTTCCACCAGCTACTGTTGACATTAATGAGGATCAGGCTTAACCTTCCGATTGCTTTTTTGTCATATCTGTTTGGTGTTCATATGTCCACAATTTCAAGAGTTTTTACAAATGTCATTAATATACTAAATGACAACTTAGTACCTGTGTGTGTGGTATGGCCTGACAGAGATGATGTCCAAACATCTCTGCCAATGTGTTTCAGAAAGTCTTTCAAGCAATGCATGTCAGTAATAGACTGTTTTGAAATTACCATTGACAGACCTAAAGATCTGAAGGCAAGGGCCCAGACATACTCTCAGTATAAATCGCACAACACCATAAAATACCTAATAGGTATAACTCCACAAGGGATAATCTCCTTCATCTCCAAAGGCTGGGGTGGGCGGTCAACTGATGCTCACATTACAGCAAACAGTGGGTTTTTGGATAATCTCCTACCAGGAGACTTGATCCTAGCAGACCGTGGCTTTAGGATTCAGGAACAAGTTGGCTTGTACTGTGCAAGGGTTGAAACTCCTGCCTTTACACGGGGGAAAAAACAGCTGGGCGCTGTTGAACTGGAAGATTCCAGAAAACTTGCAGCAGTACGCATACACGTTGAGAGGGTAATTGGTCAAGCACGATCCAAGTACAGAATGTTGCATGGACCTGTGCCAATTAGTCTTCTCATTAAATCATCAGAAGAAGATGAGTTCACCTCTCTTGACAAAATAGTCAGAGTGGCTTGTGCCCTGACGAATCTGTGCCCCTCAGTGGTGCCAATAGATTAGCTGAAAAAAAGTGTTATTCTTTAACAGAGGTTTCAAAGTTAAACATTTATTTGAGTAACAATTGCAAGTGTAAATAGTTGTACCAGCACATTAACAATCAATTGTTTACTTATCCATTAAAATCAGATGAAATGTACCTAAGTTATAAGTTACATAGAACCAATATTTGTGGATGAGAGCTCTTTTAAGACTATCTATTACTATGTATTATATATACTTTTATTCAAGTTATGTATCACTCTACTGTTTTATAAACCTCTTAAAATTGTCATGTGTCAGTTCCCCAACATATTCACACTTTGTATTAAATTGAAACATGCAGGACAAACGTTATAAAATAAGTTGTATTTGAGTGTACATTATGTAATTTAGGTTGGCTTTTATAAACGTGTTAAAATGTTTTTGTAAAATAAACCAGCCCTCAACCTTTTGACCGTGCTGTTGTCCCTTATAAAAGGATGTTAAATGTATGTAGAATTACACACTGGCAAATCTTACTAAATAATTCACTTCAATTTTATTAATAGTATCAAATCATAACAAGAGTGATTTCAAAACACAATAGAGTAGGTCTAGACCACACTGTAATTTACAAAGACCCAACAATTCTAGTAATTCACTTCATGTTTTGAACAACGACCTACTACTCCTCCAATTCTTGTGAGTCTGTGGACTGTGTTTTGTCTGACAGCAGTCTATCTGGACATGTATATGTCTTGGCCAATAACTCAGATAAAATGGCTGACCTATAGAAGGACTCAACATTCTGCACTGCTTCTGTAAAAAAGTCAGCATCAGGCAAAATTCTCTGTATGAAAAAATTGGATGTAGACCACACCATGAAGTCACAAAACTTCCGCCTCGTCACAAACAACTGGGCTTGCACCTGATAGTGGTATTGATGATCTCTGTTAAGTGCATGTTTACCATCTGTGTTCTCAATGCAGAAATGTTTATTTTCAGTGGCACTGAGGACTCCAGTGTCTTTGGCACAGTGTGGGCACTTGATTTCCAAAATACCATCGCCACAGCAGGAGCAGGACACCAAGGCATCTGGAGATGCTCCAAGGTATGGACGGGAGGTATCAATGTGGAGACCGGCATCACGAACACTTAGGTCCTGATGATGTTGTGCAGCGTAAGCCTCATACGTCTCTCTGGCTTTTTGTTCATGTTCACATCCCCATCTGTAAAATTAGAAAAATAATGTTATTAAGTCATCGTAGCTCTTTGAGTTCTCTTTTCATTGGATTTGTTCTCTCCCAAAATTGCCCTAATCTTAATAGCACATAATATTCTCTTGTATCATATTCTATCACAGAGTAGTTTAAAAAGGTGTAAATTAAATATAACAGGAATAGGGATGCACGATATTGGATTTTGGACAATATTCGATATGCCGATATTTTCAGACTCATTTTGGCCGATGCCGATGTATATACACATTTTCCCCCTGATATATATACGTGTGGACCAGCACTGTTTTGTTATTGTGCCTTGAATTGGCACTAATTTAAAAACGAATTTTTTTTTTACATCTCTTATAAAAAGCTGGTGCGGAAGTGTGCACTTCACTCTCTACGTTAATTTAAGACTTTATTTGAATCATTTAAGACTGCTTTTATGAGGACACTTGACAAAACTGACATTTTGGCATAATTTGTACGTGTTATGTTTTGTTTAAGCCCGAAAGAGAACTCGATACTGACGCGCGTCACGGTCGTCACGTGCGCATAGTAAACCCACCACCCTATCGGCAAGGCTCATCGGCAGAAATATTAATATCTGCTGATGATGATCATTTTAAGCTTAAGGAACGTTAGGAATAAATAGGAAAAGAGCCTTCACTATGCACCTGGGATTAAAAATAGATACGGGCACTCGAAGAGATTGAGGGATGCACTCTGTCATCATGTTTGTAATTTAATGTTGATAATTTGTAATACTGACTGTAATAAATATTCCAATGATAAACGCATTTCTTTGTCTTGTGTTTGTTTCTTTGATGTTTTTTTTAAGAAAGCAGGGTCCCTCTACATTAGAACACAACATGTATTACATATATTTCCATTGTTGAAACATAAGTTCAAAGCACATCTAATTTCTTTACTCACTTACACTATGGTGAAATTAAAAACAGAAACTATATGTTTGTGTCATTGTCACACATGCCTGGTTGCAACTGTTGAAAATCTGCATAGGTCAGGGTAACAGATCTGCCTAATTAGGGATTTGGAAGGATTTGTAGGGTCTGTCCTTGCAGCTGACTTGAACCTAGATGCCGTCACCCTACCAGCCCTCATGTCAAACCATAGCCTTGACTTTCCCTGTTGTCGTGTCTCTTCCTCAACTTTTACTGCCTACAACATTGTAAATTATAGAAGATGAAATTAATGACATGACACATTCAAACACATTTTAGTCATATGAGATTAAGAGGGATGACTATACCTGCCCTGGTGTGACTTCCATTTCATTGAATACCACATCACATTTTTTCTCAAGGTCCGAGGCAGACAGCTTCCGGTTCTCAGCACTGTATAACTCAGTCAGGGGCTGTGGTAGACTCAGAGACACCACCTTTGGTTGAAACTGTTTACAGTAGTGCGGCAATATGCGTAGGATACCACTCTTCTCAGAAGGGTTCGGCGTTGCATTATCCAGAGCCTTGTAGAATTGTTCTATAGCTGCTGCAGACACACCCACTTTTTTCCCAGATGGACAACCTGAATGGCTTTGGTGGTTTACACCACAACGCTTTTTGGCAGGATTTGAGAAATCAATTCCGGATCCCTCTTCGTACAAAGCCTTGCCCGCTTTCAAAGGAGGAAGTCCCCACTGTCTGGGCCCATCAGTGCAGCTTTTGTCTCCCAGATGTTTAACAGCAGAGTCTATTGCGTACAGCAAAGCTGTTACGTGGGAGCACACCTCTCCCAGGCCCGCTTTACATGTACAGTGGCCGCACAAGACTGTCCCATCCTTCTTCAAAGATACCCATGGTTGTAGTTGGGTTTCAGACAGTGACTGGCTATGATGCACCTACAATTACAGAAAGTGGCATAAATACATTATTCTTACATGAATGTTATTGTGATGTTATTGTTTACTGCTGCAGTGACGCCATAAATGCACCTTGTGAATACATCACTATGCTGTGTTTACCTGGTCAAATTTTAACATAGGCTACAATTAATATAATCACAGATAAAGATGGCTAGATGTTACAATTATGTGTGGCTACTGATCACAGATACTCCGTGGTTTACTGGCTATAATGCACCAACAAAAACAAAAAGTGGCATAAATACATTATTCTTACATGAAAGTTAATTGTGATGTTATTGTTTACTGCTGCAGTGACGCCATAAATGCACCTTGTGAATACATCTTAATCACTATGCTGTGTTTACCTGGTCAAATTTTAACATGGGCTACAGTAAATATAATCACAGATAAATATGGCTAGATGTTACAATTATGTGTGGCTACTGATCACAGATACTCCGTGGTTTAGTGCGTGGATTAAAAAGCCACGGCCGACAATGTTCTCTAAAATTATAGGCACACATATAAATCTTATATTATATAAATATAATATAAATCTATATATTATATTATTAATGGTATATAAATCTTTACTTAAGTAAAAAATAGATTGATGTCTTACCTTTGCCATTATGATGTACCTCCCTCCGCCGTTAGCGTAGCATCGCGTACCTGTAACCCAGCCAGCTACAAAGAACTGGTAAGCATCCAGACTTTTAAAGGCTTTAAGATCAGCACCCGTGTATGGTGATACCCCGTTTACCACATAGTGGTACAAATCGTGTGGGCTGAAGTCGGGCAGATTCGGCGATTTTATGAGGTCCGTAAAAACTGAAGGAGGAAGAAGGTATGGGTCGGTATCCAATCCGGCTATCTCCAACTTCTCCAAATACCGCTCTTTGTGAGCACCTACCAGATGCCCTACCTCGACCGATAACGGCACGACAACTTTTTCAATAAAAGAAGCCATGAAGTTTAGTGGTATCTTATCTATTTTAACCTGTTTAACTAATCAAACTTCCCGCGCGTCTACTACTGTTTAGCCTGTGCGTCCAGTGATTTTGCCGTCCAGCATGGCGTCGTCACGTGGTCGTGGTCACGTGTTTGCAAAGGGTCTATATAGGAAGCTATAGGCAGCCTACAGGCTGGTACAGGACATTGCACACATGTAACTATTTTTAAAGCCACTAGGTGGCGCTCTTCTACTTGAATTATTTTTTTTTATTAAGCTGACACTCTATTTTGATGTGAAATGTTGTATTTATTGAAAAAAATATATATATATATAAAATAAAAATATGTATATTAATTCTAATGGAAAAAATAGCTCATAAAAATTATATAATTAATGCAAAGTATCATAAAAAAATTCCAAAAATTCTAAATAATAATCAGAAAATATTATAGAACAAAAATATATTTGAATGGTTATCCTGGGAAGAAGTAAAGTTCGATTTTAAGGCTTCGTCCGTTTTTGACCGGGAGGAAGCTAAGTGTAACCCATTTACGAAGAAGCCCAGAGGGTTAATATAAAACTTGAAACTTATTTATTTATTTTTTAAATGACCGATCGTTTCGCTAGATAACACCCTTATTCATCGTCTTGTATCATTTAAAGCCCTTTGAAGCTGCACTGAAAATGTAATTTGGACCTTGAACCGTTTGGGTCCCATTGAAGTCCATTAAATGGAATGTTTTCATCAAAAACCTTAAAGTGATAGTTCACTTTGAAATTAATTTTTGGTATGTTTTAGCTTACCTCAAGGGCATCCAATATGTCAGGGCCGGCCCGAGGCATAAGCGAACTAAGCGGCTGCTTGGGGCCCCTTGGCCACCAAGGGGCCCCCTAATCGAGTCGAAATCTCGAAAAAAAATTTTTTAATGACTTAAACAAGTGACATAAATGAATGAATTCATATGAATGAATGAATGAATAATTACAGACAAGAAAATTCTGATTTCATGATCAATATACCTGCCTACAACTGCTGCTGTGTCTGCCAGCATTTAAGTCATGCGCATAATCTAGACACCTCGCGCGTGCATAGACAATTTGTGCGCAACCGCGCATAGTCACGGTAATGTTAAGCCATGTCACAAAAAAAGGACGTATCCCTCTGGTGCCGAAAATAGAAATCAGAAAATGACAGAGGAGGAGAAAAAAAGAGCAAGATAAATGTATGTTTGCATAATTATTTACGGTATGTTTTGTGCAGCAATTGAACCATTCCTATCTACGGCAAGCCCCGAGGGGAAAAATACATTGCATACACACATATACAACGAGCGCCAGTACATCATTACCGGTATTATAGTAACAGACTTTGTTGGATTCTGTCATGTACAATCCAAGAAAGTCTGCTACAATAATAAGAATAAAAAAAAAAAGATTTTGAGGACAGTTACACTGTATTGAGACAGTTGAGAAATAACAATATTTTTACAGTTTTCAACAATAATTGTCATTGTTGAACCCTTGCTCTTATTATGTTTCTGATTTCTCAGTTTTGTCATTATTTTAGCAAATAATTTATTTGATATGTTTTGAGACAGTTTGCTTTAAGAAGTTTCAGAGAGTTAGAGTAAAGTAAAAGTTAAAACTTTTTTATTTAAGTAGGCTATCTATTTTTGATTAAGTATTTATTTTGTATTAATACATAACCTCACTGTATTAATTTATAATGTATCATTATTGCGTGATATTTGTGTCAATAATCGTCAAGCACAGGTGGCTCCGCGTAGTGGGAGGGGGCCCCAAATCAAATTCTGCTTAGGGCCCCCAAAAGGCTCGGGCCGGCTCTGCAATATGTAGGTGTCTTTGTTTCCGCAGTAGTTTCAATTTTGATATTTTTAGGCCAAACCGTTCTTGTCTGTCAGTCATCCCAGCTAACAGAATTTTGTTATAAGAACGTTCTCCAAATATTCAGTGTTGGTTCTGGGAACGTGAAAAATATCCAGTTTTCTTGACGTTAGAGGAACGTGTTTTAAAAGGTATAATGTTCCTCAAACATTCTTTAAACGGAATTTTCAATTAAAAATTCAACATGATAGTAAATGATTTCTAAGATTCCAAGAACATAAAAATGTCCAGTTTCCTGAATGTTACTACACAGCAAAAACTCAAGAGTGTTAAAGACTCAAGAGTGTTAAAGTGTTAAAATTTGAGTGTTAAATTAACACTGAAGAGTGTTAAAGTTAATGTGCTATTTAAGTTATTGATTGAGTGATGATTGAGCATTATTGAAGACACCTGATAATAACAAGTAGAATCACTGAATAAGAAAAATCAAATGTAGTTACCATTATGGAGATCAGTGTTTGGTTTAGTTGGCAGTTGACCTTTACATGTTTAACTTTAGATTTTGTTTGGCTGCTGTACATGAGTTATGACAGCCAGATGAACAAAGAGACAATGTGATCTGAAGGTGTTGGTTATGTTTTATCATAATTTCACAATCATATGACCTGAATAACTGAGCTCATTTAGTCCTAATCTCTGACATAGATGTATATTGGTCATTATCGTGTCAAAATGATTTAACAGCATAAAATACCGATCTTTTAAAATAATCCAAAAGATTTCTTTAAAGTTGTTCTGATCAAAAGTTGTTAAAAATGGAATTTTGTTTGGACACACAGACATCAATAATCAGCGTGTGATTCTCAACAATGGTGACAATAACAAAGCATGTTGCAGTGCATTCTGGGTGCAACCAATCAAAACTCATTCATAGCTCCCATCATACATTGTGGTATAAATAAATTATGATCTGGATTGTTCTAGGAATATTCTTTTTGTCACCATTGTAGAGATTCATACACTGAATCTATGTCTGTGTGTGCCTGAAAGGTTTTTTTTTTATCAGAACAACTTTTCAGAAATCAGATTATTATAGATTATATTGAACAACCTGGAATGTATACAGTTGAATCACTTTGAATCTATAATGACCAATATACATTCTAATCAGAGCTTAGGACTACTTGAGTTGAGTGATTCAGGACATATGATTGTGAAATAATGTTTATGTAATAACATAACCAACACCATCAGATCACCTTTTCTCTTTGTTCATCTGGCTGTCATAACCCATGTACAGCAGCCAAAAAAATTTTAAAGTTAAACATGTAAAGGTCAACTGCCCAACTAAGCCAAACACTCATCCCCATAATGGTGACTAAAATTTGAGTTTTCTTCTTCAGTGATTCTGCTTGTTATCATCATGTGTCTTCAATAATGCTCAATCATCACTCAATCAATAACTTAAATAGCACATAAACTTTAACACTCTTCAGTGTTAATTTAACACTCAAATTTTAACACTTTAACACTCTTGAGTCTTTAACACTCTTGAGTTTTTGCTGTGTAGTAACATTCAGGAAACTGGACATTTTTATGTTCTTGGAATGTTAGAAATGAACATAACTATCATGTTGAATTTTTAATCGAAAATTACGTTTAAAGAATGTTTGAGGAACATTATACCTTTTAAAACACGTTCCTCTAACGTCAAGAAAACTGGACATTTTTCACGTTCCCAGAACCAACACTGAATATTTGGAGAACGTTCTTATAACAAAATTCTGTTAGCTGTGATATAATGCATGTCTATGGTCACCACCTCAAAGAGCATGCACAGAGAAGTCCAAATTAAACATGATTTAATGACTGAATGCAGACCGAAGCGCAGCGCCCTCAGATCACTTGGATGTGGCTGTGGTTACAAGAGGTAAAAACGATATAAATACTGTTCGTTTTCTCACACACACCGCTCGTTTCGTGTCTTAGGCCATCAATGTGTACTTACATTTACGAGTCATTAAATCACGTTTAATTTGGACTTCTCTGTGCATGCTCTTTGAGGTGGTGACCATAGACCTGCATTATATGACTGACAGACAAGAACGGTTTGACCTAAAAATATCAAAATTGAAACTACTGCGGAAACAAAGACACCTACATCTTGGATTTTTAGGGTTTTAGGGAGGTGTTGGGTGTTTGTAATGTTGTATGGTTTTCTAATGGACCCTGAGTCTGACAATAAAGTTAAATTGAATTGAATTGAATTGATAGTGAAAATGGTAGATCGGTGACATCTACTGAGAAAAGTAAAATGTGAATTTCCTGTTGTCACCCACTTGTGTTTAATAACAGGAAGTCATCGTCTCACAATTTCTATTTCCCATCATCCTCTCTGTTCCTGAACACGACAGTGATGTAAATCATCATTCACTTCCAGTTTATGGTCATCAACCCACAGGTCCAGTTCGGCCAGTTTAAGTGTGTTTGAGTCAGTTTAGGTGATCACAGATTCCTCTTGTTGGACGTTGTAGATGCTAACTTCATCACAGGGAAAACTCCACAACGCTTTGACTATATGAGGTTGAATATGCAATATATATTCAATCATAAGCATACAGAGAGATTTAGAGTGAGAATGAAATCTAGATTTATCTGTGTCTGAACTAAGGTATGATGTCTTATGAAGTGCACTGTAATCTGCAGAAAACAAGTCACAGTAAAATCAACTATGTGGGGGATTGGAAATATAGTTTCAGTTCTGAGAGTATGGATATGCAAAGATAGGGTGAAGGAATATGCACGAATTTGTAAATAATGCCTCTTTTCCAATATTTCTCATATTTTTAATAGTAATTGTATGGATTCAGCCACTAGCCGCGTTTCCATAACCCTTCAAATTGCGCAAATTGAAATTGCGAATTGCCCAATGGAAAAAGTCAATTTCGCAAAAAACTCCCATTTATCGCAAAAAAGTTTTTTTATCGCAAAGGTGGTTTTTCAGGAAAAGGAATTTTTCACAAAACTGCATTTACAGTCACCTGACGTAGATGACACGGTATGTTTGGACAGAATACACAAAAGCCAGTGCGGTGGCTGGGAAATACGTAAACCTACTCACATCCGTCGCCCTGATTTTTGGAATGACTTTTTGCAAGAGGAAAAAACATAACATTTTAGTCGCATAACATCGGTTAAAGCTGCAGTAGGGAGTTTTGAGAAAACGTTGACTTAGCCTGAAAATTTGAACAAGCACAACTTCCAGGTCCCACCCCCTTGCTCTCTGCTGCACTACAGCCCTCCCTCCACAGCTCGTTCTCCACAGCGGAGCCTGTCGTGAACGCGCAGGCTAGTAAACTGGGCCGCCGATAACAGCGGATAAAAAGTTATATGGCACATTCACTAATAGGGACTAAACGTCAATAATATGCTTTACATTGACTATGGCCTGCCCATATTTTGACTACAAACTTGGTCCTCAAATCATTATGTGTTTTGCAATAGGCTACATGTAACTTTATAACGTTGCACTCTTTCTATAAGTTATAAATAGCTAGTAAGATAACGTTAATATAACGGTAACTAACGTTACAGTATGTAAGTAATTATTCTAGCGATATATAATGCTAGATAAGGTGTGCTAGTACATTATTTCAGCAACATGACAAGCCAGTGAATTAGCAGGTTTCAATTGTTGCTTAGCAGAGTGCGTGACATTTTATCTACATGTTATGTGGCTAGAGCTTTGACACCGAGTCAATGGGCTCTGTGTAATTCTTCTTTTTCGCTTGTTTATCGTCATCTGTCTTTTTCCTTTTACCTCTTTGTTTTATGAGCAGGTGTCACTCGAGAATTGGCAGTTTAGGTTGTTTCTCCGTCATAAGCACAGCTGCAGCTCGCCGGCAATCTTAAGTTTGAACGACGGCTCGCGCAACACGCAGTGCAAGAGAGGGGTGTGATCAGCGCGTACACGAGCGTGATTGACACTGCTAAGACATTCCTCCTGGCTCTGATTGGTTGTTTCTGACCGGGAGCGTGTATTTCTTGCAAATGGCAATAGGACCACTGGGAGGAGCCAGAAGCTTGATTTTTACACAGATTATCTGTCTCATATTCTACTGTCAGGACATAATGACAGTTTTAGCAAATAAATTTTTTCAAAAGTTACCTACAGCAGCTTTAATGGAAACGCCGTAATTTCGCATTCGGTTTTTGTCGACATTTAGAAAAAAATCGCAAAAGTTTGTAATGGAAACGCGCCTACTGTTGCCATTAACCTCCATAATTTTATATTTATAATAATTGAACAGAATGCAAAATTGCTTGGCATGTAAAAACATAAATAACTTTTTTTGATGGCACAACTCAGTGTGCCATCACTATATTTTGAATTGTTACTATTAAGAAAAATGTTAAGGTCAGTGATATGATGATAATGATTGATGAAAATGATTGTTGATAATGAATTAGCATAGATTCTCTTATGAAAAAGTCGATATTTTTTTCCAATTTACATTGAATGTAAAGCTTAATGAATGCAATACAGAAAGCAAACAGTCAATCAATCAATCAAAGCTTTATTAAGGACACACATGGTCCAACCACAAACAGGTACAAAACATAACGTAACATACAAATACAAAAAAAAATAAAAAATACAAAACACAACATCACAGGTTTACATATAGGCTAAAACGCCAATGGTTCCACATACTAGTCACATATTTAAACTTCTTAAGTGCCATAAGGCTGTTTTTCTTCTTTTACTATAAAATAAATCTCCAACACATTTAAGAGTGTGTGGTTTTCAGGCACTGATCCAGCTGTGGAGGGGCAGACCAGGTCTTTCTTGGCTCATCCTTACTGTAGAGCGTTTCTTGAATTTGAAGAAGGCAAAACCTACCTGATCATGGGCCAAACCACATCACTTCCTAGGATTGGTGGAAGGTAGGAGCTTTATGAACATTACGAGGACAATCTCTCCCTCACTTGTTTTGGTCTGAACTCGACGCTCAAACGCTCCAACTGCGTCATCTATGAGACTAGAGTTGTTCGATCTTGATGTGTGTATGTGTTTGTGTTTAGACTGAGGTACAACCTGGGTGAGCAGACCTGGATTGAATACTGCACAGCAAAAACTCCAGTGTTAAATTAACTCTCCTGGGAGTTTATATGACTCCACACTCAAGAGTGTTAAATTAACACTGAGGTGGTGTTAAAGTTAATGAGATAATTAAGTGATTAATTGAGTGATGATTGACCAACATTGAAGACACCTGATGTTAACAAGTAGAATCACTGAAGGTGAAAAATCAAAATTTTAAGTCACCATTATGGAGATCGGTGTTTGCTTCAGTTGGGCAGTTAACCCTTACATTTTTTACTTTAGATTTTGTTTGGCTGTTGTAAGAGCATTATAACTGCCATATGAACAAAGAGAAAAGATGGTCTGATAGTGTTGGTTATATTTTAACAAAATCGTCAGTTCACCTGAATCACTGAACTAATTTAGAGCCTAATCTCTGAATTAAATGTATATTGTTAATTACAGCATCACAGTGATTCTACAGCGTAAGATCCAGAATTTTTGACACAATTCAAATGCTTAATAGTTGTTCTGATAAAAAAAAATCTTTCTGTTAGGCTCTCACAGACATCAAGAATCAGTGTATAAATTTCAACAATGGTGACAAACAGAATATTCAATTAGGAAAAGGAAATTACTAAGACAATTCAGATCATAATTTATTCATACAGACATGATGTTAAACATCTAAACCTTTGAAAAGTACAATTACACTCTTAAAAATAAAGGTGCCAGGAAGAACCAAAAAGAGGGTTTCACAGCGATGCCATAGAAGAACCTTTTTTGGTTCCCCAAAGAACCTTTCACTGAAAGGTTCCTTGAAGAACCATTCTCAAAGGTTCTTTAAAGAACCTATAACAGTTCTTCATGTCACTTTATTAGGTTCTTTGTAGAACCATTTATGAAAAGGTTTTTTGACACCCATGGTAAACAAACATTACTAAGCAAAATGATGTCCAAAAGACGTCTTTTTAAAGTCTTTGTCACAAAAGTCGGACGTTGAAAAGACGACCACTGAGAAGCCAGAATGAAAGTTTTTATGACGTCTTTTTTTGACGTTTTCTGCACGTCCGATATAGACGTTCATGGACCCTCTTCGTACAAGTTTAAAAAATAGTTCAAATGTGGTCATTGTGGACATTTTTTTTTACATCCTTTATGGTCTCATTTAGACATAATTACTTTGACTATTGCTGTCATTTGAAGTGTCACCATTGTGGTGATCAGCGTTTGCTTTAGTTGGGCTCTTGGTCCCCTTTATTTTTACTTTAGCTTTTCTTTGGTTGCTGTAACTATGTGTTTGTATAACACAATTGTTGTGGCAGAGAAACCCAAGACAAAGTAGCATCAGGTGTTATCAGCTCATTGTTGATGATGATATAATCATCACAAAAAAGCAACAAATGTTAGTTTGAAATTGTTGTTATATTTGGCATTCATAACCACCAACCTCATGAAATGGCAATATTGGTACCAATAGAATAAAACATATTTTGAAAGTATAAAAAGCATGTGCACGTTCTGAGCAAATGCATCATGTAGTCACACACGGACATCAAGATTTTGGATATGATTCACAACAACGGTGACAATAAAAACAAAAATTCTTGGGAATCAATGATGGGTTTTGAACTATGAAAGCTACCCATCAATATTTTTTTTATTGTCACCATTGTTGTGAATCATATGCAAAATCTTGATGTCTGTGTGACAAGATGATACATTCGCTCTAAACATCGTATACACATAATTTTTATCCACCTCTAAATAAGTTATATAAACCCTATTGGTACCAATATTGCAGTTCCAAAAGATATAGGCGACTAGAAATGCCAAAGTATCTGAGCACATTAGATACTTGTTTTGTGATCATCATCATCATCAACATCAACATCAAGCTGATAACACCTGGTCTTACATATTCTTGGCCTTCTTTGCAACATCAATTGTGTTATACAAACACACAGTTACAACAGCCAAAGAAACGCTACATTAAAAATAAAGGGGCCCAAGAGCCCAACTAAAGCGAACGCTGATCACCACAATGGTGACACTTCAAATGAAACAAATATCAACATCTAAACCTCTGCTAATTCTCACTAAGATCATCTGACAGCAATAGTCAAAGTAATTATGTCTAAATGAGACCATAAATATGTCCACAATGGCCACATTTGAACTAGTTTTTAAACTTGTACGAAGAGGGTCCATGAACGTCTATATCGGACGTGCAGAACACGTGCTCTTCCTCAGTGCACGTCTTTTCAACGTCCGACTTTTGTGACAAAGACGTTGAAAAGACGTCTTTTGGACATCATTTTGCTTAGTGATGTTTGTTTACTATGGGTGTCAAAAAACCTTTTCATAAATGGTTCTACAAAGAACCTAATAAAGTGACATGAAGAACTGTTATAGGTTCTTTAAAGAACCTTTGAGAATGGTTCTTCAAGGAACCTTTCAGTGAAAGGTTCTTTGGGGAACCAAAAAAGGTTCTTCTATGGCATCGCTGTGAAACCCCCTTTTTGGTTCTTCCTGGCACCTTTATTTTTAAGAGTGTATGGCATAGTTGTTACATGAGATCTAACAACTCAGTATTTCTCAGTATTAATCATAATTTAAATCAGGTTGATGAAGGTGAAAGACACACAAGTCCTTTAGAACTTTAATACAGATTTAGAAAAAAATGTAATATATAAAAAAGAGCAGCAGTGTTACAAACACTAACAGCAACTTGACCTGTTGAGCAATTGTGTTTTTTATTTCATGTTCACTATGAGTTTGCATGTGCAGGCTGATAACCACAGATGTGTTTGACGGCTGTAACTCAGTTGTAACCAGATGAACAAATAGAAAAGGTCTTCTGATGGTGGTGATTGTGTTTTAACTTAATCATTATTTCATAATTGTTAGAATTTAATCTTTGTAGTCACATAAAGCTGATTCATGTTCACCTTATTGATTATAGCAGCACTGTTTATATTTTATACAATATTTGGAACATTTAAATTTTAATCCAAATATTCTCTTTTAAGGTTGCTATCACCATTATCATCATTGCTGAGATTCATACGCTAAATCTTGATGTCTGTGTGTCTAAAAATAATATTCAGTAAAATGTATAAGAACAACTTTAACCTCCTCAGACCTGGTTGTCCACATACGTGGACATCACAAAGTCCAGGGGTCAGAAAGTAAAAGTCCTGCCATATTTTTATTACACCCACAGCAAAAACTCCAGTGTTAAATGAACTTTACTGGGAGTTTATTTGGATCCAGACTCAAGAGTGTTAAAGTTAATGAGATAATTAAGTGAATAATTGAGTGATGATTGAGATATTATTGAAGACATCAGATGTTAACTAGCAGAATCACTGAAGGAGAAAATCTATATTTTAGTCACCGTTATGGTGATCAGTGTTTGCTTTAGTTGGGCAGGTGACCTTTAAATGTTTATCTAAATATTTTGTTTGGCTGTTTTAACAGCTGGATGAATAAAGAGATCAGATCAGATGTTGTAGATCATGTTTAGACGTAATCATCATTTGACCAGAATCATTGAACTCATTTAAAGCCTACTCTCTGACTTAAATGTATAATGATCATAACAGCATCACAGTGATTCTATAACATTATATCCAGATTTTTCAAAATAAACCAAATGATATCTTACACGTTGTTTTGATAAATAAATAATAATCTTTCTTTTAGGCACACACATACATCAAGATTCAGTGTATGAATCTCAACAATGGTGACAAACAGAATATTCAATTAGGAAAAGGAAATTACTAAGACAATTCAGATCATAATTTATTCATACCGCAATGCATGATGGGAGCCATGAATGAATTTTGATTGGTGGCACCCAGAATGCACTGCAACATGCTATATAATTGTCACCATTGTTGAGAAACACAGGCTGATTCTTGATGTCTGTGTGCCCATGAAGTAATTAGAGAAGAATAGCTTTTAAGAAATCTTTCGGATATTATTTAAATTTCTGAAAATGTTATACTGTGTAATCAAAAGGTTAAAATCTACAAATGATGATTATATCAAAACATAACCAACAACAGCACATCAGCTTTACTTGTTGTTCATCTGGCTGTTATAACTCATGTACATCAGCCAAACAACTTCTAAAATTAAAGAATAAAGGGTCAAGAGCCCAACTAAAGCAGTCACTTATCACCATAATGGTGACTTAAAAAATGTGACGTTCTCCTTCAGTGATTCTGCTTGTTATCATCAGGTGTCTTCAATAATGCTCAATCATCACTCAATTATTCACTTAATTATCTCATTAACTTTAACACTGGAGTTTTTGCTGTGGGTGGAATAAAAATGTGGCAGGACTTTTACTTTCTGACCCCTGGACTTTCCACCTCTGACCAAAACTCGGGTCTTAGGAGGTTAAAGAAATTGTTTGCATTATGATGTAATTGTTGAAGATGTAATGCTGTACGAGGACAGTGTTGCTATAGTTAATAAGTTATAACATAAATCTAATTCATAAATTGGGCTTTAAATGAGTTTAGGATTCAGGTCAAAAGAATGTGAAATAATGATTATGTTAAAACACAATCACCACCATCAGATCACCTTATCCATTTGTTCATCTGGCTGTTATAACTGAGTTACAGCAGTCAAACAAAATATAAAGTTAACGATCAAAGGGTCAAGAGCCCAACTAAACCAAACACTTATCACCATAACGGTGACTTAAAAATTATGGTTTTCTCCTTCAGTGATTCTACTTGTTAACATCAGGTAACTTCAATAATGCTCAATCATCACTCAATTATTCACTTAATTATCTCATTAACTTTAACACTGCTTCAGTGTTCATTTAACACTCTTGAGTGTGGACTGATATAAACACTGAGCAGTGTTAATTTAACACGGGGGATTTTTATGTGTACTTAAATATACAAGTACACTTGAAATCAACACTAAGTTAAGTGAACTTTATTGTTTAAGTAAATTAAATAATTGTCAAGTTTGGTGAACTAAACTATTTAAGTCAAGTCTACATAAGCACCAAGTTAAGTACACTTAAATATGCACGTTTTGGGAGACCCCATTACTCAATTAAATTGAGGGAACGAGTTTACTCAAATCAATTGAGTTCAATCAACTCATTAGTGTTTTCAGTGTTAACTTTCAGAACTTGTACAAATGATGCTCAATCATCACTCAATTAATCACTTAATTATCTCATTAACTTTAACACTGGTTCAGTGTTACTTATAACACTCTTGAGTGTGGACTCATATAAACACTGAGCAGTGTAACTTTAACACTGGGGATGTACTGTATTACACTAAAATGTTAATGATGTGTTGGCTTTACTTAACTTTTTTTTGTAAACAGGTTCCGCCGGTTCCACATAACTTGGTTTCATTAAACAAACATAATTTGTTCATGTAACTTCAACATCATGGAAGTCATTTTAAGCCATCCAATCAAACTCTGAGCTGAGTGTTAAATGAACACTGAAGCAGTGTTAAAGTTAATGAGTAAATTAAGTGAATAATTGAGTGATGATTGAGCATTATTGAAGACACCTGATGTTAACAAGCAGAATCACTGAAGGAGAAAACCAGAATTTAAAGTCACCATTATGGAGATGAGTGTTTGTTTTAGTTGGGCTCTTGACCCTTACTTTATGAACTTAATTTTATGTTTGGTTATACTTGAGTTATAACAGTCAGATGATCACATAGAAAAAATGTGATCTGATGCTGTTGGTTGTGTCTTAACATAAATATCATATGTTGAAACACAACACCTCGACACTTGGTCAGGTGGAACTGGGGATTGAACCATCAACCTTATGGTTTGTAGACAACCTACATGAGTCACTGGTAAGTTTACCTTATGGATTACAACAGCACTGCTGTTGTAGATACCATTTTTAAGCCTTTTCAATAGAATTCAAATGATCAAACCAATTAAAAAAGAAACTTCTAAAAAGCAAATTAGTTAATATAGGCACACACAGACATCAAGAATCAGCCTGTGAATCTCAACAGTGGTGACTATTATAAAGCATGTTGCAGTGCATTCTGGGTGCCACCAATCAAAATTAATTCATGGCTCCCAGAATAAATAATGAGCTTATGTTCAGAGGTGATCTGTTTGTCACCATTGCTGAGATTCATACGCTAAATATTGATGTCTGTGTGTGCATACAAGTTTTTTTTTTTTTTTTTAGTTGATCATTTGGATTTCTTTGAAAAGGCTAAAAAAACGGTATGCTCTACAATGGCAGTGCTGCTATAATCCATAAAATAAACTTAACTCAGAAATTTGCTTCTGTATGAGTTCAGTGATTCAGGTCAAATGATTGTGATATAATGATTATGTTAAAACACAACCAACATCTACAGATCACATTTTTTAGTTGATTATCTGGCTGTTATAGCTCAGACAAAGCAGCCAGACAAAATATAAAGTTAATAATGTGAGGGTCAAGAGCCCAACTAAAACAAACACTCATCTCCATAACGGTGACTTTAAATTCAGGTTTTCTCCTTCAGTGATTCTGCTTGTTATCATCAGGTGTCTTCAATAATGCTCAATCATCACTCAATTATTCACTAAATTATCTCATTAACTTTAACACTCAGCTCAGAGTTTGATTGGATGGCTTAAAATGACTTCCATGATGTTGAAGTTACATGAACAAATTATGTTTGTTTAACAAAACCAAGTTATGTGGAACCGGTGGAACCTGTTTACAAAAAAAAGTTAAGTAAAGCCAACACATAATTTTTTTGAGTGTACAAAAACACTTGTGTGGGTATTAAAGTTTATTTTTTTTATTTTTATTTATTTTTATTTTGTTCTGCAAAAATATCACAAGGATACAATACAAGGAGGGGAACGAAACCCACTTGGGTTTATACAGAGTTCCACTCCACTAACATGAATAAACAACAAAACAAGAAAAATAAAAAAAAATATATGTATAAAGACACGCAGACGAATGAGTTGAATAATAAAAGAGGAGAAAAACATTTTCAGAAGCCTGATTATCCTTTTTACTTAAAATTACAGATGTTGATGAGTAATGGTAAAGGAGGATCAAAAGCGTAGAGCAGCATATGAGATATACTGCAGAAAACTATAACCAAATGCTGTCATATTAAAATCAAAAGGTCTTTCAACTGTCTTTTGAAGATAAACAAAGAAGACATAGATCTTAAGGACAAACTTAATTTACTCCATAATTGAGGACCCCTAAAGCTGAGGTCAGTTTTATAGCCCGAAGTTCTAGAAAACGGTAAGACAAGATTTATTTCACTATGCCTTGTTTGATGGATATGAGTATCAGAAATAAAAATAAAAAAGTGTTGTAATGTTGGTGGAAGGTCTTCTCTCTTGTAAATAAACTTATGAATAAATATGCATGTTAAATAAACATTGACGTTCTCAATTGGCAAAATCTTGAATCTAAGAAATAGCGGTGCCGAAGGAGCATATTTGGACGAGTATGAAATCATCCGCAAGAACTTCTTTTGAATTTTAGAAATTCTTGCAAGATAAGTATGAAAAGTAGCACCCCAGACAATATTGCAATAATTCATAAAGGGGAATAAAAAGCTATAATAAAGCGTTAAATGAGCAGATGAGTGAATTGAAGGTAAAACAATTCTTAGAATATTTAACATTTTAGAGGATCTTGTACAAACTAGATCAACATGTTTAGACCAAGTTAAACCTTCATCAATCAGGACACCGAGAAATTTTGTTGAAGCCACTTGAATAACTGGAGCTCCATCAATTTCTATACAAGCATGTTCTTTGGGATAGAATTTATTAATATTGTGAAATATCATAAAATTACATTTTTTGACATTTAGCGTTAGCTTGTTAGAGCGAAACCAATTTGATAGTATTTTTAACTCGTCATTAACATGTTGTATCAAGGTGACAAAATCCTCGTGCACTGCAATGAGATTGGTGTCATCAGCAAATAATATGGGTAAAAAATGTTTACAACAAAGGAATAAATCATTAATATAAATTAAAAACAATAAAGGACCCAAAATAGATACTTTATCAAGTTTAAAGTATCAGATTTAAAAATAGAAATCAGTTTATTTCCATTACGATCAATAATTGTAATATAATGAAAGCCATTTGTTTTCTGGTAAAATAAGAATGACACCTTGCACTTGAAGAAAGCATGTATGAATGTATTCATTTCACAGTAAAGAAAACAACATTTGTGAAAATGACCTTTTGTAAGGATTAATCATGATTTTGAGCTCACAGCACTTGAAATCTTAAGTTTATGTATTTTGAAGGTAAATAAGTTATTTGAACTTATATTTTTGAGTGACAGTGCCAAAATGGTAAATTTAAAGTAATGTTTAGTCAAGTACACTTGATTGTGTAAGTAAAGACAACATTAGGGTTTACAGTGAAGCACATCATTCAATGACAGTACGATGCTTCAGTGACCATAGGAGAGGAAAGCGAAGGTGTCACAACTTTAATCGCACAGGATGATCATGGTGAATCATAGTTCAGGTCCCTCCACCCATGTTACTCAATAACTGACAGTGAGGATGATGATGATGCTGTTTTTACTGAGGGAGGGACTCAAGTGAGGATGATTATATTGAGAATAAGCGTCTGATATAGTTCAGATACAGGCATGATGCGCGTGGACTCTGTGTGGCTGGCGGCTATAGTCGTCTCATTACCCCTCCTCTCTCTCTGCGACCCTCTGTGAGTATAAACACACAACTGATGCTTGTTGAGTTGTGATGAAATGGTTTTAAAATATTATTTAAAATAGCTGTTAAGGTCTTTCTCCGTCTTTAAGAAATCAGATCCCAGCGACAGGATTGTTGTGTCTTGTTTTGCAAAGAGCTTCTGATAAGTCCAGCCAAATCACTCAGAACAGAATGAGATAATTGTGTGTGTAAATTGTTTCAAACCTGTATGTATTTCTTTCTTCTGCTGAACACAAAAGAAGATATTTAGAAGAATGTCAGTATCCAGACGGACCCCACTGACTTCCATATAGGAAAAAAAAATACTATGGAAGTCAATGGGGTCCATCGACTGTTTGGTTACCGACATTCTTCAAAATATCTTCCTTTGTGTTCAGCAGAAGAAAGAAACTCATACAGGTTTGAAACAACTTGAGGGTGAGTGATGACAGAATTTACATTTTTTAAGTGAACTATTCATTTAAACAGTACTGTGTTTAATTAATCTCATCAAATAACTTTGGAAGCCCTAATTTTCAGTAAATAATAAATTAATTAGTGCTGTATCCTTTGTAAAAGTGCTGTGAAATGAGACTAAGATATATTGGTAACACTTTAGTTAAGGGTCCAATTCTTATTATTAACTTGTGGCTCATTAGCATATTAGTATGATATTGGCTGTTCATTAGTACTTATAAAGCACATATTAATGCCTTAATCTGCATGATCATATTCTACATCCCTTAATTCACCCAATACCTAAACTTAACTACCTTACAAACTATTAATAAGATGTAATCAGGAGTTTATTTATTTTATTGGACCCTAAAATGAAGTGTGACTGATATATTCTTCTGTATTCCCCCCTGCTCCTCCTAAACGAACCTGTATTGTTCAGCTACATTCTCTCGGCCCCGAACCTGCTGAAAGTCGGGTCCCCAGAGAGAGTGTTTGTGGAGGCGCAGGACTATTCTGGAGCCAGTCTGAATGTTAAAATCTCAGTGAGAAACTCTAAAGATAAGCGTGAAGTGTCGAGTACATCAGTTGCTCTGACATCTGCCAAGAACTACCAGGATCTGGTTGAGATAGAGGTGAGAAGGTTGTCTATGTGTCAAAAATAAGAGAGGATGTGTTTTACAGACTTAAACCGACCCACTAAGCAAAATGATGTCCAGAAGACGTCTTTTCAACGTCTTTGTCACAAAAGTCAGACATTGAAAAGACGTCCACTGAGGAGCCAGAATGAAAGTTTTTATGACATCTTTTTTGACGTGTTCTGCACGTCTGATATAGACGTTCGTGTTTTCAGCATCATGTATGGTCTCATTTAGTCAATGTATACTGTTTCTAGACAAAATAAACACGCAGGATGCAGTAAATTAAAACTCATGTTTATTTCAATGTAATTTCCTTAGATGAGGTTTAGATGTTGATATTAGTTGAATTTCAGTGTTTGCTTTAGTTGGGCTCTTGGTCCCAGTTCTTCTTACTTTAACTTTTCTTTGGCTGTTGCAACTGTGTGTCTGTAAAATACAATGGTTATGGCAGAAAAAGCCAAAAAAAAGTATAATCGGCTGTCATCAGCTCCTTGTTGGTGACAAAATCAATCAAAGCTGGCATTTCATGTTGTGTTTAGACTGTTGTCTTTATTCCTGGCATTTATAACCATCAATCTTGTGGAACTGCATTATTTGGGCCAGTAGCATTAAAAGGATCACTTATTTGAAGGTGAATAAAAGCATGTTTACACAATGTTTTGAAAAAATGTATCATATAGTCACACACAGACATAAAGATTTTGCATATGATTCACAATAATGGTGACAATAAAAAAAAAGTTTCATGCTGCAATGCATGATGGGTAGCTTTCATAGTACAAAACATCCTTGATTCCCAAGCTTTTTTTTGTTTTGGTTGTCACCGTTGTTGAGAATCATATCCAAAATCTTTATGTCTGTGTGTGACTATGTGATATATTTGCTCAAAACATTGTGCAAACATGCTTTTTATTCACCTTCAAATAAGTCACTATTTTAATGCTAATGGCCCAAATAACGCAGCTCAACAAGATCGATGGTTATAAGTGCCAGACATAAAGACAAAATCTAAATACAACATTAAATGCTCCATATGTGTTGATTATGTTATTATCAATAAGGAGCTGATGACAGCCGATTTTAGTTTATTTTTTTTTTGGCTTTCGCTGCCACAACAATGGTGTTGAAAAGCTAAACCAAGAACAACTGGGACCAAGAGCCCAATTAAAGCAAACACTGATCACCACAATGGTGATTTAAAATGAAACAAATCACTTCTAAGCCTCATCTAAACAATGTAAGGAAATTACATTGAAATAAACAGGAGTTTTAATGTAATGCATCCCGAGTGTTTATTTGGTCCAGAAACAGTATAAATTGTCTAAATGAGACCATAAATTATGTTGAAAACATGTCCACAATGGCCACATTTGAACTAGTTTTTAAACTTGTACGAAGGTTCGATGAACGTCTATATCGGACGTGCAGAACACGTCAAAAAAAGACGTCATAAAAACTTTCATTCTGGCTCCTCAGTGGACGTCTTTTCAACGTCCAACTTTTGTGACAAAGACTTTAAAAAGACGTCTTTTGGACATCATTTTGCTTAGTGGGCGGTAGTTTGCTATGTTGGGCTTTGTGTGAACACTGTTTCAGCGTGTTGTTTCTCAGTTGTCCGTGTATCATGTGCCTGTAGGTACCCGGTAATGGATATTCCTTTGAGAAGGGAGTGGAGCAATATGTCATTCTGCAAGCTCAGTTTCCACAGAAGCTGCTGGAGAAACAGGTCATGGTGATTTTTCAATCTGGACACATAGTTTTACAGACTGATAAGACCATCTACACTCCAGACAGCACAGGTGGAAATATTTGCTGTTCTACATTTGTTTGTTGTGGAGCCAGTTTTGTCTTTTGAGATCTTAGATGCAATGACACAGATGTTTGTCTTCTCCTTCTAGTTTTTTACAGGGTGTTTTCACTGAGTCCAGGCATGACACGGGCCGTAGAAAGTGGAGTCCGAGTGGAGATCTTGGTAAATGTGCCGTCAGTACAGTGGGGTCACTGCCATTGTATAGACTTTTGTACTCTACAGTGAATGGGAATAGCTGATTTTGTTTGGTTGTGCATGCGAGTTCAAATTTGTTACTCACAAATATGTTTATATGTGTTCGTCAATTTCAATGCAACTAGAGAATAAATATAAATCTTCAATGTTGACAGACACCTGATGGCATCAGCCTTCAGAGCAAATCCGTTTATCCCGATGGAGGACTGGTGTCAGGAACATTCAGCCTGACTGATCCGGCCAGGTGAGTATCCCATTTCAATTCTTCAATGTATTGAAGATACTTACAACCCAATATTGCTGAGTCAGTTTTTTAGCACTTTTCCAAAGATAGAGTATACTGTCCAAATTGGTGTCCCATCTTTGTGCCTTTTTTTCTTTTGCTTGTCCTTAGGAATTGGAAGTGTTCAATATGTTGAATATTTATTTTGAAAGTAGCCAAAATCAATTGCAAACCTCATTTAAATAAATAAAATAAAATCATATTTTAATTTTCTGAAGAGTAGCCACCTTTTTAACTGACCACTTTTTGAAAAATGTTGTACCCTTTTTGTGGAAAGTACCTGCTATCTTTTAATAAGATTGTGTGCTTTATTAGCCCCGGGATGTGGAAACTTATGGCGTGGCACCTGAACAGCCCACAGACAAACTTCTCCAGTGAGTTTGAAGTCAAGGAATACGGTAGGTGTCTCTGGATGGGTCTTTGCGAGCTGCTACGAAACAGCATTACACAATACACCCATGACATTTGCAATTCAGTGTTATCAACTCAGGTTCTTCCCTTTTCTCGTGCAGTCCTGCCCAGCTTCGAGGTCTCTTTGAGACCACAGAAAGCCTTCTTCTATGTGAACGATGACAGGCTATCAGTCGATATTGAAGCCAAGTACAGCACTTTTTTTGTACTGAATAATATGGCCATATGCATGTTTTGTAATTTAATGGCTAGCAAATATAAATACAGTTGCAATAGTGTTTTAGAATATATTAGCTATTAAAGTAAATGTGTGTTTGTGTATTCTAAAGGTATTTGTTTGGGGAGACAGTCAATGGTCATGGATTTGTTGTATTTGGTGTGATTACTGAAGATAAAAGGAAGATAAGTTTACCAGGCTCCTTACAGAAAGTGAAGGTACTACACACACACACACACACACACACGTTTGTGAAAACACCAGAGATTTACCTGTTAAACTTAAATTTTCGGATTACTTGCTCCATATATGAATAATTTCTGTGGGGTTTTTTTCTATATATATAAAAAAGGCCCTCTTCAAGAATGGCGTAAATTCAGAAACATGTGTTCATAATTTCTACCTAGACAAATGCAGACACACACACACAAAGTATAATGAGTCCTATATGACAGTTGATAGTTGACAAATACAGCAGATATTGCACAGATCTGATCAAGTTTTCCTGTTGAATGTCAGATCTCTGATGGAAGTGGAACTGCAGAACTGAGAAGAAAACACATTCGAGAGACCTTCCCAAACATCATGCAGCTTGTTGGCCAATCACTGTACATTACAGTGAGTCTGCTGACCGACACTGGTAAAAACTACACCATTTCTGGCATACATTTTTCTTGGACAACAACGTGGACATGTTCAGGCCTCAGAAATATTATGTAATGTGCATGTGTTCATTTCCGTTCATTATCGTACGCATGTGTGTTTCAGGCAGTGAAATGGTGGAAGCTCACAGGAAAGGCATTCAGATCGTGACGTCACCGTACACCATACACTTCAAAAGAACACCACAATTCTTCAAACCTGGGATGCCCTTTGATGTCTCGGTATAAAGCATAGGCTAAAAAGCAAAAAACATGATTTGATAACCTTAAGAGCAATCTTTAAGTAAATATAACTGTGTTCCTTATTTTTTGTTCTGGGTTTTGCGTAAAGGTCTATGTAACAAATCCTGACCAGACTCCTGCTCAAAATGTGGAAGTGGAGGTCAATCCTGGACGGGTCAGAGGTCAAACAAGAGCCAATGGTATTGCGAAGGTTACCGTCAACACTCCAGGAGGATCTTCTACAATGCAGATAACTGTAAGATCTTCCATCTCAACTGCACTGATGTTCAGTCAGATTAACAGATCTGAAACAGTGGAGTATATTACAGCACATCAGATAACAATGTATTGATTCTTTTCAGGCAAAAACCAAAGATCCAGAATTAAGCAACGACCAGCAGGCAGTGAAGACGATGACGGCTCTCGCTTACATTCCCAGAGGCGGCTCCAACAACTATCTACACATCGGCATTGATTCTGCAGAGCTTCAGATCGGTGATCAAATGAAAGTCAATCTCAACACTGGACAAAGTCCAGGAGTCAAAGATCAAGATTACACATACATGGTGAGTGACTGACCTGTCATGATTCAAGCAGTGAAAATGTCTCCAAAAATGTTTCAGTGTCTTTTATCTGCCTCATTTTCAGATCTTGAGTAAAGGTCAGATTGTTCAAGCAAACAGATTTAAGAGGAGGGGACAATCTCTAGTGACTCTGTCTCTACCTGTAACCAAAGACATGGTGCCGTCCTTCCGCTTTGTGGCTTATTACCATGTGGGCTCGTCTGAGGTGGTGTCTGATTCAGTCTGGGTCGACGTGAAGGACACGTGCATGGGAAAGGTATTTTGGCTCTGGTCATACAACACTGTAATTTGATCTTCAGTTGTTTTCTGATCTGTTCTTTGCTCTCCCAGCTTAAAGTGGAAGTCCAGGATCCTGAGAATGTCTATGAGCCTGGTGAAGAATTTGGCCTGAGAGTAACAGGAGACCCTGGGGCCAAGGTTGGTTTGGTTGCTGTGGATAAAGGCGTTTATGTTCTCAACAACAAGAACAGACTAACTCAAACAAAGGTTGGTAGATCAGAATTGAATCCTTGCATTGTAACTGGGATGAGGCCCTAAACATATTGACTTCATTCACTTTGTCATTAATTCCTCCAACAGATCTGGGACGTTGTTGAGTCGCATGACACTGGCTGCACAGCAGGAAGTGGAAAAGAAAGCATGCAAGTTTTTAGCGATGCCGGCCTGCTGTTTGAGTCCAGCTCTGCTGGAGGCACTAGCCTCAGAAAAAGTACTTGCATTTACTTGACCTATTCAAAATGATCAAAGTACAGACTTCACTATTATCAATGAATGCATCGGACTAATTCCATTTTTAAAACTGGTCTGTTCCAGATGCCGCATGCCTTTCTTCATCTCGAAGGAAAAAACGAGAAGTGACCATAACACAACTCTGGGAGAATCTAGGTTAGCTGCATTCCTCTAGTCTGGGTTTCCCCATGCTGCCTTCCCGCAGCGCGATTTTATTCACGCTGAAAGGCAGTCTGGATACCATGGTCCAGATTTTCGCCTCATTTAGGGAACCAATCACAGAACGGGGAGGGAGCAGCAAGACGATGACGACCTCTCTGCGGCACACCGAAGCAGTTTGTTTATACTTATGGATCCAACATGACAGCTGACGCGAAGTTACCTTTCGATGCAGCCTGGTCGTTTCACACATAGGTTTCACACCGCAAGCGTGAGCGGCACTTGAGCAGCGTGTCAGCGTAACTACATCGTCACTGCAGCTGCAGACGCGCGAGAGTATTCACACTGGAAGCGTTTGTACAGTGTCACAGCAGCGGCTCCAAAGCTACATATAAGCAAGCAATTCTTTACAAAGACAACTATACATTTGTTTTTAGAAGCTGGTCATTTTATAACATTGATAGTCTTGAAAGTTTGTAATGTTGTGGTGTACAACATTCGCATATAAGTTAAATGTTAAACAACAAAACAACCCAGAAAATGGCTCCAAACTATTAGTTTCACTCATACTTTCGATATGTTTACAAGACTGCATCTCCGCGGATAAAAAACAAAACACACAAATAAACCACACACTCGGGTTTGATTTGGGTTGTGCTAGCCTGTAGCTGTGCTACATAAACTAAAAGAACGCTTATATATAATATTTTCTGGCTAGTTTACTTTAGTTATATATATAAAATAGGCCTACACAACTTTCACCCAAACTGATTAATTAAAAACTAGTTTTTACCGGGTAGCCTAAATCTTCTATAAATATTTTAGAGTCTTTATTTTCTTTTATTTGCCTACTCAAGTTCTTGTTAAAACTCAATAGACATGCTTATTCTGTGCATTTTGGGCACTTTTTGTGTGAAATCATATTTATTTTTGTCAATCAAAAGTGTGCTTTCACTTTAATTGAGCGTGGAGAAGTGCAGCAAAAACAGATTCGACGCCGAAACCCCCGGCTTCACCGCTGCTCACGCGACGCTCCTGCTCGAGGCTCACACGCTCCTCCTGCTCCCGGTGTGAATGCACTCATTGATTAACATACACACCGCTCACGGATGCGGTGTGAAACGGCCGTTAGATACAAGCCATCGTGTACACATAAATCTCTGACCGGCCATCGTCTTCTTCCTTGTCTAATTTCTGTCGCTCTGCATACGTCATCTGGTATAATTGAAACGATTGGCTATGAGCTACGTACAGGCGCATTTGATAGACCTTCTTAGCACCCAATAAACGGCGCCGGGCATTCGTAAACCACGCCTCAAATACGAGAAAATGTACATGTGGTTCCCTGACCCAAGTCTCAACGAGAATTGGGTCTGGCGTTAGCCAGGCTAGCATTCCTCCATTTACACCCACAAATAGCAAACCTCAAATTTTACACTCAGGGAATGATCCTAAGTTTAGTTAGGTTTCATTTGAATCCAAATAATTGTCAAGAAACTACTTTAAATGCATCATAGATGAATGGTTTGGGATGTGCAGTATCAGAATAGCATTTGACTAGCACTGTATCAAGTATTTTGTACTTGACACAAATTTGAGGATGGCATGAAGAAGGTGGGTTTGAGAAAGTACATATTTGACATTTAATTTTTTTTTGCAAGTTCAACAGATAGACCTTAAATTTGGCCTGAAAAACTTTGTAACTCCCCACAATCAGTGTGTCATTTATCACAACTTCTTACCATACAGTCCGAGGGTTCATGCGGTACATGGACTCCCAGCCAAAGATGAGGGCGATGGCAAGAAAACGAACAGAAGCAATATGTGCCTATGCACCCTTGTTGTTGGCCCCCAATTGAATAGACATTTGTAATCAGTAGATGTAAAAGATAAGTCAAAACAAAAAAAGACTAATCAAATATTATGTTATCAGTCTCTGTCCATTTCTCTTTTCTGATCCACCTCTAGTGAACAAGTACTCTGGCATTGGGAAGGAATGCTGTATAGATGGAATGAAGAATATGGTTGATTTGACATACACTTGTGAGTATCGGGCAAGCTTTATCGTGGATGGAGAGGAGTGCAGACAGGCTTTCCTGCACTGCTGCAGTGAGATGACCGGCCACAACGAAGAGTCGGATAAACAGGGAGAACAGACTCTATCCCGCAGTAAGAGCACTCTCAAAAATAGCATACATATTTCAATTGAAACACTCGAGCGAATACACCTGGACTCAAATCCTGCTTCAGGTGTGTCTTGAGCAGGCAGAGCTCTTACAAGTTGTGGTTCTGCAATTGCAGGAATTGATCCAATTGGAAAACTAGCTTTTTTAAGGGTTGCTTCTGTTTTGTCTAAATAAATCAACCACCCTTTAACCCACAGGTGAAACCGAAGATTTTGTGAACTCAGATGACATTGTGTCACGTACGCTCTTCCCTGAAAGTTGGCTTTGGGAGGAAGTGGTGTTGCCTAACTGTCCGTCAACTAACCGTCAGTGGTGAGCGTGACTTGCAGTTTTCAACAGTCAATGCTCAGCCAGTGATGATCCTGTTTAAGTAAAAGATGATCTCTCTTTTAGTCGAACAACCACCGTACCCAGAGATGGCCTCCAGTTGAAAGACTCCATAACTACCTGGGAGATCACAGCCATCAGCTTGTCCAAGACTCATGGTACAGACTGATGTTGTAAACATACAAACCACTTGTCCATATTAAAGGAAATTCCTGCGAATTTTCCATCCTTATGCATTGCATTTGTGACATGCTGTTGATTACCCCAGACAATAATTTCAATGCATCGCTCCATTTTCTATGTCCTGTTGTCCTGGGCTGAAAAGTTCTAGGCCTACAAAACATCTAATGCTTTCTGTGACGGCTTGCTCTCTTTTTTCTCTACAAAGGTATCTGTGTGGCAGATGTTCATGAGATGATAGTGATGAAGAACTTCTTTATTGACCTAAAGATTCCATACTCAGCCGTGCGCAACGAGCAAATCGAAATCAAGGCTATTATCCACAACTTTTACAGCAAAAAAGTAAAGGTCAGATTGGAAGACTGTTTTACTATGGCAAACCTTATCAGAGAGGCGCTCAGGATGATGACCGAATATGCTTTGGCTATTACCAGCCCTCCTTTCTTCTTAAGGAGTATGTGATTTTCATTTCTTGTATTAGGTACGTGTGGAACTGAAGGAAAACAAGGACATCTGCAGCCCGGCCAGTAATAGAGGAAAGTACCAAATCGTAGTGACGGTAAATGCTAAATCATCATATTCAGTACCTTTTGTCGTTGTCCCAATGGCTTTGGGACGCCATGCAATTGAGGTGAAGGCAGCTGCCTCGGGACGTGGAAGCGATGGCGTGAAGAAAGATCTCCTAGTGGTGGTAAGAAAAAAAATACATCTTGATCAGAAAACAAAAAGACCGTTTATTCTGAACACCGAGAATTTGTTCTTTCACTCACTCCCTCTTCTCTTAATTTCTTTAGGCTGAAGGCGTTTTGACCAAACTTAATGAAAATCTACAGTTAAGTCCTTCTAAGAAAGGTAAGATGATTCCAACAAAACAAAGAAATGCACACAAATAATTGTTTTGTCATTTACTTTTTTGACTGAATGTTAATTTTTGGATAGACTAATACCTGAAGGGGAAATGTGTAGCCTCTGAAACTGATTGTCAAGGATATATATTTTTACCTTTATATGGGCATTTCATGAGTTGTTGGGAGTGTTTTCTTCACATTCAGTGTTTTGTGAATGTTTCAAGTTTTATGATTTTTGTCTCGTGCCCTGGACTTTTCTTTGTAAATAATAAATAAAGGCCACACTAGTCATTCAAATTCCTGTCCTGCATGTACAAATAAGAGTAAAGCATGACTATACTGTTCCCATTTTTCTGGAGCAGGTGGTGAACATGTGGAGGTTATCAGGAGCTTTATACTGAGGGACCAGGCGCCCAACACACCTGCGAGCACATATGTATCCGCAATAGGTGACTCTTCTAACATCAGCTGTAAGTAAAACAAACTATGGCTTGATTTTTTACCAGTATGTCAATCTCTTTGTGCACAGGAGATCCGATCAGCATTACAATTGAGGCGGCTATAAGTGGTCATGCCATGGGTTCCCTGGTTATCCAGCCTGGTCGCTGTGGGGAGCAGAATATGATTGGCCTAACGATGCCTGTCACTGCAACGCATTATTTGGATAGAACCAAACAGTGGCACACTGTGAAGGCTGGGCTTAGACAGACAGCTGTTTTCTATATTAATAAAGGTAAACTAAACCAGACTAGAATGCAAACTATTGTACTTTTGTTTCACATTCTTGTATAGAGTCTGGCCATCTAATTTGTGTTGATGTACAGGTTATAATCAACAGCTGGCGTATCGTAAAACCGACGGGTCATATGGCGCATGGATTCATCGCCCGAGCAGCACCTGGTAGTCCTAACTGATATGTTTCTCAATCGTTCTGCTTGTTTGCTAAGAACTATTAATCAAGCATCTTGCCATGATTAAGACTAAATTTTAGTTTCCTTTCTCCTAAAGGTTGACAGCGTATGTTGCTAAAGTATTTGCCATGGCCAGTGACATCATAAATATAGACCAGAATGTGATCTGCTCTGCTCTCAAGTGGCTCATACTGAACAAGCAGTTACCTGATGGTGCTTTCAGAGAAGATGCCCCTGTAATTCATGGAGAGATGACTGTGAGTGAGACCTGTTTTAAACACTATAACACTTCATGTTGTTCCAAACCTGTATGACTTTCTTTCTTCAGTGGCCCATAAAATGAAAAATGTAATCCATACAACTTATGTGCTATGTTTTAAGGAGTAAAACACTTTTGTTGTGCTAAACAACAAAAACAGGTGGTGATTTGTCACTGACATCACACCAGGTGTAAAACCATTACAAATTATGCAGCAACTGTTACCTTAATATATCTATTAAGGTCTACAATGCAATTGCAAAACAAACAAAATATGACAAAAGAAAAAAAAAGCTTTTCCCAACACTTCAATTTACATTAGTTGAGTTAGAAGTGGACATTTTGAACTCTTCAAACAAACAGAGTGAGAGATTTCTCAGCTGATTAAGATGGAAAGTATTTTAACATTGAAAATATTAAACAGCATGCGTTAACCTGCAAGCATTTTTTTTCACAATTTATCTTCTCAGTTTTACGGTGTGGTTACCGTTTCTCAGCGAAATTTTACAGGCGAAAGAAAGCGGCATCTGATGCTACAAAATACCATGAATGAAGTACAAGATTAATGACAAAATAAACGTCCAAGGATAATTCTACCAGCTATCAAACAGACCATCCCTAATTAACTGCTTTAAAAACACTCTGTTTTATTAATATAGTAATATTTAAGTGTAGTGTATACAAAAAGGGCAGAGTAGATGCAGCTTGTCCATTGTGGTTCTTTTGTTCTGCTTTGTTGCTAAGTCATGAGTCTCACACAGAAATCGCTGTCGAACATCAACCAACAATCAAATCCAACAATGCGAATTTCTTTTTTGTCACCGGAAGTTTATCTGGCGAAATTCTTCACTGCGCCAGTTCCCATTTAAATTACTGGATTTCACATGCAGAATTTCACACTGCAATGGTAATTGTGACCACACCTTTACTTATGCATTATTTCTGACATCACTGTGACACAGGGGAACGTACGTGGGACAAACTCACAAGCATCCATGACGGCATTTGTGCTCATTGCCCTACAGGCGGGGAGAAGCCAATGTGCTGGCCGGATCTCAGTGAGTCCTGCTAGGCTTTGAGTTAATATGCAACACTTGAAAAAAAAGTGAAAATATGTTTGCTTCACTGAACATATCATGCATGTAATTTATTCTCGCAATCTTATTGTTTTTATTCCTCTTTAGAGTCTCGACAGTAGCATTTATAAAGCCACCGCATACCTTAGATCTCAGTTACATGATCTGACGAACCCATACTCAGTGGCTATGACATCTTATGCTCTAGCCAATGGAAACGCTCTTGACAAACAAGTCCTCTTGAGGAAAGCCTCTGCAGGTAAAGACACAGCCTTTTCTTAAGTTTATTTGTGCTTGAAATGTTCAGGTGTCAATGCTGCACCCATATCATCCTATCAGAATTAACATTTCTTGTTTTACGTGATTAAGATGCAGAACAACCAGGGTTTCACATTAACACCCGCGAACCCGCCAAATGCGGGTGGATTGTGGGTGGATTTCTCATCTCTCCGAGAGCGAGTTGACACACAAACCCGCGTCCCTTTACTCGCTCATTTAATTCGCTCCGGATGAATATTGTTGTTGTTACAGGGCTTGAATTTCGGTGAGGGATTGCGCGTATTAAGCGTAGTTTTACTCATTCCTGCAGATTTTGTGTTCACACCCAAAGTGTGTGCACATAAATACACTGTTCATAGATGCCGCCTACATCACTCCAAACAGAACGCCGCCATATTGACGACCGATCTCGTCCGGTATGGCCGCCCAAACTGCCCATTTCTGAGAGAGAAAGACAGAGATACATGGATACAATTTTAATTTTAGGCTCCGATCCTTATTTGTTACCCCCAGTTTTCTTTTGTCCTTTATTATCTGCCCCAGACTTGCCCCAATTTGCCTTCCATGATATATATATATATATTTATATTGTGCATAACCCCTCCCCATACAGCGGGGATCGCTTGAAGGCTTTCAAGAGTAGGCCTACAGACGCATATCATCAATATGCTGTTGCTGGATGGGTAAAAGACGTAAAAGTGTGGCACCTGGCCACCAAGGATTTATATTTAATCATGGGAAATGTTGGTGTTATAAAAAAAAAAAAATATATGATTTTGGTGATAGTTTGCTCCGACTGGTAGCTTGCCAGCTGTTAGCCACGGCTCACGGCTAGCTGTCATTAATCTGGATTAGGCCTGTCGCGATAGTCAATAAATCAATTAATCACACGATAAAAAAATGAGCTCAATAATTTTTCCGGCCGCGATAATTTCCATTTGCATCCGTTTTCCTCGTCTCTCTCCCCCTCTACCAAAGAGACTGGATGACAACTCTGTTTAAGACATATATTTTACGTGAATACTCTCCAAAACGGACATTTAAACATAATATTGTGTGTATTTGTCCATTCAGACACGAAACAGAGCTCAATTTATCACTCGCGCGCTGTATAGGAGTCCATGGCTGCACGCTTCGGCTCGGGTGTGTGCGCACAGAAAGATGAGACATGATACAATATGAGACATTCATACATTATGAGACATTTCTTCTATACTTTTCTTTTGGTATAGAATAAAATACCAGTTCGGGGTTCCTCTTTCGGCTGTTGTTGCAGCCCAACTGCACAACATATTGCAGGCATTACTGAGACTGTCGGTCGTCATGATGGCGGCGCAAAGCTACAGTGATATCATGTGAACGGAATGAATATTGGCTATATAAAACGGTATAATGGGTTTGTGCGTCATGTCTTAAAGTGACAGCAGCCTAATAAACCAGTTGTCAAATTATGAGATCATATAATAAAAATCTATACGGCAGTTTTCCCCCATGGTATGAATGTCAAAACTGTGGCTTTGGAAAACCCCTAGCCACAGTGTCTGGTGAGCAAAAAAATGTCAAGCCCTGAGAACAACATATAACATTTGTTCAAAGCAATGAAGACAAAGACTCTCAAAAATTAATAATTCTAAACTTTCGACTGGTAGTGTTTAATAATAATGAACATAGGCAAAGCATCAATGATGACACAATATAGCCTAAAACTAAAAGTCATGAAGTATAAAATGTGCCTGATGTCTTGTATTTTATACTCTATTTCAACAATAAAGCACATCTGCTTTGGAACAATTTATGGCGAAAGTGCTATACAAATAATATAAAACTGAATTAACCCCATGCAGATGGAAGTCACTGGCCCGTGCCTGGAAGCAGTAGCTTTACTTTGGAGGCTTCGGCTTATGCGCTCCTGGCTCTTGTTAAAGCGGAAGACTTTCAGAGCGCAGCTCCCATCGTAAACTGGCTCAAAAACCAGAGGCAGTACAATGGAGGATACGGCACGACTCAGGTTTGTAGTGTACATTAAACATTGCATAGCTGTCCTTACAGTATTTTCATTGTACAACATACTTTTATTTTTATTTTTACAATAGCTAGGACACATTCCTCAATACTCCATATCCACATTTCTCAATTTTTCAAAACTCTTCAGTTCCCATTACCGGCTTTCACTTACCAGTTAATTTCACATTTAGGGCCAGATTTACTAAACAGGGCAAATTAGTGTGTAAGCTCAATCCCAGAAAAGCACGGATGGGAAGGTTCTGCACGCGATCGACTGACGACGCGTAAATTAAAGAACACAGACGCAGCCGGATCATTTCCATAATGACCAACACAATCTACCAAGAGCAGCACAAATTAGCATCTGGTTTAAGACATGCATTTTTGGGCGGGAAATAGTGACGCAAATACCAGTAAAATGACTAGCGCAAACCTTAGTAAATCACCTTGCATGATTCATTTAAATATATTCTCTCAGAAATATTAATAAGCTCAGCCTCAAAATAACCCTGTCCACGCCTTTTCAGCGCTAATGTTTCTCTGCGTGTCTTTAGTAAATCCTGACAGTAGTTTTTTAACGGCGGTTTGCGCTGGCGCAAGCTGTTAGTAAATCTGGTCCCAAAAATACACTAAAACTTCCAAATTATTTCAGACATGTCTCAAATCAATTCATTCTTCCATAAAACTAGCAAAGGTTTTTACCCAACAAACACACTGACTCATAAAACAATGACTTCAAAAACAAAACAAAACACGAACAACAGATAGCATTATATAATATTTTATTTTGTAAAAAGAAATGTAACAAACTGAGTGCATTCTTTTTTGTACATGTTTACATTACAGTACAAAATGATCCCTAAAATGTCCCCTTTGTAGGTGTTCAGCTACGTACATCTAAATTTTTTTAAATAATATTTATTTTTTTAGATTTGGGATATATTTCATTATGCTAATGTATTACTGTAGAAATGATGATGTTTGGTGATGTTTGTGTCCGAATGAAAAATGGATTCATGTCATTTGAACGATGTAGTCATTGGATGCATTTTGTGCCAAAGCAATGATAAATGATCCACAGTTTAGCTCACATAGACAGCTGTGGTTCTCACTGTGTGGAAAGTTTTGAAAAAGTGTCTTAAGTATTGAGAAAGTGGTCTTAGCCAATGTAAAAAAAAAAAAAAGAAAAAAAAAGAAAAGAAAACAGACTATAAACCTAAATATTTTTTAATGCACATTTTTTTGGGAGATTTTTGTTATTTTTTATTTTATTTATCTTTAATTTACTAGATTTGATCAATATTTAATAAATAAATAGTAATTTAAGCACATTCCTCACATTCTTTCAATTTAAATTCAAAATAACTCACAATTTCATGCACATCCCTTTTAATTCAGCTCAGAATATCTTACATTGGGTGTCTTTGCCGACCTCTTGTGGGAAAATAATAATATAGCATGATATATCATGACTCTTGCCAGTAGATGTGTCTCTAGATCTATATGGAGCAAATGAGCCGTTTCCCCAGGGTCCTAAAGTCACTTAGTATGCATTCAGATACACATGTAGACATTATAACATAATTGTTTGGTTAAGTTTTAGCATTTTTAGTTAGAATTTTGAGCATTTTTAGGTTTTTCTATGTGTACTGAAGCATTCTTCGCGCTCCATTCATTCCTAAGGGGGTCAAATTGACCTGTGACGGCAGGATTTGTTACTTTTTAAAATTTCAACCACAAAAGTCTTTGAATCCATAAAAACATTTTTTGGTGTGTATTCGTGGTTCAAGTGCGACAAAAAGCCTTGGGTCTTGGACCCCTCCGATGAACATTCAATTGAAACATTTTTTTTTAACCTGTTTCGGGTCAAAATGACCCGAGCGAAGGATAAAGGACCAAAAGACAAAATCTACACACGAAAAACAGTTCAAACGTGTCTCTTCCCTCCCAGGCCACCATCATGGTGTTCCAGGCTGTAGCCGAGTACAGGATTAAAGTGAAGGACATAAAGCAGTTAGACCTGGAGATGACCATCCAAGTGGAAGGCAGCCGGCAGCCGATTGTGTGGAGGTTCAACAAAGACGACTCTCATCTCACACAAACAACAAAGGTGAGTTTGTGCCGGAAGTGGAAAACGTGTGTGCACGCTACCATTTTAATGTCATTCAGCTAATAAAGTCCTAAGATGTATATCGTAAAGTCAGATATAAATAACCGTTTATGTCACAGGGTGTAGCTTTAATTTCACACAAGTCATATTGTATGAGCAGCTGTACCTGGTTTAAGATGAAACCTCTATTTGTAATTCTTATATTGATCAGCTACATTTGATATATTTTCTCAAGATGAATTCATTTACAGTGAACATTATTATTTTTGTCCATCAACAGCTTCCATCTAGCCGGCAGATCACCATCAGTGCCAGGGGTTCTGGAGAGGCCGCTGTAACTGTGAGTGACTGAAGAAGGCAAAAGCTAAAAATATAACAATAAGTCAGACCTTAAAAACTGTGTGTTTTCTCCTCTGCAGGTTGTGACGGAGTACTATGCAAAACCAAAAGAGAGCAGTGGCACCTGTAATAACTTTAAGCTTGATTTGACCTTTGAAAGGGATGATAAAGGTCAGATTTTTGTGTCTTCAATTTTCAGGGGCGGGGACATAATCATAAATACAATATATCTAAAAATGTATGATCATGCTGGTCCTCACAGGTGTCATTATGTCAACATGTTTTGCATAAAGACAAATGAGGCCTTGTCATTATATTTACTTTTGCTTACAATTCAAAAAATATTGCAAAATTTTGTATTGTAACCAAAATGAAATACAATTTTATTTAAAGAATTTTTTTTTTTGTCATGAAAGTAATATCAATGTTCCTAAAATAGGCTTCGTTTTCTTGATGCAAAATTAAATATATAATAAGATTAAAATATAATATAATAAAAATGTTTGCTTTTCTTTTGTTTTTGGTGAAATGCCCTGCACATTTTGTGATATTCACCTCTTGTGAATGTTTATAATCACCAGGTACTTTTATACAAAGTGACTTACAAATGAGGAAAATCACAAACCATTTCTTTCTTTCTTTTTAGTAACATATCGGGGAGCAACTGAGAGTTATAAACTCACTATACATACCAGGTGTGCAAATACGTCATCACAATATTCTGTTCTGATCAACTGAATATTAAAAGTTCATTTGCACTAAACAATATCTAAGTTCAGTGAATCATCCTTGAAATTATTAAATTAATTACTAAGTTTAGTTTACATTGTGGACAGTGCAAAGGTTTGTCTGGAATTACAGTGCTTTATCATGACATTTATTCTGTTCTGTTAAAGCTGATGTGTGCATGTTGTGTATCTCCACATGTAGAGCAGAGTTGGATAAAACTGTCTGAATCTCATATTTTAGTGCAATTGAAAGTTCACATATTCTTTGACTCCACAGGTATCTGTCCGCGGACAAGGACGCCACCATGTCTATACTGGACATATCATTACTGACGGGATTTGTTGTGGATGAGAATGATCTGAAGGCGGTATGGATCACTTTTTCATTATTATCACATTTGCTATTGCTAAAATGGAAAGTCCATGGGCTTTCAATTGAAATGTTCATATAGTCCCAACAAACTGCGTTTTTTTCCCACCATGAAAAAATATGAATGGACTGCCCAATATTTCCGCTAAAATTTCAGTGCTACATTTGTCCCACAGTAAACAAGTACTGTAGCAAACTTTTTCTGTTATATTTCTAATAACTTTTCATCACAACTAATTATAATATAGTATATTTTATTAACTATAGTAAGCATAACATTTTAGCATATTATATTTAAACATACCTTTAGTGTGAAGGTAAATCATATAAATATCGCTTTGTCATGTTGTGGGAAATTCCCAAAATGTAGTTTTATGCTTAATTTTCTCACAATTTCCATAGTTGCGGTGGCCACCGAGGCTAAATGCAGACGCGATTGGCATTAAAGTTGTCAAACTCTCCAAAAATAACTTTCTGTCCCTGTTTTGTAGCTGTCAACTGGACGGGACAGGCTGGTTCAGAAATTTGAGATGAACAAGCAGCTTTCAGAGCGAGGATCCCTCATCATCTACCTGGACAAGGTCTCTGTGGCAGTTTTACTCAGAAAACACTGATATAAAGGGGTTCGAAAAAGTTAAAGGCAAATTAAGTGAGACTCGGATCAACAGAATATGACTCACAGTCCTAGATTACTCCCTAAATTACTATGAATAATAATTACTATAAGAATGAATACATACATTCTACTAAGCTTTTTAAAGTGATTACACTGGTGTGTCTTTTCAAAAACATCTAGTCAATGCATTTTAAACTGCAATCAGGAATACCAACAATGATTATGGGTATAGCACAAGCACATCTGAAAGTGCACGAAAGAGGACAGAATAAGGTATATTTTATTGTTTAGTGTCAAAAGGAAGTAAGTTGAACAGAACTTTTTTTTCTTTCATTTATAACATTTATTTATTTGAACTAAAAATGAAATGTAAAAAATCCTCCCGCGTCCCTACTATAAAGTGTCTGCTGTTTGCATTTACACTTGCAGATTTCTCATGACAGGAGAGATAGGATCGCCTTCAGGCTGCACAGGATTATGAATGGAGGCTTTATTCAACCAGCGGCGGTCACTGTGTATGAATACTACTCTATAGGTATGAAACTGATGTGCATGCAAACACTCCAGTAGTCTGACTTAAATTGCAATTGCAGATTTTATCAGTTCACCAGAAAACAAAGCCTGTTTGCCAGACCCAACCATAAATGCGTCTCAAATAAGCTGGCTTTGATTGATGTCATGCAAACGAAACAATGTGGAGCGTGCTGAAAATACTTCGAAACGAAACAAGGAAAAAAAGAAAAAACATACGGTTTAAACTGTCTTTGTCGCATTTGGTTAAAGGGTTAGTTCACCCAAAAATGAAAATTAAGTCATTAATTACTCACCTTCAAGAGATTTCCACGACGCATGCGCGAGAATTGCGATCTCCTTCAACTCCTTCAGTTCAGTTCTCGCGCGTGCGTCGTGGAAATCTCTTGAAGTCTCGTTTCAGGCCTACAAGGAAGAAAAGGAATAGTCGAATAAAGTCGTTATTTTTGTTTGTTTTTTCGCACAAAAAGTATTCTCGTCGCTTGATAAACTTATAGTTGAGCCACTGTTGTGACATGGAATATTTAAACATTTTCTTTAATGACTTTCTGGGCCGTCAAGTTTCATTCCCTTAGGGAGCCTATGTAGCAGTCATGCACCTCTCAGATTTAATCATAAATATCTTCATTTGTGTTCCGAAGACGAACGAAGGCCTTACGGGGTTGGTACAGCATGGGGGTGAGTAATTAATGACTTAATTTTCATTTTTGGGTGAACTAACCCTTTAAATGTGTACCCAGAACTAAATTAACCTGACAAAAACTCTTAAAACCTCCATTTACGGATGTGTTCATTTGTAATATCGGTAAAATAAGGTAAAAATGCAGAAGGTTTTCTGTTAGGTTACAGTTTGTAGCTGTATAAAAACAAGTAGTAAGCTATATGCAATGTCCCTGTGTGTGTGTGTGTGTGTGTGTGTGTCCGTGTGTGTGTGTGTGTCCGTGTGGTAGGCTACTCACGGAATCCTCGCTATTGCAGGAAAGAACAAAACCACTATTACCAGAAGAAAAACGAACAGAATTAAACTTAAAATTGTCTTTTTGTTGCCGCACGCTCTTATCCACTGCTCTTCACCGCCCTATCAGCTTATTTACATATTTTTCCCGCTGGCAAATCCAAGTTTTTTTTTGTTTTTTTGCAACCACAAAATATCATTTGCATTCATAAAGAAAAAGCAATAGCTTTTTTTAAATTATGATTAACTCTGCATGTTAAAGTCCCATTCAAATCATGATTAGCCTACAGTAAAAGATGTCGTACCTATTTTTGACTTATTTGGATATTATTTTCGTGGCTGACTGCTATATCTCAGATGCTACAACACAATGATCACTGTGTGACCCATGCGATGTCATGATTCCTCAATGTTTAGAAAATCGCTGTGTGAAGTTTTATCATCCGACCAGGAAGGAAGGCGCTCTTCAAAAAATCTGTAAGAATGATGTCTGTCAGTGTGCCGAAGGTAACGTGCACTTTGTTTTTTATGAAAGTTTAACTAAGTTATGCTGTTAATCTACAGCAGGTTCATTTATCTGTCTATTGCTGATACAGAAAACTGCAGTCTTCAACGGAAGGAGAAAATTCACGAGGCTCGGCGTAATAAGAAAGCATGCGAGCCAAAAATAAATTACGGTAATAAATTATGAAAATGTTTTTTGTAGAGACAACACACTGTAGCTAATGAGAATGTCTTCAGCATATATACTTATATATATTTTTTACAGTTTATAAGGCTGTTCTGGTGAGTGAAGATGATGACGCTTCAACGGTTTATTACAATATGAGGATTGAAATTGCCCTCAAAAAAGGTATAATTCCTTACTCCAACCACCGTGTGTACACACTTGTAAATTCTGTCAATGTAATGATTCAGTTTCCCACTTATTTCAGTGTAAGATTTTAAAGTGATATACATGTTCTGCTGATATCTTGTTTAAGTTTATAACCCACAGTAAATAAGCTACTCACGTCTGGCCTTTACAGTATTTTGAGAGAAACCAATTAGATTTTGTTTAGTTAAGTTGTGCCAGTACAAACTCAGTGCCTCAAATATGTCACCATACTTGTGTATTTGTGTTACATACAGTATTTAAATGTTGCTTATCTGTGTAGAGTTGGAAAACGACGTGGAGGGGAAGCGGCGCACTTTCACCGTACAGATCTCATGCAAAGAAGCGTTGGATCTGAAGCGGGGTGAGAGCTATCTGATCATGGGCCAGTCTGAGGATGTACAACTGCAAGATGGAAAGTAAGTGCACTTGAGCCGGGGTCCAAAGCGTGTGTCCTGATCTGTGAAAATGCTTCTGTATTCATGAGAGAGTGTGAAATATGAAACACTTTCTGAATGGTTAGTGTCCAATCACATTATTTTTAGACAATAACTACAATTAAAGTTTATTGGGGTAGTTAGTTGTGCCTACTTGTTCTTTTTTAAAGCACAGTTTGCATCGCCGTGATACTTACTGAAGGAAGTATGAAAGCCTGGTAATGTTGCAAACATGGCCAAAAATGTGCATAGTGTAGTTCCCATATTGTGCATTGACACTGCGGTCGCAATAAAAAGCATGTACTGTAGCTGAAATGACAAATTTTTATGTTTTTTCCTCGAAACAAATGTCTTCATGCCTTAAACTATCTTGAATGTAACTTTACACCCTTGCCTTATTTAGTATAAGGTGTTCTATGAATATGCAAATGAGCCCTGCCTCCACTCACTCACTCCAGCTCAGAGATCCACTCGTTGACGATCACACGTTGATCTGATTGGTTACAAGGTAGTTCGTGACACCAGCAATTTCCAACCGTGTTTTTGAGACTGGTTCACTGCAGTTTTAAGGAGACAATACTCAGCAATGCTGTCGACTTATGAATCTGCACATGGTTTGTCAGCATATTGTAAACACCACATAGACATACAAACAACTTTAAAAGCTGGATTTTCACCACAGGGGGACTTTAACAACTAAATAATGCTAGACACGGGCTTAGGCATACAAACAAAACAAAATTTCTAACATGACTATGTGGTGTTTTCAATATGCTTTAAGACAAACCATATACAAATTCATAAGTCAACACTAATGTTGAGTAAAGTTGTTTTACCACAAGTGTATTCTACTGTGAGAAGAATGAAAGAAATGTCAGACATTTTGATTTTGCAGAATAATGAACATTTTGAATTGAATGGTTTTGGTTTGTCATGTAAGAGTTTTAACTTGCTTTAAGTTTTAAGGTGTTTTAACATGCACTTCCTCTGCTTCCTCCTCAGAGGTCAGTACGCTCTGGGCGAGAGGACCTGGGTCGAGTTTTGGCCCAGTTTGGAGGAGAGCAAGACGAGCGCTGAACTCAAAGAAAAATATGACGGCATGTTGAGGCTCCTGCAGGATCTGCGCTTCGGCTGCAGATAATCAGTCAAAACGGCCCTAATGCCAGACTATTGCTTTTGATGACAAGATCATATATATTACAACACTCAGGATAGCTTAATTTTCAACTTTCAATGTATGTTAAACATGAGTTAATTTTGACTGTTGCTTTTTTAATAACTATTCTGTTACTCAGCAAATTAAATAATGTATACCAGCTTGACTTACAATGTTTATGCAACTTTCCATAATAAAAGAAGTCTAGCAAGGTCATCTATTCTGATTACTGTCCCAAAATAATAAACATTAAGAGTATACTGATTCAATATTGTTGCCGAAATGCACATATTATATTATTATAACATGTGTTGTGTGATGAACCTTATGTTGTGCAATTTTCCAATAATTCAAGCTCAGCAGGATGTAAAAGTAAGTTTCTTTGGAAGGAAATGTGCATTTGTGTTTAACTCAGCACATCAGTCTGAAGTTCATCACCTCATAGTGACACTGAGCGCAAATAATACTCAATAGAAAGTTCAGAATTGTTGTACAAGTTAATTTTTAATGCTTATCCTGATTGATTCCTTAATGTTTGAAATAAATTCACAAAAATCTGTGAGGGCAAGAATTATTGTACTATGGCATGAACCCAACATGTTTGACATTCATCACATTTATGTTGTGAAGATGTACAGTGCATCAAAGTTTGAATTCGTGTTGGTCAGCAATATGTAAATTCTAGGGGAGGTTCTCTATATTAAACTCTGAACTCGTCCTCCTGAAGTCCACAGCTCAACTGAAGAGACGCAGAAGTAATAATGGAACGGGAGGGCATTTATAACAGTGTTGACAGCGAGACCTGCAGCAAGAGCAACGACAGGGGACTGGACAGAGATGAATATATTTTTTCTAATAAGGTCCGAAAATTCAGCCAGAGTGAAGCAAGAGCTCAAAAACACAGTAAGACATTTAGTGTGATTTTATGAATATCAGTAATTTTCAACATATGTTCTTGATTTTTAACAGTGCACTTCTTTGTAATTATAAAGTCCTAACAAAACAATAGCAAAATAAAAGCAAACAGGAAAAACCTATTAAAATTACTGGACAATTCAGCTGCATAATTTATTCATGGTGTAATGATGTGAGCCATGGATGTGTTTTGATTGGTGGCTCCCATCATGCACTGCAACATGAAGCATTTGTGTGATTGTCACCATTGTTGCGATTCATATGTAGATTATTGATGTCTGTGTGTGATTGTAAAACCTTCAGATTATTAAAACTGATGGAATTAGCTATTGTATGTGAATAAAACTCTTGTTGATTCAATGTATCAGGCCACTACATAATTGTAGAATTTGATTTGATCTAAACATCACCTGGGATACATTTCACAAAAGCATTTTAAACTTAACTGAGACATAAAGCAATTGCAACAAATGGTCTGTACAAATTAGGCTTACAACTATTTTGGGAAACACAGTACAAGTCCCTCTTAAATGAGCAAAGGGGTCAAGAGCTCAACTAAAGCAAACACTGATCACCATAATGGTGACATGAAATGAAACATTCCATAAAACATCACGATCTAAACTTCTGTATATCTAAATAAGACTGTGTGTAGATGTATGACAGAAATAAAGTAAAACTGGTAATAATAAGTGCAATAATGTGTAATGGCTCGAAGTCAGTAGTTCTTGTGTTTCTCTTTTTTTCTGTTCTTGTTGTTTTTCTTTCCTTCAATGATTCTTCTTATTAACATTAGGTGTCACCACTAATGGCCAATCATCACTTAACTAATCACTTAATTATCTCATTAAATTCAACACTGCTTCAGTGTTAATTTTTAACACCCTGTAGTTGGACCCATATGTACACCAGTGTTGGTTGATTATCAGTTCAATTCAATTATCAGAATTGAATCTTTTAAGTCATATGAAGCTGAATTAGGTTCTCCTTATTAATTATAACAGTACTGTTTGTAAATCATAATATTTTTAACATTTCGATTGTAATCCAAATAATCTCTTTTAAGATTGCTATAATTAAAATTATGTAAATTCCATCATTTTAGACACATGGATATCAAGAATCAGAGAATCTCAACAATGGTGACAATTATAAAGCATGTTGCAGTGCATTCTGGGTGCCACCAATCAAAACTCATTCGTGGCTCCAATCATGCATTGCTTCATGAATAACTAATGAGCTTATGTTCAGAGGTGATCTGTTTATCACCACTGCTGAGATTAGGGCTGGGCGATAAATCGCACGATATTGTTATGCGCATCTCGTCAGTAAAGCCGGTTCCTTGATTAGTAGTAAATCGCCTTCACCTGCTCTCAGATGGAAGATATGATGCAGATATGAGTGTTAAATTAACACTCAGGAGAGTTAATTTAACACTGGAGTTTTTGCGGTGTGAGTTCATGGGTGGAATAAAAATATGGCAGGATTTTTACTTTCTGACCCCTGGACTTTCCACCTCTGCTCGTTTGTGTTCTTCTGCTGGTCTTCATCACACTGTACATCACCATCACAGCAGAGAGAGACCTGTTAAAGAGTAGGGATGGGCGATATATCGCACGATATTCCCAGCGGGCACCATGATATCAATTTGACGTCAAAAGTTGGTCAAGACTTGATCAAGATATTGTATATAATTTTAAGGTCAGTTTGAAAAGAAAATGTCTTCCAGTGGTAATTAGATGAAAAGAGAAAGTTAATACCCACACTGAAATTGGTTTATGTATATGCAGGTCAATATGTTTGACATTCAGTTTACATCAAATCAATGTCAAGGATGGGTTTTGACGTCAATTTGATTTGCATATTTGACCTGTTCCTTGACGTTGATTTTGACATCAATTTGATGTCTTTTCAACATCAATTGCCCACTGGGTTGTTATGCGCATCTAATCAGTAAAGCCGGTTCCTTGATTAGTAGTAAATCACCTTCACCTGCTTTCAGATGGAGCGGCATTTACTACAAAGAGCCGTAGTTCACTGACAAGCTGAGCCATATCGCACTAATATCGCGGACGTATCGCCAGCGATAATTGATGCGATATGGCTCAGCTTGTCAGTTAACTACGGCTCTTCGTCACGACAAAATCTCCCGTGTTAAATTAACACACCTGGGAGTGTATATGAGTCCACACTCAAGAGTGTTAAAGTTAATGAGATAATTAAGTGATTAATTGAGTGATGATTGAGCATTATTGAAGACACCTAAAGCAGAATCACAAGGAGAAAATCTAAAATTGTAAGCCACCGTTATGGCGATGAGTGTTTGCTTTAGTTCGGCTCTTGACCCTTATATTATTAACTTTATATTTTAATTGGTTGTTGCATCTGAGTTATAAATGACAGATGAACAAAATAAATAGATTATATAATGATGTTGGTCTTATTGTGTATGTATGTGACATGCATCATTTGAAATTTATGTTTGGGATTTATTTTGTTAGTTACAGCATAACTAAGATATTGTATAAATATCCAGAATGTTAGATATAATATAATGGATTTTTTAAAGTTGTATAAAAAAAAAAACTTTCTTATAGTCACACACAATCGTCAAGATTCAGTCAATGCATCTCAACAATGGTGACAAGCAGAATATTCAATTAGAAAAAGTAAATTACATAGACAATTGAGATCATAATTTATTCATACCGCAATGCATGATTGGAGCCATTAATGAGTGTGATTGGTGGCAACAAGGATTATTATTGTCACCACGGTTGAGATACACAGGGTGATTATTGATGTCTGTGTTTCTAAATAGGGGTAAAGTGGTATGATCAGAATAATTTTTATTAAATATTTTAGCTCACAAAGAAAATACAGATATGCCGTAAAATCACTTAACTGCTGCTAACATGTTAAAACAATTCATCTGAAAAGCTTTATTTTACAGATCATAGTATGCTTCTCTCAAAACATTAACAACACTATCAGATTCACAGTTTTCTTTGTCCATTTCACTGTTATAAATCAATAACAGCAGACAAACAAATTTTAAAAAGAAGATATAAGTGTCAAGAGCCCAACTAAAGCAAACACTGATCGCCATAACGGTGGCTTACAATTTTAGATTTTCTCCTTCAGTGATTCTGCTTGTTAACATCAGGTGTCTTCAATAATGCTCAATCATCACTAAATTAATCACTTAATTATCTCATTACCTTTAACACTCTTGAGTGTTAATTTAACACTCATATCTGCATCATATCTTCCATCTGAAAGCAGGTGAAGACGATTTACTACTAATCAAGGAACCGGCTTTACTGATTAGATGCGCATAACAATATCGTGCGATATATCGCCCATCCCTATTAAAGAGTTACAAGAACACAGTTGAAGAGTTCAATCACACTATCGACAGCTTACAGGACAATTACACTGATCTAATGACTGAGAAATACCAACTGAAGAACAACTTCAACTCTTTGAATCAGAAGAAACTGGAGTTAGAGACCAGAGTCACGTCTTTGAGTGAGGAACTAAAGAAGGAAAAAATCTAAACAAGGTCAGTACAAATCTGTTTTTAAGTAGATTTTCCTTCCCAATTTTTTCCATATCTTTATCCATTTTTAAAAAGTGTGTTTCTGTTGGGAAATCTGTGTGGTCCTGGTTGTTTGTTCATATTGGTTGAGCTGGTCTGAGAGCAGGCAGTTCTGCAGAGATCGAGGAGCTGATCTGATCATTATCAACACTGAAGAGAAGCAGGTGAGATTGTGTGAGTGACTGTTCATCAATGAGAGGAATCACTTATTCCTGTTTTTATTCACACACAGAGGTTCATAAATTCATTCATCAATGAGAGAGTGTGGATTGGTTTGTCAGACACTGAGACTGAGGGGATCATGAAATGGGTGGATAATTCACCACTGAAACAAGGGTAAGTGCATAAAATACTGTCTGTGGATGTATTTTAAACATGAGGCTTCCTCCTAAATATTTATTTATTTATTTTAGAAAAAACTGAAATCTTCTCTATCGTATTTAATTTTTTTGCACTTTTCACTATTATTCAGGTTTTGGTATAAAAGAGAGCCAAATAATGCATGAGACGAGGACTGTGTTGAACTGATGCCTTCAGACTCCATCCAGAACTGGAATGATCTCTCATGCTCTCAGAAGAGGAAAGGAGTTTGTGAGAAATAGGGTTAATCCTGTATTGTCATGTTTTTAATTGTATTTTTTATGGAATCATCACTCTTATTATTAATTTTTGATTAAGGTTCCTGTCTTTTAAACATTCTGCTACTGTAATTAGTAACAGCTTTCATGACATCAGTTTCATTTTATACTAGGCTATTTTGTAACATACAAAACCATAAATGTAAATTCACGTAATAGAAAAATGGACAACTGTCAACAACAAAAAAAGTATTACTGTAATAAACACCAGGAGGGTGAACTGGGTAATCTGGGACTAGTGTGTCCATCACAACCAGATCTATGCCAACATAACCTTCTTCTGGCTGTTATTATTGTTACAATCTACTCCCAGTCTAGGTTTGGGAGAGGGTAACAAACTTAAATTAAAAAAAAGAACGTAAACGTAAGCGTGGAGGGTTCCCTTCAGTCCTCTGCCCCAGAAATGTGAGCCAACACTTGATGCAAAAGTAAAATGATTTATTGTATTTAAACAAAGAAAATAGAAGCTTTCAATCTTCAGGAGAAGGTCAGACCAAAACAACAAACAAAAGAGGAAGCTTACTATTGGAAGGAAAACTAAATGACCTACACAGGTAAAAGAAAATAAATAAACAACATAGGCTTCCCTCCACTCTGACTAACCAAAAAACAAGGATTAATATATAAAAAGAAAAAGGTGATCAATCTCCCTACTGCTGTCCAAAACAAACTAACAAAAAGTTGATATACAATACCTTGTAGTTACCAAACAAAGTTGTAAAGAAGAAGAAAAAAAAAAAAGAGAGAGATTGCTTTATCACACAAAGCACACCAAAAACAAGCTCAACTGTACCACACGTCTCATTCCCGTCTAAACGGTAAAAACGCAAATCTGCCCACGGTGGCTCTCGTCGCATACGCGTTTACGTCACATGCATGCGCCAGTACAGGAAAATAACAACCAACATGTCAGATTATTTCCATACGTCGGACCTTCAAGTTGCCCTATCAGCTCTGAAAATCATACAAGAGTCTTTTCAGCAGTTGTACAAAATATTCTAAGATATTGGTGTTGTCGTGTGGCAGTGCTTCACATTGCCACCTAGCCGCCTGGAGTGTATACTACATCGAATTTCACACACTTTTGCGAATTTGCGTCACCATATGCACACGGATTTCCCAACCATAACGATCGTCTAAACGCAGAATAAAAAGTGATAACGCAACGCCACTTTTGCGTTTTCTCTCCAGATCGTTTCCGTGTAAACATAGCCTTATAGTGTAGCTCTGCAACTCTCCTTACGAGCTTCAGGTGTGGTTAATTAGCTGCAAGGCAATGAGAGCGAGGGAGAGACTGACAGAGCATAACAAACACAACAATTTAACAAAGTAAAATACATATCAAAAACACTTTGTATATAATACGTCCCCAGGACGTAACATTATGTATCTCATTTGCCGGTCTGAAGAGTTGAGGTGAAAATCACAGTAACATATAAGTTTAAAGTCTCCCAGATTGCTCTGATTCATCAGTTATTCTGATATTGAGTGACTGTGAAACTGCGTTTGATGTTGTATTGCTTTCACTTTGAATAAAATGGTCAATAACAAGTCAAGTCATCTTCATTTATATAGCGCTTTTAACAATGGATTGTTCCAAAGCAGCTTTACAGAGATAAACATATAATTTCACCATTATCACCAGTGAACTGTATTTTTGTTTTTATTTCATATTTCATTCTTGTGTATCTGTTTATTGCACTATGGCTGTATTTGCTCCAGTCCAGCAGGGGCAGCAGAGAGCAGGTTTATCAGACTGAAGTGATCAGAGAGGAACAGAAATATCAGATTCAGGCACTTTCTGCTGTTTCTGCATCATCAATACAAAGGTCCAGTTTGGCCTGTTTAAGTGTGTTTGAGTTTATTTGAGTGATCACAGATTCCTCTTGCTGGCTTTTGAAGCGGATAACATGTGGTTGAATGTACAATACACAAACACAGTAGTATGAGTCTGCAGGGAGTATTTTAAGTTGGACTGCAAGTCTGTATTCTTGTTGAAGGGAAAGGCCAGTGTGATTTGAAACAACTTCCAGTTTAGCGTTAGCACTAGTGTAAAAACACTCATCACTCTAAAGATCACACCTGTTCTGCAACCACTTAACTTGAACTGCAAATACATATAAATACAATACTTTTCTGCACTTTCACTTCTGTACCTTTAAGCATATTGTTGAAACATGCTCTTGTGATAATGTTAGTCCTTTTGGCTCTTGCATAATATTGCTTGTGATGTTTCTCATTTTTAATTGCTTTCTGCCAAATTAATAAATAGAAATATAATTATTCTTATTGTTTGGTTTCTGAATAAAACTGTGGGTCTGTAATTGTCATGTTTGGTTCAGGGTTTTGGATCATGTTTATGTGTTTATGTCTTTTATTTCTGTAACACAATTCCGCTGAAATCAATTTGACAGTTAAAATTAAAAAAGGGCGTCCAAATAATTTAAAGTTTCATACATATATTCAGGTTTTGGCTCAAAGCTGAAGCAAATGACCAAAGTGAACGTTGTATTGAACTGTATTGAACATGTGATAAAAGGGATTTGTGAGACTTGTTCCAACCCTAAATATTGTGATATTTAAACATTGAACACTTTTATGTACACCCACTTGTGTTTAATAGTTATCTCTGTTTTTCCTACATCATCCTATCTTAAAAACATTATTCATTCCCTTCCAGTTAATTGCCATCAATACAGATGTCAAGTTAGGCCTGTTTAAAGGTGTTTGAGTCTCTGTAGAGTTTCAGAGAGTTTCGTTGTGGGAATGAAAGTATTTTTCTCTGTGTGAACTAATAGCCACTTCCTGTTTAGTGTTAGCACTATTTAAAATAAACCATATCATTCAAGCTCATCTGTGAACACTTGCTGTCAGACATAAAAGTGAATTATGGAATTAGAGGACATTTATCAAAATGTTGAAAATGATTATATTAAGGACACAACTGGAGCTCGAACACAGAATCACAGCCAGGATGAAGGGAAAGATGGAAAAGGCAGTAAGTAAAGTTTCATTTGAAGAAGAAATGGGGTTGTTAACTTTTGAGGAAATGAGAAACGTAACTTTTTTCAAAGAACAATTTGTTCATGTTTCTGCATTTTATGGTATGTATTAACATTTTATTTAACTTTTCAACATATGTTGTTATTTGCGTATTTTATTGTAGATATTCCGCAATCATTATCAAAGAATAAATGTTTTTTTGTTAAAAAGGCCTGTGTATTATCTAAAGATAAAGCTTGATTTGAGCCTATAATATGAATTGGTTGTTAACTGATATCCCAGCTAACAGAATTTTGTTATAAGAACGTTCTCTAAATATTCAGTGTTGGTTCTGGGAACGTGAAAAATGTCCAGTTTTCTTGACGTTAGAGGAACGTGTTTTAAAAGGTTTAATGTTCCTCAAACGTTCTTTAAACGTAATTTTCAACTAAAAATTCAACATGATAGTAATGTTGATTTCTAACATTCCAAGAACATAAAAATTTCCAGTTTCCTGAATGTTACTACACAGCAAAAACTCAAAAGTGTTAAAGACTCAAGAGTTTTAAAGTGTTAAAGTGTTAAAATTTGAGTGTTAAATTAACACTGAAGAGTGTTAAAGTTAATGTGCTATTTAAGTTATTGATTGAGTGATGATTGAGCATTATTGAAGACACCTGATGATAACAAGTAGAATCACTGAAGAAGAAAAATCAAATGTATTTACCATTATGGAGATCAGTGTTTGGTTTAGTTGGCAGTTGACCTTTACATGTTTAACTTTAGATTTTGTTTGGCTGCTGTACATGAGTTATGACAGCCAGATGAACAAAGAGACAATGTGATCTGATGGTGTTGGTTATGTTTTAACATAATCATAATTTCACAATCATATGACCTGAATCACTGAGCTCATTTAGTCTTAATCTCTGACATAGATGCATAATGGTCATTATCGTGTCAAAGTGATTTAACAGCATAAAATACCCATCTTTTAAAATAATCCAAAAGATTTCTTTAAAGTTGTTCTGATCAAAAGTCGTTAAAAATGGAATTTTGTTTGGACACACAGAGATCAACAATCAGCGTGTGATTCTCAACAATGGTGACAATAATAAAGCATGTTGCAGTGCATTCTGGGTGCCACCAATCAAAACTCATTCATAGCTCCCATCATACATTGCGGTATAAATAAATTATGATCTGGATTGTCTTAGGTATATTCTTTTTGTCACCATTGTTGAGATTCATACACTGAATCTATGTCTGTGTGTGCCTGAAAGAGAGCTTTTTTTTTATCAGAACAACTTTTAAGAAATCAGATTATAGATTATATTGAACAACCTGGAATGTATACAGTTGAATCACTTTGAATCTATAATGACCAATATAAATTCTAATCAGAGATTAGGACTACTTAAGTTCAGTGATTCAGGTCATATGATTGTGAAATAATGATTATGTAATAACATAACCAACACCATCAGTCAGATCACCTTTTCTCTTTGTTCATCTGGCTGTCATAAACCATGTACAGCAGCCAAACAAAATTTAAAGTTAAACATGTAAAGGTCAACTGCCCAACTAAGCCAAACACTCATCCCCATAATGGTGACTAAAATTTGAGTTTTCTTCTTCAGTGATTCTGCTTGTTATCATCATGTGTCTTCAATAATGCTCAATCATCACTCAATCAATAACTTAAATAGCACATTAACTTTAACACTCTTCAGTGTTAACTTAACACTCAAATTTTAACACTTTAACACTCTTGAGTCTTTAACACTCTTAAGTTTTTGCTGTGTAGTAACATTCAGGAAACTGGACATTTTTATATTCTTGGAATGTTAGAAATGAACATAACTATCATGTTGAATTTTTAATCGAAAATTACGTTTAAAGAATGTTTGAGGAACATTATACCTTTTAAAACACGTTCCTCTAACGTCAAGAAAACTGGACATTTTTCACGTTCCCAGAACCAACACTGAATATTTGGAGAACGTTCTTATAACAAAATTCTGTTAGCTGGGATGTGTGTGTTTTGTCTCTGTTTGTCAGGAGGAAGCAGGTGTTTGGTGTTGATGTCAGTGTGTCTCGGGCTCATTTGTGTTCTTCTGCTGGTCTTCATCACACTGTACATCACCATCACAGCAGAGAGAGACCTGTTAAAGAGTTACAAGAACACAGTTAAAGAGTTCAATCACACTATCAACAGCTTACAGGACAATAACACTGATCTAATGACTGAGAAATACCAACTGAAGAACAGCTTCAACTCTTTGAGTCAGAAGAAACTGGAGTTAGAGACCAGAGTCACGTCTTTGAGTGAAGAACTGATGAGAGAAGTGTCTAAACGAGGTTTGTAAACAACAGCTTTGTCTAAGTAATTACTTTTTTCCTAGTTCTCTTTATCTTTACTGTATATGTTTACAGTTTTGAAAAGTGTTTATGTATTAAAATCTGTGTGGTCCAGGTTTTTTCTTCATATCCAGTGAGCTGATGAGCTGGTCTGAGAGCAGGCAGTTCTGCAGAGATCGAGGAGCTGATCTGATCATTATCAACACTGAAGAGAAGCAGGTGAGATTGTGTGAGTGACTGTTCATCAATGAGAGGAATCACTTATTCCTGTTTTTATTCACACACAGAGGTTCATAAATTCATTCATCAATGAGAGAGTGTGGATTGGTTTGTCAGACACTGAGACTGAGGGGATCATGAAATGGGTGGATAATTCACCACTGAAACAAGGGTAAGTGCATAAAATACTGTCTGTGGATGTATTTTAAACATGAGGCTTCCTCAAACACCACACCCTAAAGATTTATTTATTTATTTATTTATTTATTTATTTTAGAGAAAACTAAAATCTTCTCTATTGTATTTTTTTTTGCGCTATTCACTATTAATAAGGTTTTGGTATGAAGGAGAGCCAAATAATGGCGGTGGAGGCGAGGACTGTGTTGAACTGATGCCTTCAGACTCCATCCAGACCTGGAATGATCTCCCATGCTCTCAGGAGAGGAAAGGGGTTTGTGAGAAATAGGGTTCATCCCGTCTTCTCATGTTTTTAATTGTATTATTTTATGGAACCATCACTCTTATCATTGATTTTTAATTAAGATTCCTGTCTTTTAAACATTCTGCTACTGTAATTAGTAACTGCTTTCATGATATCAGTTTCATTTTATACTAGGCTATTTTAACATACAAAACCATAAATGGAAATTCACGTAATAGCAAAATATAAAACTGTCAACAACAAAAAAAGTATTACAATAATAAACATCAGCAGGGTGAACCGGGTAATCTGAGAGTGTGGCACACCTTGTCCATCACAAGCAGATCTATGCCAACATAACCTTCTTCTGGCTATTATTATGTGTCTCATTTGCCGGTCTGAAGTGTTGAGGTGAAAATCACAGTAAAATATAGAAGTTTAAAGTCTCCCAGATTCTCCCAATTATTCTGGTATTGAGTGTCTGTGAAACTGCTTTTGAGTTGTATTGCTTTTGCTTTGAATAAAATGGTCAATAACCATTATTATTATAAACTGTATTTCTGTTTTTATTTTATATTTCATTGTATCTGTTTATTGCACTATGGCTGTATTTGCTCCAGTCCAGCAGGGGGAGCAGAGAGCAGGTTTATCAGACTGAAGTTATCAGAGAGGAACAGAAATATCAGATTCAGGCACTTTCTGCTGTTTCTGCATCATCAATACAAAGGTCCAGTTTGGCCTGTTTAAGTGTGTTTGAGTTTATTTGAGTGATCACAGATTCCTCTTGCTGGCTTTTGAAGCGGATAACATGTGGTTGAATGTACAATACACAAACACAGTAGTATGAGTCTGCAGGGAGTATTTTAAGTTGGACTGCAAGTCTGTATTCTTGTCGAAGGGAAAGGCCAGTGTGATTTGAAACAACTTCCAGTTTAGCGTTAGCACTAGTGTAAAAACACTCATCACTCTAAAGATCACACCTGTTCTGCAACCACTTAACTTGAACTGCAAATACATATAAATACAATACTTTTCTGCACTTTCACTTCTGTACCTTTAAGCATATTGTTGAAACATGCTCTTGTGATAATGTTAGTCTTTTTGGCTCTTGCATAATATTGCTTGTGATGTTTCTCATTTTTAATTGCTTTCTGCCAAATTAATAAATAGAAATATAATTATTCTTATTGTTTGGTTTCTGAATAAAACTGTGGGTCTGTAATTGTCATGTTTGGTTCGGGGTTTTGGATCATGTTTATGTGTTTATGTCTTTTATTTCTGTAACACAATTCCGCTGAAATCAATTTGACAGTTAAAATTAAAAAAGGCCGTCCAAATAATTTAAAGTTTCATACATATATTCAGGTTTTGGCTCAAAGCTGAACCAAATGACCAAAGTGGACGTTGTATTGAACTGTATTGAACATGTGATGAAAGGGATTTGTGAGACTTGTTCCAACCCTAAATATTGTGATATTTGAACATTGAACACTTTTATGTACACCCACTTGTGTTTAATAGTTATCTCTGTTTTTCCTACATCATCCCATCTTAAAAACATTATTCATTCCCTTCCAGTTAATTGCCATCAATACAGATGTCAAGTTAGGCCTGTTTAAAGGTGTTTTAGTCTCTGCAGAGTTTCAGAGAGTTTCGTTGTGGGAATGAAAGTATTTTTCTCTGTGTCTGAATTAATAGCCACTTCCTGTTTAGTGTTAGCACTATTTAAAAGAAACCATATCATTCAAGCTCATCTGTGAACACTTGCTGTCAGACATAAGAGTGAATTATGGAATTAGAGGACATTTATCAAAATGTTGAAAATGATTATATTAAGGACACAACTGGAGCTCGAACACAGAATCACAGCCAGGATGAAGGGAAAGATGGAAAAGGCAGTAAGTAAAGTTTCATTTGAAGAAGAAATGGGGTTGTTAACTTTTGAGGAAATGAGAAACGTAACTTTTTTCAAAGAACAATTTGTTCATGTTTCTGCATTTTATGGTGTGTATTAACATTTTATTTAACTTTTCAACATGTGTTGTTATTTGCATATTTTATTGTAGATATTCTGCTATCATTATCAAAGAATAAATGTTTTTGTTAAAAAGGCCTGTGTATTATCTAAAGATAAAGCTTGATTTGAGCCTATAATATGAATTGGTTGTTAACTGATATGTGTGTGTTTTGTCTCTGTTTGTCAGGAGGAAGCAGGTGTTTGGTGTTGATGTCAGTGTGTCTCGGGCTCGTTTGTGTTCTTCTGCTGGTCTTCATCACACTGTACATCACCATCACAGCAGAGAGAGACCTGTTAAAGAGTTACAAGAACACAGTTGAAGAGTTCAATCACACTATCAACAGCTTACAGGACAATTACACTGATCTAATGACTGAGAAATACCAACTGAAGAACAACTTCAACTCTTTGAATCAGGAGAAACTGGAGTTAGAGACCAGAGTCACGTCTTTGAGTGAGGAACTGATGAGAGAAGTGTCTAAACGAGGTTTGTAAACAACAGCTTTGTCTAAGTAATTACTTTTTTCCTAGTTCTCTTTATCTTTGCTGTTTATGTTTACAGTTTTGAAAAGTGTTTATCTATTAAAATCTGTGTGGTCCAGGTTTTTTCTTCATATCCAGTGAGTTGATGAGCTGGTCTGAGAGCAGGCAGTTCTGCAGAGATCGAGGAGCTGATCTGATCATTATCAACACTGAAGAGAAGCAGGTGAGATTGTGTGAGTGTCTGTTAATCAGTGAGAGGAATCACACTTATTCCTGATTATATTCACACACAGAGGTTCATAACTTCATTAGTCAAGGAGAGAGTGTGGATTGGTTTGACTGACATTGAGACTGAGGGGATCATGAAATGGGTGGATAATTCACCACTGAAACAAGAGTAAGTGATAAAACACTCACATAAATCCACTGTGGGTTTATTTGTTTGTATTTTTATTAATTTTTTTTTAAATAAGGCCATCAAAAGATTCAGATTGCTTGAACTTTTGGAGTTCTGAATAATTAAAAATCTGAAACATTTTATTTAGGTTTTGGTTAAAAGGTGAGCCGAATAGCTATGGCAGAGATGAGGACTGCATCATGCTTGATCCTGAAGGAGACAGTGTGAACAACTGGCATGATTACCTCTGCTCAGATAGGATAACATGTATTTGTGAGAAATAGATTTCATCCATTCCTGTCATGCTTTTACATGTATTATCTTGTGGAATAAGTCTTATTTTGATCACATAATTCATTATTAAGATTCCTTTCTTTTTAAACTGTCAGTTTATTTAATCATTAACTGCTTTCATGTGAAATTCTGCACTTACATCTGATGTGTACATAACTTGCTCACGGGCAGATATTAACATAAACATTCTTCTAGCTGTTATTATACGTGTCATTGTTGGCCTGAAGTGTTGATGTGAAAATCACAGTAAAGTACGGAAGTCAAAAGTCTCCCAGATTGCTCTGATTCACCCTGTTATTCTGATTTTGAGTGACTGCGAAACTGCTTTTGAACTGCTTCTGTTTTAATAAAATGGTCAGTTGACATTATTATCTCAGCATTTTGTTTTTCGCTGAGTTGAGTGGGGGACGGAAGGGGGTGACTCTGGGACGCCAGAGTCACTGTCGAGCCCTCTTGAGGTGTCGTGGGCTAGTCGACGAAACACTGAGGACGGAAGGTGCCCACTTGAAGACCCTAGAGATGTCCCCTACTCGGCTCAATCCAGACGGTTGTCGTGCTGGTCCACTAGGGAGACCACACTGTAGTTGCAGCCGTTGTGTGTGCTGACGCGCCAAGTACACTGCAGCCGTTAACGCCGGACAGAAGGGGAGTCACACCACCATATGGAAAGAAGCGTAAATGGGTGAAGCATAGTTTACTGTAAAGCTACGTCTTAGTGTTGCTTATCTTGGCGAAAGCAGAGTACAAATCAGCATGAAGCTTTAACATCTAAGTCTGTTTATTGCACTATGGCTATATTTGCTCCAGTCCAGCAGGGGCAGCAGAGAGCAGGTTTATCAGACTGAAGTTATCATACTATATTACACACTCCATGAAAGGTAATATCTGGGAAACCTAAAAAGGGCACTTTAATTTTTGTGTGAACTATCCCAGTCACAGAATAGGTTGTGGAGTAAATAAACTCCAAGCGGATGTAAGCCATTGTTTCCTAATGATTGTGAATTATTACATTTGTCTTGCACAGGTTTGTTATATAGTCAACTTTTAACTTAGTATATAAATTCATATGTTCAGGAGGAATTTAAATGTGAAGGACATGGACTGAAATTGTAGGATTTTATGATGTTTTCTGAACTTGCCATACCTTGACTTTAGTTAATTGATGGACATAGTTTGGGAAAACTCACTGATCTATATTAAAGATATATACACAGCAAAATCCCCTGTGTTGAATCAACACTGCTCAGAGCCAGAGCTGTATAAAATAGAAGTAGAAATAGAGAAAAAGTAGAAGTCCTGCCATGTGTTTATTCCAGCCATGAACTGATTGACAGTTGATTTCAGCTGATTTCTGTCTCCTGGCTGAAAAACTGCTAATAAGCAAATCCAGGTGATTGGAACAAAATACTGAGAAGGACTTATACTTTCTGAACCTGGACTTTACACCTCTGCATAGCAATGCCACATGTCAGCCAAGAGTAAAGAAATAAACCAGAACTGGACCTTATCTGAGTCACAAAATCTGTGTATATTAAATATGGAGTAATTTCAGCCTTAAAAAAGCCTGTTAACAAGCAGAATCACTGAAGGAAAGAAGAGAACAGAAAAAGAGACGAGCAGAAACACAAGAACTACAACTGACTTCAGACACAGCCTTAGATGAAATCCACAGAAGAGAAAATAAGACATTAAATCTGAAGATCTCAGCAGAGGAGGATTAAACAACTCCACAAACAGCATTACCAGCTTCACTTATTACTAACCAGACTGACTTTATTTCTGTCAGCTGTCTACAGAAGTTTTATTGAGAATTAACAGGGGTTTAGATGTTGATGTTTTATTGAAAATGTTTGGTGTTCACTATGGTTATCAGTGTTTGCTTTAGTGGGGTGAATTGCTTTAGTGAGTTTGTGGTCTTTGTAACAGTGTTTACAAAACCGCATAATTTGTTAAAAAGGGAACCAGAAATAAAGTTATTCACCATCATAAAGTAAAATAATTCTCTGACAATTAAATAAGCAAAGAAGAAACTATGATTATGATCAATGAATCAGACCACTAAATGATGATCATTTATTTTAATTATCATGTAACCAATATCATCTGATCACATTTTCTCTGGCTGTTCTTGCTTAAAGGACCATTCCGGTATTAAGCGCTTTGAATATATTTTCTAGTTTGTTTTGGATGAACTGAAATGTTGACGATGGGTCCTGCCTCGACTTTTTGACTCTTTTAGAATCGCCTCTGAGCGCTTCAGAGTGGCTGTCGGCATGCACAAACATGTCCTTAAAACAACATTTAACGTTCGTTTTCAAAACTGTGCAATTCACCGAGTGGTTAGTGCTGTATATTCTTCACTCTGGGACAGAGGATTGAAGTGTGTTCTCGCCTTTTTTTCTTTTCTTTGTTAACTCCCCTCCCGAGAATAGAGTTTGCAGCATTTAAAAAACACAACTCATTCTGAAGATCACATCTCATCTGTGTAGACATACCGTCTAACACAAGAGCAAACTATGGAAATAGACACTGTTTATAAAAATCCTGAACGCAGAGATGTTAAGAACACAACTGGACCTCCAACACAGAATAACGGGCAGGATGAAGGAAAAGATGAAAAGCGCAGTAAGCAGAAAATTACTTTAAAGCAGAGATGACGTCACAGACGGTGTCGTAGATGATGTTGTTAAAGGTGTCACTAATACAAGTTCAAATATCTTTTCTAAGAACAATGTCAGTGTTTCTGCTGATGGTGTTGGTTATGTTTTAACATAATCAAAATTTCACAATCATATGACCTGAATCACTGAGCTCATTTAGTCCTAATCTCTGACATAGATGCATAATGGTCATTATCGTGTCAAAGTGATTTAACAGCATAAAATACCCATCTTTTAAAATAATCCAAAAGATTTCTTTAAAGTTGTTCTGATCAAAAGTCGTTAAAAATGGAATTTTGTTTGGACACACAGAGATCAACAATCAGCGTGTGATTCTCAACAATGGTGACAATAATAAAGCATGTTGCAGTGCATTCTGGGTGCCACCAATCAAAACTCATTCATAGCTCCCATCATACATTGCGGTATAAATAAATTATGATCTGGATTGTCTTAGGTATATTCTTTTTGTCACCATTGTTGAGATTCATACACTGAATATATGTCTGTGTGTGCCTGAAAGAGAGCTTTTTATTTTATCAGAACAACTTTTAAGAAATCAGATTATAGATTATATTGAACAACCTGGAATGTATACAGTTGAATCACTTTGAATCTATAATGACGAATATAAATTCTAATCAGAGATTAGGACTACTTAAGTTCAGTGATTCAGGTCATATGATTGTGAAATAATGATTATGTAATAACATAACCAACACCATCAGTCAGATCACCTTTTCTCTTTTTTCATCTGGCTGTCATAAACCATGTACAGCAGCCAAACAAAATTTAAAGTTAAACATGTAAAGGTCAACTGCCCAACTAAGCCAAACACTCATCCCCATAATGGTGACTAAAATTTGAGTTTTCTTCTTCAGTGATTCTGCTTGTTATCATCATGTGTCTTCAATAATGCTCAATCATCACTCAATCAATAACTTAAATAGCACATTAACTTTAACACTCTTCAGTGTTAACTTAACACTCAAATTTTAACACTTTAACACTCTTGAGTCTTTAACACTCTTGAGTTTTTGCTGTGTAGTAACATTCAGGAAACTGGACATTTTTATATTCTTGGAATGTTAGAAATGAACATAACTATCATGTTGAATTTTTAATCAAAAATTACGTTTAAAGAATGTTTGAGGAACATTATACCTTTTAAAACACGTTCCTCTAACGTCAAGAAAACTGGACATTTTTCACGTTCCCAGAACCAACACTGAATATTTGGAGAACGTTCTTATAACAAAATTCTGTTAGCTGGGATGTGTGTGTTTTGTCTCTGTTTGTCAGGAGGAAGCAGGTGTTTGGTGTCTGTACCTTTAGGGGTACAATGGCTTGTCACTGGGGCTGTACCCTCAAGGGTACAATATTGTACCTTAACCTTTAAAAGAAACAGTACATATATGTACCTTTTAATGCTTTTTGACCCTCAAAAAGGTACATATATGTACCTTGAGATCCAACCTCCAGTGTTAATTGAACTCTCCTGGGAGTTTATATGACTCCAGACTCAAGAGTGTTAAAGTGTTAAAATATGAGTGTTCAATTAACACTCAAGAGTGTTAAAGTTAATGACCTAAGTAAGTGATTCATTGAGGGATGATTGACCATTATTGAAGACACCTGATGTTAACAAGCAGAATCACTGAAGGAGAAAATATCATTTTTTTAAGACACCGTTATGGTGATCAGTGTTTGCTCTAGTTGGGCTCTTGACCCTTAAATCATTCATTTTAGATTTTATTTGCTTGTTGTATTTGAGCTATAACTGCCAGATGAACAAAGAAAAAAGGTGATCAGGTCGTGTTGATCATGTTTTGACATAATCATAATTTGCCTGAATCATTGAACTCATTTAGAATCTAATCTCAGACTTAAATGTATATTGTTGATTACAGCAGCCTGTGATTCCACAGAAAATGATTTCCAGCATTTTCAATATAATCCAAAATATTTCTTAAAAGTTGTTCTGATCAAAATACTTTAAAAAATTTTTTATTGTAGACACACTGACATCAATAATCAGCCTGTGAATCTCAACAATGGTGACAATAATAAAACATGTTGCAGGGCATTCTGGGTGCTACCAATCAAAACTCATTCATGGCTCTCATCATGCATTGCTGTATGAATAAATTATGATCCGAATTGTTTTACTAATTTCCTTTCCCTAATTGAATATTCTTTTTGTCACCATTGTTGAGATTCATACACTGATTATTGATGTCTGTGTGTGCATAAAATAAAGATTTGTTTTATCAGAAAAACTTAAGAAATCCTTAATATTAGAAAATTCTGGATCTTATTCTGTAGAATCACAGGCTGCTGTAATCAACAATGTACATTTAAGTCAGAGATTAGACTTTAAATGAGTTCAGTGATTCAGGTCAAATTATGATTGTCAAAACATAACCAACACCACCTAACCAACATTTCGCTTTGTTCATCTGGCAGTTATAACTCAGATACAACAGAGAAAAATAAATTAATGTTAACAATTTAAGGGTCAAGAGCCCAACTAAAGCAAACACTGATCACCATAACGGCAATTTTTTTCGTCCTTCAGTGATTCTGCTTGTTAACATCACGTGTCTTCAATAATGGTCAATCATCACTGAGTGAATCACTTAATGAGCTCATTAACTTTAACAATCTTGATTGTTATTTTAACATTCATATTTTAACACTTTAACACTCTTGAGTCTGGAGCCAAATAAACTCACAGGAGAGTTAATTTAACACTGTTAAATTTTTTTGAGTTTTTGCTGTGTTATAATGATGTAGCCTCCTCAGACCTGGTTGTCCACATACGTGGACATCACAAAGTCCAGGGGTCAGAAAGTAAAAGTCCTGCCATATTTTTATTACACCCACAGCAAAAACTCCAGTGTTAAATGAACTTTACTGGGAGTTTATTTGGATCCAGACTCAAGAGTGTTAAAGTTAATGAGATAATTAAGTGAATAATTGAGTGATGATTGAGATATTATTGAAGACATCAGATGTTAACTAGCAGAATCACTGAAGGAGAAAATCTATATTTTAGTCACCGTTATGGTGATCAGTGTTTGCTTTAGTTGGGCAGGTGACCTTTAAATGTTTATCTAAATATTTTGTTTGGCTGTTTTAACAGCTGGACGAATAAAGAGATCAGATGTTTTAGATCATGTTTAGACGTAATCATCATTTGACCAGAATCAGTGAACTCATTTAAAGCCTACTCTCTGACTTAAATGTATAATGATCATAACAGCATCACAGTGATTCTATAACATTATATCCAGATTTTTCAAAATAAACCAAATGATATCTTACACGTTGTTTTGATAAATAAATAATAATCTTTCTTTTAGGCACACACATACATCAAGATTCAGTGTATGAATCTCAACAATGGTGACAAACAGAATATTCAATTAGGAAAAGGAAATTACTAAGACAATTCAGATCATAATTTATTCATACCGCAATGCATGATGGGAGCCATGAATGAATTTTGATTGGTGGCACCTAGAATGCACTGCAACATGCTATATAATTGTCACCATTGTTGAGAATCACAGGCTGATTCTTGATGTCTGTGTGCCCATGAAGTAATTAGAAAAGAATAGCTTTTAAGAAATCTTTCGGATATTATTTAAATTTCTGAAAATGTTATACTGTGTAATCAAAAGGTTAAAATCTACAAATGATGATTATGTCAAAACATAACCAACAACAGCACATCAGCTTTCCTTGTTGTTCATCTGGCTGTTATAACTCATGGACATCAGCCAAACAACTTCTAAAATTAAAGAATAAAGGGTCAAGAGCCCAACTAAAGCAGTCACTTATCACCATAATGGTGACTTAAAAAATGTGACGTTCTCCTTCACTGATTCTGCTTGTTATCATCAGGTGTCTTCAATAATGCTCAATCATCACTCAATTATTCACTTAATTATCTCATTAACTTTAACACTGGAGTTTTTGCTGTGGGTGGAATAAAAATGTGGCAGGACTTTTACTTTCTGACCCCTGGACTTTCCACCTCTGACCAAAACTCGGGTCTTAGGAGGTTAATATCAGTAAATTGACTTACAAAACTTTTATTTCCTTTATTTCAAGGCTACTTAAATAGAGTGATAAGTTAAAATCTAACTTAAATGATTAAGGTATCCTTAAAACCTAAAAACAAAAAGTTTTTTTTTTTACAAAAAAAAATTTACTTAGCAGAGGCTGTCTTTTGATATTGTACCTTAACCTTTAAAAGAAACAATATATATATGTACCTTTTAATGCTTGGGGACATATATGTACCTTTTTGACCCTCAAAAAGGAACATTTATGTACCATGGGGAACAGAAATGGACTCCTACTCTACCCCTATTTCTGACAGTGTAATAAAAACCACTTCCTGTGTTGGTACTATTTAAAAACACGGCACACATCTTAAAAACCACACCTCATCTGTGAACACATACTGAACTGTACTATACTTTACTGTTAGACTAACTTGGAGAAAATAATGGAATCAGGGACATTTTATGTATGCAGAAATATTAATAATAGATCGAGACCTCCAACACAGAGTCGCAGCAAGGATGGAGGAAATGATCGAAAGCAAAGTAAGCAGAAGCAGTTTCGTTTTACGCAGAGACGATGTCGCTAATGTTTAAGCGGATGAGAAATGTTACGTAAAGTTTCGATTTTTGTTTTCTGTATAAAAACTGTAATTGTTTCTGATTTTATATGACATGTTCCATATTTTAGCAAATAGGAATTCCAAATGTTTGTCATTATAAAAGAACATTTTTTTTTTAACTATCATTTATCTAACAAAAACGCAATAAGTTACAAAGGTTGATTTGAAATGTTATCTAATAATATGGCGTTAACTGATATGTGTGTGTTTTGTCTCTGTTTGTCAGGAGGAAGCAGGTGTTTGGTGTTGATGTCAGTGTGTCTCGGGCTCATTTGTGTTCTTCTGCTGGTCTTCATCACACTGTACATCACCATCACAGCAGAGAGAGACCTGTTAAAGAGTTTCAAGAACACAGTTGAAGAGTTCAATCACACTATCAACAGCTTACAGGACAAGAACACTGATCTAATGACTGAGAAAGACCAGCTGAAGAACAACTTCAACTCTTTGAATCAGAAGAAACTGGAGCTGGAGACCAGAGTCAATGATCTCAGTGCTGAGAAAAGTCAGTTACAGGGAAGTTTTGACTCTTTGAGTCAGACGAAACTGGAGTTAGAGACCAGAGTCACGTCTTTGAGTGAGGAACTAAAGAAGGAAAAATCTAAACAAGGTCAGTAGCCTACAAATCTGTTTTTAAGTAGACTATTTTCCCATAATTTCTTTATCTTAATCCATTTTTAAAAAGTGTGTTTCTGTTAGGAAATCTGTGTGGTCCTGTATGTTTGTTCATATCCAGTGAGTTGAGCTGGAATGACAGCAGGCAGTTCTGCAGAGATCGAGGAGCTGATCTGATCATTATCAACACTGAAGAGAAGCAGGTGAGTTTGTGTGAGTGACTGTTAATCAATGAGAGGAATCACACTTATTCCTGATTTATATTAAACTGAATTATTACTATTAGACTGAATGAGAGGAATATCACTCTTTACATGACACATCATTTTCAACTAAAATCGGGAAACTTATTATGCATTTCGGGCGTTTATTTACATGACAACTGCTTTTGGGGGCCTGAAAACGCAAACTTTTGAAAACAGATTTTAAAGTGCACGTTTTGTAGTTTGTGTAAACTACAAAAACGGAAATTTGTGAAAATGTGTAAATGTCCTTATTCCTGTTTTTATTCACACACAGAGGCACTTAACTTCATTTATCAAGGAGAGAGTGTGGATTGGTTTGTCTGACATTGAGACTGAGGGGATCATGAAATGGGTGGATAATTCACCACTGAAACAAGGGTAAGTGATAACCAGTGTAAATGTATTTTAAACATGAGACTCACAACCTCTAAAAAATAACTGAAGACACAACTCTTCCACAAACACCACAACCAAAGATTTTTTTCTTCTCAAGTTTTTGCACTTTCACTTTTGCTCTTGCTTCTGTGCTAAATTTACTCTCGTTGCCACGTTATTCAGGTTTTGGTATGAAGGAGAGCCAAATAATGGCGGTGGAGGCGAGGACTGTGTTGAACTGATGCCTTCAGACTCCATCCAGACCTGGAATGATCTCCCATGCTCTCAGAAGAGGAAAGGGGTTTGTGAGAAATAGGGTTCATCCTGTATTGGCATGTTTTTAATTGTATTATTTTACGGAATCAATCTCATTGTGATTATAAAAATTCTGATTGAGTTTCATATCTTTTTAAGCAGTCTGCTAATTTTATTTTATTCAAACTGGTATCAATTTAATTGTATAATCTTCTATAACATAAACAATCACAAATTGAAGTGAATAAAAGAAACATGTAAAACTGTCCAAAAAAATGTATTGTTTTAATAAACTTATAACATCAGCAGGGTGAACTGGATCAATAAGCTCACCAAACCTCTAATGTGTTCATGTCTTCCCAGAAGCTGGTAATGCTGTTTGTGGAGTTGTTTAATCCTCCTTTATGAGATCTTCACAGATTTAATGTCTTCTTTTCTCTTCAGTTGATTTCATCTAAGACTGTGTCTGAAGTCAGTTGTAGTTCTTGTGTTTCTGCTCGTCTCTTTTTCTGTTCTCTTCTTTCCTTCAGTGATTCTGCTTGTTAACAGGATTATTAAGGCTGAAATGACTCCATATTTAATATAATAATAGATTTTGTGGCTCAGATAAGGTCCAGTTCTGGTTTATTTCTTTGCTCTTGGCTGACATGTGGCATTGCTATGCAGAGGTGTAAAGTCCAGGTTCAGAAAGTAAAAGTCCTCCTCAGTATTTTGTTCCAATCACCTGGATTTGCTTATTAGCAGTTTTTCAGCCAGGAGACAGAAATCAGCTGAAATCAACTGTCAATCAGTTCATGGCTGGAATAAACACATGGCAGGACTTCTACTTTTTCTCTATTTCTACTTCTACTCTTCTACTCTACACCTCTGCGAACACATAATGGAATTTGAGGACTACTATGAAAATTCTAATCACGTAAATATTATGGACACAACTAGACATCAAAGACACTGTCAGGATGAAGGAAAAGCCCGAAATCACAGTAAGCAGAGCATTTAATTTGGGTTCATGAAATGAGAACTGTTTTTCAGTATATGTTCTTGTTTGCATATTTTACAGTTGTAAAATATTTTACTTACAAAGGTTAATTTGAAACCTTAGAAAGTTCTGTGATGAAACTCTATGGCCCTGTCCCAAAAGGCACACTCCGTACTTGTGGACTTCCGCTTTGGTGACGTCATGTAGTGCAGACCTATAGGGACCTTTGCGCGAGTCCACGAGGGCACATTGAGAGGAATTTTTGGGACAGACTCGATCGTTACGCTGGAAATGGGAAGACGGTCTGGTTGTTGTTATGGACAGGAGCTGCAGGTTGGGGGAAATTTGCTGCCTTTTGTTGTTTTTACCATTGTGTTTGCGAGATGGCTTGCCATGCAGAGAAATCACTATTTAGCATCAAATGATGATTATGTTAAAACACAACCAACACCATCAGATCACATTTTCTCTTTGATTATCTGGTTATTCACCACTCAGTTTCAGCAACCAAACAAAAGTTATAAATGTGAGGGTCAAGAGTCCAACTAAAGCTAACACAATGTTGACTTAAAAATAGTGATTTTCTCCTTCAGTGATTCTGCTTGTTAACATCAGGTGTCTTCAATAATGATCAATCATCACTCAATGAATCACTTCATTAGCTCATTAACTTTAGTTTCTAAGTTGAAACAAAGGCAGACTTCAAGTTGAGTGAACTTTGATTTTCAAGACAGCAGGTGAACTTGCATTTCCAACTTAAACTAACATGAAATGTCTTACAGTGTACGGACTCGTAGACTCAGCGAGCACGCGCAATTTAAGTCCACGATACCGAAAGTCCACATGAAGTGCGCCATTTGGGACAGGGCCAGTGTCTGAATTCACTCTCTTCTTTTCATTCAAGTGGACTATATTAGAGAACTAATGTAGGGAATAGTGAATGAGGGTATAGGGTGTGATTTTGAACACAGTCTCTGAGTGTCGACTTTGAGAGCTGTTAATTTACAGTATATTCCTGTAGGCTACTTTCTGGAAAATGACAAATATAACCCAGAATGCATTGTTTTCTACGTTGGATTACTGTTTTAATGGAAAATGGTACGATACTGTCAGAATTTGACAATTTTTTACAGCAAGGGTTAACAGTGTATTTCACTTCACATAATTTTTTTTAAGGCTATCGGTTTGCATACTTTTTAAAGTAAGACTAACTAATTAGATTTTACAGTGCATTTATAACCCAATACTTTGTGTTATATTACCTTGGCAGTAAATGACAAACAACACTAATCAACGCTCATGGAAGCGTGTTTCTGTGAAGGCAAATCTTTCCCTCTTCTGACTGCTGTAATCAATCTCTAAAATCTTTTCTCTCTTTTGTAAAGTCATGGAAACACTATCACGAATTTAGTTTTTTTTCTATTGGAGCAAATGGAAATACCAAAACTGTATTTGCTGTCTTCTCCTATTCACCACTTTAGAAGTTTACGATGACTTCTGCTTCTGAGAACCCTAGAAACATGAAAAGGGTCCATAGCCTGCAGAGCCTCACTGAGACGCAGAAACACTGATAAACCTGCTCTCTGCTGCCCCCTGCTGGGCTGGAGGAAATCTCTTTATAGTGAAGCAAAGCAGAGACACAAAAATGAAATATGAAAGAAATACAATAATGTTGTGGGTTTACAATGGTAAAAGTAACCATTTGATTTCAAGGGAACCAGTTCAACTGAAAACAGTTTTACAGTCTTTCAGTATCAGAGTAATCGTGTGAATCAGGAAACTTGTCATTTACTGCGATTGTCTAGCATTTCAGAAAAATATGAAAAACAGGATGTTATTTATTATTGCAGTAAAAAAAACGTACACTTGTCTTCTAACAAATATAGGCTATCTTAATAGATTCTCTTTGTTTTGAAAATTACATAAAAAGATCAATTTAAAAAATAATCCTAAAGTTAGTTATTTTATGAAACGCTGACAGCAACTATCAAACATGATGACTAATGATCTAATGAAGCTGAAAGATATGAGTCCAAGCTATCATGAAGGAATTCATGTTAATTTTCACAAATCCATTTTCTCACTGCTGAGCATGGGATGTCATTCCAGTTGTTCAGGACGGGTTTAGCAGGATTTAGTTCAATACAATCCTCATTTCCATTTGCGTTATTCGGCTCCTTGCTTTCCCAAAACCTGAATGAAATACAATCAAATTCAGTTCCTGAACAGCTCTAAAAGCATGTACTCACTCATGCTATACAAATAAATATGCTTTTAAAAACAAACGCAAAAGATACTAAGTAATTGTCTGATAGTGATTATCTGATACGTAAGGGATAATGTACATCCAGCTGGTTGTTATCTCAGAATAAACCCTGACAGGATGATGAGGATCAAAGGTCTTGCATCAGCCTGAAGCGGTTTATTCTGAGATAACAACCTGCTGGATGTACATTATCTCGCTTATTACACGGCAACTTGCCACATAAGTAAATAATTAGACATATAAGGTCTTTAAACACAAAGCTTCCGCGGAGAGAGCAGTTTCTGCAGCAAGTTCAAAAGACAGACATTTAAAAGATGCGGTATACAGTCATACCACTCATTACACAGCATTTCTCCACATAAATAATTATGGAGATAAGCGATATTGATTTCAGATTAAACCGTTTTAAAATTGTACCTGTTTGTATCTCATTATCCAATAGTGTACAAAACAATAGCCACAAAATGGCAGCAGCTGCATTTGTATGAAACAAGAGCGAGTCCACGCTACTGGATGGCATAATTAAATAACTGTACAATAAACTTACCCTTGTTTCAGTGGCGAATTATCCACCCATTTCATGTTGCCCTCGTTCTCAATGTCAGACAAACCAATCCACACACTCTCCTTGATGAATGAAGATATGAACCTCTGTGTGAATAAATCAATTAAAGAGTGAGAATCAACATTACATTTTAGATCTTCATCTGGTATTATTTGAAGGACAGAAGACAAAGACAATCATGAAAAATGACAAAAATTATTTTATTTCACTCAATGATGCTTCTCCCCCGGGGTTTGTTTACATCTCTCAACCGCGTGACTCTGGCCATCTCGATAATTTACCGTGAGAAGTGGAGGATAGCGCCTGTCAACGCTCCTGTCTGTCACTCATTCGAGGCTACTGTTTGTCAGCTTTCCGGACCCACTCCTACCATTGTTGCTACTTTGTACCGCTCACCAAAGCCTAACAAGGATTTTATTAATGACTTTGCTGCCTATCTGACTCATGTATCCACACTTTCATCAAATGTAATACTTTTGGGGGATTTTAATATAAATATGGATAATGTTGATAACACTCTCACCAAAGACTTTACATCCTGTCTGGACAGTCTTGGATTTAATCAATACATAAACTTTCCAACTCACATTAAAGGACATATTTTGGATTTAATCTGCTGTTCAGGTGTTTCACCTGTTAACTGTAAACAGATCCTTTCCCTTTTTCTGACCACATGCTGCTCTCGTTCAGTGTTAATCTTTCACTATCCAAATCTAATCTCCCACGTACTATAACATTCCGAAATATTAAGGATATCAACTTGGACAATTTATCTTCTAGCATCACTAGCTTTCCCAGTACCGACAGTTTTTCTACCCCGGATGAATTGCTCTCTCACTACAATTATAACCTTCATATCCTCTTTAATAACCTTGCTCCACTGAAAACCAGGACAGTTTCATTTACTCTCTCTGCACCTTGGTTTACTCCCACTCTCAGAAAATTAAAAGCAAAAGGAAGACAACTCGAAAGACTTTACAGGAAAACCAGTCTCACTGTGCACAAGGACATGTATTCAAAGCACATTCTCCTTTACAAAGATTATATTTCTAGGGCTAATACCATTTACTATTCTGGTTTAATCAGTTCAAGTGAAGGAAATTCAAAGGCCCTTTTTCCCCTTATTACAAACTTCACAAAACCTTGGGATCCACTTCCTCCTCACTTGTGCTCTTCTGATTTTTGTAATTCTATATTATCATTTTTCTCTTTAAAAATTTAACACATCCACCAGCAACTTATGTCTACTTCTGGTCTGAACTCATCAGTCTATTTGCTCCCACCGATTTATTCACAGCATTTGCCTTACCCTCAATAAATGAAATTTCGGAACTCATTAAAAAATCCAAATCTTCAACCTGCAGATTTGACCCCCTTCCTACTGTTCTTGTGAAGGCTGTTACGCCGTTTATGTCCCCTCTCATTACAAACATCATCCATTCTTCTCTTACCACTGGAATTGTTCCTTCTCTCAAAACAGCTGCTGTATCTCCAATTCTTAAGAAACCTGGTTCAGATCCCAACAACCTTAATAATTTTCATCCTATTTCAAATCTTCCATTCATCTCCAAAATTCTTGAAAAAATAGTTGCTGCTCAACTTCATACTCATCTTTCCTACAATAATCTATATGAACAATTCCAGTCTGGTTTCCGTTCTCTTCATAGCACAGAAACGGCGCTCCTTAAAATCACTAATGACCTTCTCCTGGCTTACTGGTTTACTATCCATTCTCCTTCTGCTTGATTTGAGCGCGGCATTCGATACAATTTCACACACTATCCTTTTAGACAGACTTTCTTCTATTGGTATTACTAACACACCGCTTAACTGGTTTTATTCCTATCTCTCAGGCCGCACTCAGTTCATTCAATTAAAATCATTCACCTCTCATTCAGTTTCTGTCATTACAGGAGTGCCCCAGGGCTCTGTCCTGGGACCCCTGCTTTTTATTATTTATCTTCTCCCTCTTGGTCACATCTTCCGTAAATATCAGATTCAGTTCCATTGCTATGCAGATGACACCCAGCTCTATCTTTCAACCAAACCAAACTCAATACTTCCACCATCTTCCCTTACTAACTGTCTTCTTGACATACAATCCTGGTTCACTTCAAACTTCCTTAAATTAAATAGCAATAAAACAGAATTGCTTCTTATAGGTACAAGATCAACATTAAACAAACTCCATAATTTTCTATTCCCATTGATAGCTCCTTCATCTCCCCCTCCCCTCAGGTTAAGAGTCTGGGTGTCATCTTCGATAGCGCCCTCTCTTTTACGTCTCTGGTTAATAATGTTACCCGGTCTGCTTACTATGATCTCCGAAATATCAACCGTCTACGCCCTTTCCTTACGCCTCATTCCACTGCCATCCTTGTTCATAGTTTAGTCACTTCTCGTTTAGATTACTGCAATTCCCTTTTGTTTGGCCTCCCGCAAAAAAACACTCCGTAAACTTCAAATGGTCCAAAATTCAGCTGCTCGTATTATCACCCGTACACCCTCTATTCATCACATCACTCCTATTCTACAACAGCTCCATTGGCTACCTATCATTTACCGTATCAACTATAAAATACTTCTCCTAACTTTTAAAGTCATTCATAATCTTGCCCCTTCATATCTTTCTGATCTTCTCCATATACCCACACCCGCTCGCACTCTTAGATCCTCTTCTTCCATCCATTTAACTGTTCCCCGTGTCCACCTTGTTCCTATGGGGAGCAGAGCTTTCAGCTGCTCTGCTCCTCAGCTCTGGAACTCGCTTCCACCGGACCTCCGTAATATTGATTCCCTCTCACATTTTAAATCAAAACTTAAACCCCATCTTTTTAGAATAGCTTACTCCCTCTGATCACAATTGCATTGTAGTTTAATTGTATTGTATCACATAGTTTTTATTTTATTTAATATTGTTATTGTTTTGTTGATAATGTATGTTGACCTTGAGTGTCAAGAAAGGCGCCTAAAATAAAATGTATAATAATAATAATAATAATTACCAGCATTAAAAATGAATATTCAAAAGCAAGAACAAATGAAATCTGAAAGAGGTTTGTTATATCATTGTAGCATTTATTTTCTAAGCAGTGTTAAAACATGAGACTCTTGTGTGAGTTTTAAAGTACCGTTGGTTGTTTTGTACGTATGACACAATATATTTAAGTATGTTCACTCACAACAGAATTACCGTAAACTATTTGCCTCCAATCTCACCTGCTTCTCTTCAGTGTTGATAATGATCAGATCAGCTCCTCGATCTCTGCAGTATTTCCTGCTCTCAGACCAGCTCTTCAACTCACTGGATATGAAAAACGTGTCCTTTCCTTTCAGTAAACATAAACAATTGTATTTATTAATTTAATTTAAAGTCATTCCATTCAAAAAGTGAAACTTGGATATTATATTCATTCATTACACACAGACTGATATATTTCAAATGTTTATTTCATTTAATTGTGATGATTAAAACTGACAACTAATGAAAATCCCAAATTCATTATTTCCGAAAATTAGAATATTACTTAAGACCAATAAAAAAAAAAAGGATTTTAGAAATGTTGGCCAACTGAAAAGTATGAACATGAAAAGTATGAGCATCGAAAAGTATCGATCAGTCTGTGGCACTGCTCGGGTGTTATGAGAGCCCAGGTTGCTCTGATAGTGGCCTTCAGCTCTTCTGCATTGTTGGGTCTGGCGTATCGCATCTTCCTCTTCACAATAGATTTTCTATAGGGTTAAGGTCAGGCGAGTTTGCTGGCCAATTAAGAACAGGGATGCTATGGTCCTTAAACCAGGTACTGGTAGCTTTGGCACTGTGTGCAGGTGCCAAGTCCTGTTGGAAAATGAAATCTGCATCTCCATAAAGTTGGTCAGCAGCAGGAAGGATGAAGTGCTCTAAAACTTCCTGGTAGACGGCTGCGTTGACCTTGGACCTCAGAAAACACAGTGGACCAACATCGGCAGATGACATAACACCCTAAACCATCACTGACTGTGGAAACTTTACACTGGACTTCAAGCTACATGGATTCTGTGCTTCTCCTCTCTTCCTCCAGACTCTGGGACCTTGATTTGCAAAGGAAATGCTAAATTTACTTTCATCAGAGAACATAACTTTGGACCACGCAGCAGCAGTCCAGTCCTTTTTGTCTTTAGCCTATTGCTTGTACACTTTTTTTTCTACCACATCTTTTCCTTCCCTTCGCCTCTCTATTAATGTGCTTGGACACAGAGCTCTGTGAACAGCCAGCCTCTTTAGCAATGACCTTTTGTGTCTTGCCCTCCTTGTGCAAGATGTCAATGGTCGTCTTTTGGACAGCTGTCAAGTCAGCAGTCTTCCCCATGATTGTGTAGCCTACAGAAGTAGACTGAGAGGCCATTTAAAGGCCTTTGCAGGTGTTTTGAGCTGATTAGATTGTGGCACCAGGTGTCTTCAATATTGAACCTTTTCACAATATTCTAATTTTCTGAGATACTGATTTTGGGGTTTTCATTGGTTGTCAGTTATAATCATCAAAATTAAAAGGAATGAACACTTGAAATATATCAGTCTGTGTGTAATGAATGAATGAATTTCACTTTTTGAACGGAATTACTGAAATAAATCAACTTTTTGATGATATTCTAATTATATGACCAGCACCTGTAATACTGACCTCGTTTAGATAACTTCCTTAGTTCAGTCTCTAACTCCAGTTTCTTCTGATTCAAAGCATCAACACTTCCCTGTAACTGGCTTTTCTCAGCACTGAGATCATTGACTCTGGTCTCTAACTCCATTTTCTTCTGACTCAAAGAGTCAAAATTTCCCTGTAACTGACTTTTCTCAGCACTGAGATCATTGACTCTGGTCTCTAACTCCAGTTTCTTCTGATTCCAAGAGTTGAAGTTGTTCTTCAGTTGGTATTTCTCAGTCATTAGATCAGTGTAATTGTCCTGTAAGCTGTTGATAGTGTGATTGAACTCTTCAACTGTGTTCTTGTAACTCTTTAACAGGTCTCTGTACAGTGTGATGAAGACCAGCAGAAGAACACAAATGAGCCCGAGACACACTGACATCAACACCAAACACCTGCTTCCTCCTGACAAACAGAGACAAAACACACACATATCAGTTAAAAATTTGTGCTGTAAAATTACAGTAATCTACTTGTCATGAACAACCAGAGACAGGTAGATCCAAACGCAGCAAGAGTTTATGGGTAGTCAGACAGGCTACGGTCAGAGACAGCAGACACAGCATAGGAGACAAGGCAATACTCAGAGTCCGATAACCAGGCGGGAAGACAGAGGCAGACGAAACGGAATCCAGGAAACAGGCGATGGGTCAGACACACAGACAGGACTAGACTAGACTAGACTCGAAAAAGCTTGGTGATGTCCACAACAGTAAAACAAGACTTAGCAATTAGTGATAGTGAGAGTGGGGTATAAATGAGTGTTGAGCTCCGTGTGGAACTCGATTTATTTTATTTTTATTTTATTTTTATTTTATTTTTATTTTTATTTTATTTTTATTTTATTTTTATTTTATTTTTATTTTATTTTTATTTTATTTTTATTTTATTTTTATTTTATTTTTATTTTATTTTTATTTTATTTTTATTTTATTTTTATTTTATTTTTATTTTATTTTTATTTTATTTTTATTTTATTTTTATTTTACCAGGAAGGTCCCATTGAGATACAATATCTCTTCTACCAGGGAGTCCAGGGGCCCGTTCTTCGTACGTTGCTTAAAACATCCGAGATCAAATGAGACATCCAAGATGATATCATCGTGCTAATCATGATCCTGCTAATTGGGTTCTTCGAACACTCCTGTTGTTTATGATTAGTATCGCTGGATTGAGTTATCTGAGATAATTGCGCGTTCATGAGCTAGTTTAAAAGGGGATATGTATCGATAGTAGAAACATTGATCAGCAACGCTGCTATTGGCTGCTCACCGTGGCCAAAGAGCACGCACAGTTTTTCACCGCAGCAGAGCAAGAGTTATTGCTTGAAGAATATGCAGAATTTGAAAACTTAATCAAAAGTTTTCACCTCAAATGTGCAAAAGCCAGGAGAGAGGGCTGGCAAAAAGTACCAAATTAAGTTTGTAGTGACCCATGTTAGATGTTTTTATCACTTATTACAGTATATATTTTTGTATTTTAATCATTTCTAAATAATTAATAACTTTGTCCATTGTAATGTCAGAGTCACCCCCCACTACTAGAACATGGGAACAAGTAAAAGTGAAGTACTAGAATATTCTACATAATGGTAATTTGAACAACTTATACTAGTCTCTTTTAAAAAGGCACTGTTAATAAATGTTTGCCTGTTTATAAACGCAACCAAGAAAAAGCTGACCCTAACCTGAGAAAAAAAGAAAAGAAAAGAAAAACAAACAGGTGGTGGTCCTGCACCCCCACATTATACCCAGGCAGAAGAGCTGGCCCTTCTTGAATGTGAACCGACCCATTGTTGAGGGCATCGCTGGGTTCAGCTCTTCCTCAGACCCAGGGACCAGTCGCAGCAACACCTTCATTACTGGTAAATGAACTTTAAATTATCTTAGTACACTGTAAAATAATTTGTTGCTGCATTAAATTAAGTAGGCCTATAATCCCAATGGCTAGTCCAGTCATATCAACTGTTAAACGTTGAGTAGTAATGAATTGCTTTGACTTGTGAAACATGTGTGAAACTACATTAATGTAAAAAAAGATGTTGCCATGAGTTATTGATCACATCCACACAGAGTACTATTGCTGACCTTGCATAATATCTCTTACTGCAGGCAAAAGATGACTTGATCACTGGCTTTTCTTTACAAAGAACAATTGAAATAAAACTCAAGGAACTAAGCATGTTTGCCTTGTCTTTTATTAATGAAATGTTTTCTTTTTCTGATGATGGCAATGTTGTGTAAAATGGCACATGCAATGTCACAGGCCCTGTCAGGTGCAAACCTCAGACTTTCCAGACACTGAAATCTTCCCTTTAGTTGGCCAACGCCCACTTCATTGTGTGCCCTTGTCCTGTTAGAGCTGCATTGTAACTGGTCTGGGGTTTGGGTCAGGGAATGGGGTCATAAAACACCTGTTTGCCTTTGTGTGTATAACACAGTGAGCTTGATATTTATATTTTCCCTTACCACGTTCAAATAATGTGCATAAATGTGAATCTCGGAAAATTCTTGAGTCATGCACAGATCCTGCCCATTTTGCTTCCACATTTGTGATATGGAACAGTCACACATCATCTAAGAGATTTTAGTCTGTCAACTGCCTTTAAAAAAAAATAAAAAAAATAATAATATTAAGAATCTGGAATCTTAAGAATCACTATAGTAACTTGCCTACACATTTACATTGTGATCCCCCTTTTGGTTCACAAAATCCCCTTCATTGAGGCCTTGATGGGAACATGTGCAGTCTATGGCACCAATCACATTAGGGAAGCCTGAGGGACATATAGGCTACTGTAAGTCATATTAATCGGCATGGTCATGATTGCATGATCTTCATCAAAAATTATAATGTGGGCTACCTGCGTTGGCAAAAAAAAAAAAAAAAAAACCTGCTATAGCCTACAACATTGGGTCTTAAGTGGCTTGGAAATGCCACAAAAAAAACCTAAACTTTGCGAATGGCACAACAGACAGACAGCACTTATCAAGTTCTCCGCATCTCTGCATAAAAGAGCCACTCACAAAAAAAAATCGCAGGACAATGCACACAGTTTGTGCTCTTATTAAAGGCAAACTCCGACGAAACGAACATTTAATGTGCGTTTCCAAAACATTAATGATGTAAACGTCATCCTCACTAGTCATGAGAAAAATTATATCTCTCAAAAAGTACACTATCGCGCTGCGTTAAAAGACTTCCCCTATCAGCTCTGCTTATAAAGCTGCGATCTAATCCTGTTAACATGAGTTGAGTCTGCTCGCGAGCAGGTTCAAGCTTACGGCTGTTGCTGACAGCAAGTCTAGGATGAGCTTCGAAGAACCAAACAATCCAAGATCAAGCCAAATCGCCAAAATCAAATCCAGCTAACTGAGTTAGCGACGTACGAAGAACGGGCCCCTGGTCAAGATAGGCAGCACAAACAAAAATACAAAGTAAAAGGACACAACATAACTACAAAACAAGTGTACCCATATCTGAGAAGCAATATTAATCCTAATCAACTGTTAAAACATTAATATTTCAGTGAAATTAACTTATTTTGTTTAATAAATCTGACTGTTACATTTTACAGTATATTACTGGTTTCCTTGATTTTACGGTAATATACTGGCAGCTGGGTTGCAAGTAAATTGCTGTTTTTCTACAGTTTTATGACGTAAATTAATTTACAGTTGATTACTGTTAAAATACGCTCGGCTGTTTTTATTTTATTTTTTATTTGACAAATTTAACCATTTTAACCCCACTGCAAAATCTTCAGTTTTAAACAGAGGTATAGTCCAGGGGTCAGCAAGTAGAAGTCCTGCTATATGTTTATTCCAGCCATGAACTGATTGACAGTTGATTTCAGCTGATTTCTGTCTCCTGGCTGAAAAACTGCTAATAAGCAAATCCAGGTGATTGGAACAAAATACTGAGGAGGACTTTTACTTACTGAACCTGGACTTTACACCTCTGCATAGCAATGCCAGATGTCAGCCAAGAGTAAAGAAATAAACCAGAACTGGACCTTATCCGAGCCACAAAATCTGTGTATATTAAATATCATTTAGTAGTCTACTAATAGTCATTTCAGCCTTAATAATCCTGTTAACAAGCACAATCACTGAAGGAAAGAAGAGAACAGAAAAAGAGACGAGCGGAAACACAAGAACTACAACTGACTTCAGACACAGCCTTAGATGAAATCCACTGAAGAGAAAAGAAGACATTAAATCTGAAGATCTCAGCAGAGGAGGATTAAACAACTCCACAAACAGCATTACCAGCTTCACTTATTACTAACCAGACTGACTTTATTTCTGTCAGACGTCTACAGAAGTTTTATTGAGAATTAACAGAGGTTTAACTCTGTTTCATTTAAAGTCACCATAACAGTGATCAGTGTTTCCATTAGTTGGGCTCTTAACTCTTAATATAATTTTAGTTTTTATAGTGTTAATCAAACACTTTGCAGCAGCAAAGAAAATTAAAAGTGAAATGAGTTCAGGTGATGATAGTTACTTGTTGATGGTTTAATCACTTTTGAATCTAACAATTGTGATGTTCCATTAATATATTCACATTACCATTCCTGTGTAACTGCAGCAAGAGATCTATATTACAACAATCAGTTTAAATATTTAAACAAACATGATCTAAAAAAATAGAGCAATACGGTATAAATAGGCTCTTTTATATGGTATATTGCTGTTTTAATGGAAAACAGCATGTTAATGTTGTACTTTTTTACAGCATTTTTTTTACAGTGTAGGTTTAAAATAATCCAATCATATCTTTAGATAATACACATGCCTTTTAACCTTTATTCTGTGATAATGATAGCAAAATATCTACAGTAAAATATGCAAATAAGAACATATATTGAAAAGTTAAATAAAATAACTTCTTGTTAATACATACAATAAATTGCAGAAACATGAACACATTGTTCTTTGAAAAAGATTGAATTTATAAGTTACGTTTCTCATTTCCTCAAAATTTAACAACCCCATTTCATCTTCAAATGAAACTTTACTTACTGCCTTTTCCATCTTTCGCTTCATCCTGGCTGTGATTCTGTGTTCGAGCTCCAGTTGTGTCCTTAATATAATCATTTTCAACATTTTCATAAATGTCCTCTAATTCCATAATTCACTCTTATGTCTAACAGCAAGTGTTCACAGATGAGCTTGAATGATATGGTTTCTTTTAAATAGTGCTAACACTAAACAGGAAGTGGCTATTAGTTCAGACACAAAGAAAAATACTTTCATTCCCACAACGAAACTCTCTGAAACTCTGCAGAGACTAAAACACCTTTAAACAGGCCTAACTTGACATCTGTATTGATGGCAATTAACTGGAAGGGAATGAATAATGTTTTTAAGATGGGATGATGTAGGAAAAACAGAGATAACTATTAAACACAAGTGGGTGTACATAAAAGTGTTCAATGTTCAAATATCACAATATTTAGGGTTGGAACAAGTCTCACAAATCCCTTTCATCACATGTTCAATACAGTTCAATACAACGTCCACTTTGGTCATTTGGTTCAGCTTTGAGCCAAAACCTGAACATATGTATGAAACTTTAAATTATTTGGACGCTCTTTTTTAATTCTAACTGTCAAATAGATTTCAGCGGAATTGTGTTAAGACATAAACACATAAACATGATCCAAAACCCCGAACCAAATATGACAATTACAGACCCACAGTTTTATTCAGAAACCAAACAATAAGAATAATTATATTTCTATTTATTAATTTGGCAGAAAGCAATTAAAAATGAGAAACATCACAAGCAATATTATGCAAGAGCCAAAAGTACTAACATTATCACAAGAGCATGTTTCAACAGTATGCTTAAAGGTAGAGAAGTGAAAGTGCAGAAAAGTATTGTATTTATATGTATTTGCAGTTCAAGTTAAGTGGTTGCAGAACAGGTGTGATCTTTAGAGTGATGAGTGTTTTTACACTAGTGCTAACGCTAAACTGGAAGTTGTTTCAAATCACACTGGCCTTTCCCTTCGACAAGAATACAGACTTGCAGTCCAACTTAAAATACTCCCTGCAGACTCAAACTACTGTGTTTGTGTATTGTACATTCAACCACATGTTATCCGCTTCAAAAGCCAGCAAGAGGAATCTGTGATCACTCAAATAAACTCAAACACACTTAAACAGGCCAAACTGGACCTTTGTATTGATGATGCAGAAACAGCAGAAAGTGCCTGAATCTGATATTTCTGTTCCTCTCTGATCACTTCAGTCTGATAAACCTGCTCTCTGCTGCCCCTGCTGGACTGGAGCAAATACAGCCATAGTGCAATAAACAGATACACAAGAATGAAATATGAAATAAAAACAAAAATACAGTTCACTGGTGATAATGGTGAAATTATATGTTTATCTCTGTAAAGCTGCTTTGGAACAATCCTTTGTTAAAAGCGCTATATAAATGAAGATGACTTGACTTGTTATTGACCATTTTATTCAAAGTGAAAGCAATACAACATCAAACGCAGTTTCACAGTCACTCAATATCAGAATAACTGATGAATCAGAGCAATCTGGGAGACTTTAAACTTATATGTTACTGTGATTTTCACCTCAACTCTTCAGACCGGCAAATGAGATACATAATGTTACGTCCTGGGGACGTATTATATAAAAAGTGTTTTTGATATGTATTTTACTTTGACAGAACATAACAAACACAACAATTTAACAGTCTCTCCCTCGCTCTCATTGCCTTGCAGCTAATTAACCACACCTGAAGCTCGTAAGGAGAGTTGCAGAGCTACACTATAAGGCTATGTTTACACGGAAACGATCTGGAGAGAAAACGCAAAAGTGGCGTTGCGTTATCACTTTTTATTCTGCGTTTAGACGAGCGTTATGGTTGGGAAATCCGTGTGCATATGGTGACGCAAATTCGCAAAAGTGTGTGAAATTCGATGTAGTATACACTCCAGGCGGCTAGGTGGCAATGTGAAGCACTGCCACACGACAACACCAATATCTTAGAATATTTTGTACAACTGCTGAAAAGACTCTTGTATGATTTTCAGAGCTGATAGGGCAACTTGAAGGTCCGACGTATGGAAATAATCTGACATGTTGGTTGTTATTTTCCTGTACTGGCGCATGCATGTGACGTAAACGCGTATGCGACGAGAGCCACCGTGGGCAGATTTGCGTTTTTACCGTTTAGACGGGAATGAGACGTGTGGTACAGTTGAGCTTGTTTTTGGTGTGCTTTGTGTGATAAAGCAATCTCTCTCTTTTTTTTTTTCTTCTTCTTTATAACTTTGTTTGGTAACTACAAGGTATTGTATATCAACTTTTTGTTAGTTTGTTTTGGACAGCAGTAGGGAGATTGATCACCTTTTTCTTTTTATATATTAATCCTTGTTTTTTGGTTAGTCAGAGTGGAGGGAAGCCTATGTTGTTTATTTATTTTCTTTTACCTGTGTAGGTCATTTAGTTTTCCTTCCAATAGTAAGCTTCCTCTTTTGTTTGTTGTTTTGGTCTGACCTTCTCCTGAAGATTGAAAGCTTCTATTTTCTTTGTTTAAATACAATAAATCATTTTACTTTTGCATCAAGTGTTGGCTCACATTTCTGGGGCAGAGGACTGAAGGGAACCCTCCACGCTTACGTTTACGTTCTTTTTTTTAATTTAAGTTTGTTACCCTCTCCCAAACCTAGACTGGGAGTAGATTGTAACAATAATAACAGCCAGAAGAAGGTTATGTTGGCATAGATCTGGTTGTGATGGACACACTAGTCCCAGATTACCCAGTTCACCCTCCTGGTGTTTATTACAGTAATACTTTTTTTGTTGTTGACAGTTGCATTTTTCTATTACGTGAATTTACATTTATGGTTTTGTATGTTACAAAATAGCCTAGTATAAAATGAAACTGATGTCATGAAAGCTGTTACTAATTACAGTAGCAGAATGTTTAAAAGACAGGAACCTTAATCAAAAATTAATAATAAGAGTGATGATTCCATAAAAAATACAATTAAAAACATGACAATACAGGATTAACCCTATTTCTCACAAACTCCTTTCCTCTTCTGAGAGCATGAGAGATCATTCCAGTTCTGGATGGAGTCTGAAGGCATCAGTTCAACACAGTCCTCGTCTCATGCATTATTTGGCTCTCTTTTATACCAAAACCTGAATAATAGTGAAAAGTGCAAAAAAATTAAATACGATAGAGAAGATTTCAGTTTTTTCTAAAATAAATTAATAAATATTTAGGAGGAAGCCTCATGTTTAAAATACATCCACAGACAGTATTTTATGCACTTACCCTTGTTTCAGTGGTGAATTATCCACCCATTTCATGATCCCCTCAGTCTCAGTGTCTGACAAACCAATCCACACTCTCTCATTGATGAATGAATTTATGAACCTCTGTGTGTGAATAAAAACACGAATAAGTGATTCCTCTCATTGATGATCAATGATCAGATCAGCTCCTCGACCTCTGCAGAACTGCCTGCTCTCAGACCAGCTCAACCAATATGAACAAACAACCAGGACCACACAGATTTCCCAACAGAAACACACTTTTTAAAAATGGATAAAGATATGGAAAAAATTGGGGGGGGGGAAAATCTACTTAAAAACAGATTTGTACTGACCTTGTTTAGATTTTTCCTTCTTTAGTTCCTCACTCAAAGACGTGACTCTGGTCTCTAACTCCAGTTTCTTCTGATTCAAAGAGTTGAAGTTGTTCTTCAGTTGGTATTTCTCAGTCATTAGATCAGTGTAATTGTCCTGTAAGCTGTTGATAGTGTGATTGAACTCTTCAACTGTGTTCTTGTAACTCTTTAACAGGTCTCTCTCTGCTGTGATGGTGATGTACAGTGTGATGAAGACCAGCAGAAGAACACAAACGAGCAGAGGTGGAAAGTCCAGGGGTCAGAAAGTAAAAGTCCTGCCATATTTTTATTCCACCCATGAACTCACACCGCAAAAACTCCAGTGTTAAATGAACTCTCCTGAGTGTCTCATATCTGCATCATATCTTCCATCTGAGAGCAGGTGAAGGCGATTTACTACTAATCAAGGAACCGGCTTTACTGACGAGATGCGCATAACAATATCGTGCGATTTATCGCCCAGCCCTAATCTCAGCAGTGGTGATAAACAGATCACCTCTGAACATAAGCTCATTAGTTATTCATGAAGCAATGCATGATTGGAGCCACGAATGAGTTTTGATTGGTGGCACCCAGAATGCACTGCAACATGCTTTATAATTGTCACCATTGTTGAGATTCACAGGCTGATTCTTGATATCTATGTGTCTAAAATGATAGAATTTACATAATTGTAATGATAGCAATCTTAAAAGAGATTATTTAGATTACAATTTAAGTGTTTAAAATATTATGATTTACAAACAGTACTGTTATGATTAACAAGGTGAACCTAATTCAGCTTTATATGATTTAAAAGATTCAATTCTGATAATTGAATTGAACTGATAATCAACCAACACTGGTGTACATATGGTTTCAACTACAGGGTGTTAAAAAAGTAACACTGAAGCAGTGTTGAAGTTAATGAGATAATTAAATGATTAGTTAAGTGATGATTGGCCATTAGTGGTGACACCTAATGTTAATAAGAAGAATCATTGAAGGAAAAAAAAAACAACAAGAACAGAAAAAAAGAGAAACACAAGAACTACTGACTTCGAGCCATTACACATTATTGCACTTATTATTACCAGTTTTACTTTATTTCTGTCATACATCTACACACAGTCTTATTTAGATATACAGAAGTTTAGATCGTGATGTTTTATGGAATGTTTCATTTCATGTCACCATTATGGTGATCAGTGTTTGCTTTAGTTGAGCTCTTGACCCCTTTGCTTATTCAAGAGGGACTTGTGCTGTGTTTCCCAAAATAATTGAAAGCCTAATTTGTACAGACCATTTGTTGCAATTGCTCTATGTCTCAGTTAAGTTTAAAATGTTTTTGGGAAATGTATCCCAGGTGATGTTTAGATCAAATCAAATTCTACAATCATGTAGTGGCCTGATACATTGAATCAACAAGAGTTTTATTCATATACAATAGCTAATTCCAGCAGTTTTAATAATCTGAAGGTTTTACAATCACACACAGACATCAATAATCTACATATGAATCGCAACAATGGTGACAATCACACAAATGCTTCATGTTTCAGTGCATGATGGGAGCCACCAATCAAAACACATCCATGGCTCACATCATTACACCATGAATAAATTATGCAGCTGAATTGTCCAGTAATTTTAATAGGTTTTTCCTGTTTGCTTTTATTTTGCTATTGTTTTGTTAGGACTTTATAATTACAAAGAAGTGCACTGTTAAAAATCAAGAACATATGTTGAAAATTACTGATATTCATAAAATCACACTAAATGTCTTACTGTGTTTTTGAGCTCTTGCTTCACTCTGGCTGAATTTTCGGACCTTATTAGAAAAAATATATTCATCTCTGTCCAGTCCCCTGTCGTTGCTCTTGCTGCAGGTCTCGCTGTCAACACTGTTATAAATGCCCTCCCGTTCCATTATTACTTCTGCGTCTCTTCAGTTGAGCTGTGGACTTCAGGAGGACGAGTTCAGAGTTTAATATAGAGAACCTCCCCTAGAATTTACATATTGCTGACCAACACGAATTCAAACTTTGATGCACTGTACATCTTCACAACATAAATGTGATGAATGTCAAACATGTTGGGTTCATGCCATAGTACAATAATTCTTGCCCTCACAGATTTTTGTGAATTTATTTCAAACATTAAGGAATCAATCAGGATAAGCATTAAAAATTAACTTGTACAACAATTCTGAACTTTCTATTGAGTATTATTTGCGCTCAGTGTCACTATGAGGTGATGAACTTCAGACTGATGTGCTGAGTTAAACACAAATGCACATTTCCTTCCAAAGAAACTTACTTTTACATCCTGCTGAGCTTGAATTATTGGAAAATTGCACAACATAAGGTTCATCACACAACACATGTTGAAGATTACAAATAATATAATATGTGCATTTCGGCAACAATATTGAATCAGTATACTCTAAATGTTTATTATTTTGGGACAGTAATCAGAATAGATGACCTTGCTAGACTTCTTTTATTATGGAAAGTTGTATAAACATTGTAAGTCAAGCTGGTATACATTATTTAATTTGCTGAGTAACAGAATAGTTATTAAAAAAAAGCAACAGTCAAAATTAACTCATGTTCAACATACATTGAAAGTTGAAAATTAAGCTATCCTGAGTGTTGTAATATATATGATCTTGTCATCAAAAGCAATAGTCTGGCATTAGGGCCGTTTTGACTGATTATCTGCAGCCGAAGCGCAGATCCTGCAGGAGACTCAACATGCCGTCATATTTTTCTTTGAGTTCAGCGCTCGTCTTGCTCTCCTCCAAACTGGGCCAAAACTCGACCCAGGTCCTCTCGCCCAGAGCGTACTGACCTCTGAGGAGGAAGCAGAGGAAGTGCATGTTAAAACACCTTAAAACTTAAAGCAAGTTAAAACTCTTACATGACAAACCAAAACCATTCAATTCAAAATGTTCATTATTCTGCAAAATCAAAATGTCTGACATTTCTTTCATTCTTCTCACAGTAGAATACACTTGTGGTAAAACAACTTTACTCAACATTAGTGTTGACTTCTGAATTTGTATATGGTTTGTCTTAATGCATATTGAAAACACCACATAGCAATGGCGCCACCAGGGGGTGGCCTGCCACCCCTGGCCGACTCCTGGCCACCCCACTGGCCACCCCAATGGCCAGTACAAATTTTAGTAGCATCAGTCATGCATTTCATAAATAAGTCAAAAATATTCTTTAGTGAAAGAAGACGGGGAATTATGTGTCGTGGCGTGCTTTTTAAGTGCCAAACGGTTACAGTATACTGTTTCAGCAGCTTTTTGACGTGTCTTTGCCACGTTTTGACAAGCAGGGATGCAGACAGCGCTTTTCGGCGCCTCCCGATTTTTTCACTTCAGTTTGGGTGACAAAGTCATCTGAAGTCATTCCATAGCTTAATGTGAGGGACAGAAGTCTATTTACATCATTAAAGTAGCCTATACGGAAACTCGTTTTCCCTCCTCTGCGGCTGTCAATCATTCTCCATTCATATTCAAACAGCGCGCGCGCCTCTTGGATGCACGGCAAAACTCTCCCCAATATGATATATTCACATTATAATGCATTATCTGTAGATAAAAGGCTGTAGATTTGCATAAAATTACTTTATTTTGTTGGAGTTTGTTGCTGTTTTTAAACGACTCACTACCGTGTGCTTGCTAGATCACACACATCACAAGGACTATGAATCGGCATCAAACGCACAATAAGTGGAATTCAAAACTGTGAAACAAAGGAACAAATCGCACTAGGATTTGTGCGCTCGACAATTCTTCGCTTTGTGACGTGAACTTTTAAATGCGCACTTATGCAGCGCTGCACACTGTGACTCCATGTGGCTTTGAGCACATCATTCTGCTCCCGCGATGCGCATACACGCTGTGCGCTCTGTTTTTCATCATGGGTTTGCGCACTGAAATATTGTTAAAAGCCAATATATTTTGTTACACCTAGCCTGCTCAATACATTTACAATAAGCATAATTTAATTCCATATTATTTCTTTGTAGTGTAGGCTATATATGCACTTCTGAATTCTTGACATTCATATATAAATATAAAATTGTGAAATGTATGATTGCCTGATTGAATTTTATAAGAGAACTAATAGTAATTTGTTTTTATTAACATATTTAGATTTTATAAAATTACTTTGCAGATTTTTTTTCAAGAATTGCTTTTTGCTGCTGATTTATACACTCATTAAGTTTATTAAAAATGAATAATAGATTTATGTAATATTTAAAGATGTTAACTGTAATCTTACACTGCAAAATAATAACTTAAAAAGGATTAAATTCATCACAATTATGTAAGTATCTGGAAATTTGCCGCGGGGCGAGGGCCCTTATATAATATATATCATTATATATAATATAATATATATTAGTAGGGCCCTACTAATATCATTAGTAACATTAAATATAACACAATAAACTAAAGTATATCAGTAGGAGTTTCCTTAAGTCTTTCTGATTGTTTTCTACAGGCCGCTTTACTACAACAGTAGAATACAATTCTGAAATTATGGTTTATAGTTTTGGTGTGCCACCCCAAGATTTTAAGTGGCCCCATCTGGCCATCCCTATGAAAAATTTCTGGAGGCGCCACTGCCACATAGTCATGTTAGAAATTTTGTTTTGTTTGTATGCCTAAGCCCGTGTCTAGCATTATTTAGTTGTTAAAGTCCCCCTGTGGTGAAAATCCAGCTTTTAAAGTTGTTTGTATGTCTATGTGGTGTTTACAATATGCTGACAAACCATGTGCAGATTCATAAGTCGACAGCATTGCTGAGTATTGTCTCCTTAAAACTGCAGTGAACCAGTCTCAAAAACACGGTTGGAAATTGCTGGTGTCACGAACTACCTTGTAACCAATCAGATCAACGTGTGATCATCAACGAGTGGATCTCTGAGCTGGAGTGAGTGAGTGGAGGCGGGGCTCATTTGCATATTCATAGAACACCTTATACTAAATAAGGCAAGGGTGTAAAGTTACATTCAAGATAGTTTAAGGCATGAAGACATTTGTTTCGAGGAAAAAACATAAAAATTTGTCATTTCAGCTACAGTACATGCTTTTTATTGCGACCGCAGTGTCAATGCACAATATGGGAACTACACTACGCACATTTTTGGCCATGTTTGCAACATTACCAGGCTTTCATACTTCCTTCAGTAAGTATCACGGCGATGCAAACTGTGCTTTAAAAAAAGAACAAGTAGGCACAACTAACTACCCCAATAAACTTTAATTGTAGTTCTTGTCTAAAAATAATGTGATTGGACACTAACCATTCAGAAAGTGTTTCATATTTCACACTCTCTCATGAATACAGAAGCATTTTCACAGATCAGGACACACGCTTTGGACCCCGGCTCAAGTGCACTTACTTTCCATCTTGCAGTTGTACATCCTCAGACTGGCCCATGATCAGATAGCTCTCACCCCGCTTCAGATCCAACGCTTCTTTGCATGAGATCTGTACGGTGAAAGTGCGCCGCTTCCCCTCCACGTCGTTTTCCAACTCTACACAGATAAGCAACATTTAAATACTGTATGTAACACAAATACACAAGTATGGTGACATATTTGAGGCACTGAGTTTGTACTGGCACAACTTAACTGAACAAAATCTAATTTGTTTCTCTCAAAATACTGTAAAGGCCAGACGTGAGTAGCTTATTTACTGTGGGTTATAAAACTTAAACAAGATATCAGCAGAACATGTATATCACTTTAAAATCTTACACTGAAATAAGTGGGAAACTGAATCATTACATTGACAGAATTTACAAGTGTGTACACACGGTGGTTGGAGTAAGGAATTATACCTTTTTTGAGGGCAATTTCAATCCTCATATTGTAATAAACCGTTGAAGCGTCATCATCTTCACTCACCAGAACAGCCTTATAAACTGTAAAAAATATATATAAGTATATATGCTGAAGACATTCTCATTAGCTACAGTGTGTTGTCTCTACAAAAAACATTTTCATAATTTATTACCGTAATTTATTTTTGGCTCGCATGCTTTCTTATTACGCCGAGCCTCGTGAATTTTCTCCTTCCGTTGAAGACTGCAGTTTTCTGTATCAGCAATAGACAGATAAATGAACCTGCTGTAGATTAACAGCATAACTTAGTTAAACTTTCATAAAAAACAAAGTGCACGTTACCTTCGGCACACTGACAGACATCATTCTTACAGATTTTTTGAAGAGCGCCTTCCTTCCTGGTCAGATGATAAAACTTCACACAGCGATTTTCTAAACATTGAGGAATCATGACATCGCATGGGTCACACAGTGATCATTGTGTTGTAGCATCTGAGATATAGCAGTCAGCCACGAAAATAATATCCAAATAAGTCAAAAATAGGTACGACATCTTTTACTGTAGGCTAATCATGATTTGAATGGGACTTTAACATGCAGAGTTAATCATAATTAAAAAAAAAGCTATTGCTTTTTCTTTATGAATGCAAATGATATTTTGTGGTTGCAAAAAAAAAAACAAAAAAAAAACTTGGATTTGCCAGCGGGAAAAATATGTAAATAAGCTGATAGGGCGGTGAAGAGCAGTGGATAAGAGCGTGCGGCAACAAAAAGACAATTTTAAGTTTAATTCTGTTCGTTTTTCTTCTGGTAATAGTGGTTTTGTTCTTTCCTGCAATAGCGAGGATTCCGTGAGTAGCCTACCACACGGACACACACACACACACACACACACACACACAGGGACATTGCATATAGCTTACTACTTGTTTTTATACAGCTACAAACTGTAACCTAACAGAAAACCTTCTGCATTTTTACCTTATTTTACCGATATTACAAATGAACACATCCGTAAATGGAGGTTTTAAGAGTTTTTGTCAGGTTAATTTAGTTCTGGGTACACATTTAAAGGGTTAGTTCACCCAAAAATGAAAATTAAGTCATTAATTACTCACCCCCATGCTGTACCAACCCCGTAAGGCCTTCGTTCGTCTTCGGAACACAAATGAAGATATTTATGATTAAATCTGAGAGGTTTATGACTGCTACATAGGCTCCCTAAGGGAATGAAACTTGACGGCCCAGAAAATGTTTAAATATTCCATGTCACAACAGTGGCTCAACTATAAGTTTATCAAGCGACGAGAATACTTTTTGTGCGAAAAAACAAACAAAAATAACGACTTTATTCGACTATTCCTTTTCTTCCTTGTAGGCCTGAAACGAGACTTCAAGAGATTTCCACGACGCACGCGCGAGAACTGAACTGAAGTAGTTGAAGGAGATCGCAATTCTCGCGCATGCGTCGTGGAAATCTCTTGAAGGTGAGTAATTAATGACTTAATTTTCATTTTTGGGTGAACTAACCCTTTAACCAAATGCGACAAAGACCGTTTAAACCGTATGTTTTTTCTTTTTTTCCTTGTTTCGTTTCGAAGTATTTTCAGCACGCTCCACATTGTTTCGTTTGCATGACATCAATCAAAGCCAGCTTATTTGAGACGCATTTATGGTTGGGTCTGGCAAACAGGCTTTGTTTTCTGGTGAACTGATAAAATCTGCAATTGCAATTTAAGTCAGACTGACTGGAGTGTTTGCATGCACATCAGTTTCATACCTATAGAGTAGTATTCATACACAGTGACCGCCGCTGGTTGAATAAAGCCTCCATTCATAATCCTGTGCAGCCTGAAGGCGATCCTATCACTCCTGTCATGAGAAATCTGCAAGTGTAAATGCAAACAGCAGACACTTTATAGTAGGGACGCGGGAGGATTTTTTACATTTTTAGTTCAAATAAATAAATGTTATAAATGAAAAAAAACAAAAGTTCTGTTCAACTTACTTCCTTTTGACACTAAACAATAAAATATACCTTATTCTGTCCTCTTTCGTGCACTTTCAGATGTGCTTGTGCTATACCCATAATCATTGTTGGTATTCCTGATTGCAGTTTAAAATGCATTGACTAGATGTTTTTGAAAAGACACACCAGTGTAATCACTTTAAAAAGCTTAGTAGAATGTATGTATTCATTATTATAGTAATTATTATTCATAGTAATTTAGGGAGTAATCTAGGACTGTGAGTCATATTCTGTTGATCCGAGTCTCACTTAATTTGCCTTTAACTTTTTCGAACCCCTTTATATCAGTGTTTTCTGAGTAAAACTGCCACAGAGACCTTGTCCAGGTAGATGATGAGGGATCCTCGCTCTGAAAGCTGCTTGTTCATCTCAAATTTCTGAACCAGCCTGTCCCGTCCAGTTGACAGCTACAAAACAGGGACAGAAAGTTATTTTTGGAGAGTTTGACAACTTTAATGCCAATCGCGTCTGCATTTAGCCTCGGTAGCCACCGCAACTATGGAAATTGTGAGAAAATTAAGCATAAAACTACATTTTGGGAATTTCCCACAACATGACAAAGCGATATTTATATGATTTACCTTCACACTAAAGGTATGTTTAAATATAATATGCTAAAATGTTATGCTTACTATAGTTAATAAAATATACTATATTATAATTAGTTGTGATGAAAAGTTATTAGAAATATAACAGAAAAAGTTTGCTACAGTACTTGTTTACTGTGGGACAAATGTAGCACTGAAATTTTAGCGGAAATATTGGGCAGTCCATTCATATTTTTTCATGGTGGGAAAAAAACGCAGTTTGTTGGGACTATATGAACATTTCAATTGAAAGCCCATGGACTTTCCATTTTAGCAATAGCAAATGTGATAATAATGAAAAAGTGATCCATACCGCCTTCAGATCATTCTCATCCACAACAAATCCCGTCAGTAATGATATGTCCAGTATAGACATGGTGGTGTCCTTGTCCGCGGACAGATACCTGTGGAGTCAAAGAATATGTGAACTTTCAATTGCACTAAAATATGAGGTTCAGACAGTTTTATCCAACTCTGCTCTACATGTGGAGATACACAACATGCACACATCAGCTTTAACAGAACAGAATAAATGTCATGAAGCACTGTAATTCCAGACAAACCTTTGCACTGTCCACAATGTAAACTAAACTTAGTAATTAATTTAATCATATCAAGGATGATTCACTGAACTTAGATATTGTTTAGTGCAAATGAACTTTTAATATTCAGTTGATCAGAACAGAATATTGTGATGACGTATTTGCACACCTGGTATGTATAGTGAGTTTATAACTCTCAGTTGCTCCCCGATATGTTACTAAAAAGAAAGAAAGAAACACTGTAAAAAATTGTCCTGTAACATTACAGTAATTTACTGGCAGCTGTGGTTGCCAGCAATGTACTGTTATTTCACAGCCCTTTACCGTTAATTTACAGCTCTCCTTTTTTTACAGTATGTTACCGTAAAAAATACAATGGAAGGTAACTCCTATCATTTGGGAAACCGATTGCTTTAAACAGTTTGAGTTCAAAAACTAGTATTTATACTGATAGTACCATAAAATTCCTTCATTAGAGTTCACTGAAAATGAATATCTCTTTATATAAAACTGCAAACACCTCATGTGTAAAAGTGAATTAATTAAAAACATGATTTTAACTAAAGTCTTTGCAGTTCGTATAGCAAACAATAGCACACATGTATGTGTTAAAGTACTTAGCAAGGAGATTGTGACTGCATCAGCAACTACACAGTTCTTGCTTTTAAATAAAGCAACAGGCAGCATAACATCAGTGTTTCTCTGCTCATCTTTGACTGAAGCACAGGCTCTACTCTCCAGCACAATGGTGACCCACAAAACCCATTAATTCAACTAACAGATCTCTCCTGTATCATCCTGTGCAAAACACATAAAACACTTCAGTTTAATATTTACTCTCCTAGTCAGTTATTGACTTCACATTACTTTTTTCTATGAACTTTCACTAATATTTCAGTGAAATTAACTTATTTTGTTTAATACATCTGACTGTTACATTTAACAGTAATTTACTGTTTTTCCTTGATTTTACAGTAATCTACTGGCAGCTGGGTTGCCAGTATATTGCTGTTTTTCTACAGTTTTATGCCGTAAATTTAATTTACAGTTGATTACTGTTAAAATACGTTTCACTCTGTTTGTTTTTTATTTGACACATTTAACCCTTTCAACTCCACTGCAAAATCTTCAGTTTTAAATGAACACTTGTGTGTCCACACTACAGAGTGTTGGAGTACTACTGAAGTAGTGTTGAAGTTAATGATATAATTCAGTGATTAATCAACTGATGATTGAGCATTAGTGATACACACCTGATGTTAACAAGCAGAATCACTGAAGGAAAGATAAACAACAAGAAGATAAAAAAGCGAAACACAAGAACTACAACTGGCTTCAGCCACAGAATACATTAAATCTGAAGATCTCAGCAGAGGATTAAACAACTCCACAAACAGCATTACCAGCTTCACTTATTACTAACCAGACTGACATTCTTTTTTTGATACGTCTACATAAATTCCTATTGAGAATTAACAGAGGTTTAGATGTTTTGTTTCATTTGACGTTACCATTATGAAGATCAGTGTTTGCTTTAGTTGGGCTCTTGACTATAACATGAACTTTTCTATGCCTGCTCTAACTGTGTGCACATTTGTTGTGGCAAAACCAAAGCCAACAACAATTAGATCAGGTGTTGATGATTATGCTGTCATTATATTATGTTTGGATCTCAGCCTGTGTCTATTCCTTATCAAGAATGTGTAGATTATATTACTAGATGGTGAAACTACAGCAAAAGAACAAGCAGTGCTGCATAATCAGCTATGAATAATTTTTAAACTAAACATTCACAAAAAAAAAATATATATATATACTATGGCTATTCTACGACACACACAAACATAAAGAATCAGCCAATGAATCTCAACAATGGTGACAATCAACAAAAAAGATAACATAAAATCTGAACATCACAAAATACGCAACTAAAAGTCAACACAAAACCAACAGCAAAAATAAAAGTAAAAATTAAAGCAAATAACCAGACAATTCAGCTGCATAATTTATTCATGCTGCAATGCATGCTGGGAGTCATGGCTTTTTTTTGGTACCCAACATGCATTGCAGCATACAACTTATGATTGTCACCATTGTTGAGAATCATACGCCGATTCTTGATCCCTGTGTGTGTCTGGCTGATCCTGAAGTTGAACATGTTGTGAGTATAAACTTTTTAAAATCATTAATATTTTTGGGACGTCAGATCCCTGATAAATTTCAATCTGTAAAATCACAATGATATCAAAATCAAAAATACAAAACATAAATCATTTAACAATGTTATGCAATAAATTAGATCAGTAAACCAGGACACTATATGACGATTGTGACTATTAACAAACAGAGATTGTCATCCTGTTTTCTTCAGCTTCGTGCCATAGCTAATGTATTTTAAAAATCTCAGCTACAGCGGCCGAAGATAAACTAATGGTGTAAAGTCAAGGGTCAAGACCTCAACTAAATCAATCACTGATCACCATTATGGTGACATCAAATGAAAATAAAATGACATCTAAACCTCTGTCACCTTTTAATAAGAACTTTTGTAGACGTCTGACAGAAATAAAGTCAGTCTGGTTAGTAATAAGTGAAGCTGGTAATGCTGTTTGTGGAGTTGTTTAATCCTCTTCTGCTGAGATCTTTTGCTAAGATTTAATGTCTTTTATCTTGATTTCATCTTTTTGTTCCTCTCTTCTTTAGTGATTCTGATTGTTAACACCAGGTGTTCATCAGGGTCTCAATTAACTTAAAAAATTTACTGAATTATTCACTCAGTCAAGTGGACTATATTAGTGAACTAATGTAGGGAATAGTGAATGAGGGTTTGATTTGGAACACAGCCTCTGAGTGTCGACTTTGAGCGCTGTTAATTCACAGTATATTACTGTAGGCTACTTTCTCGAAAACGACAAATATCACCCCGAATGCATTTTTTCTACAGTATATTACTGTTTTAATGGAAAACAGCATGTTACTGTAAAATTTGGCTGTTTTTTTACAGCAATTTTTTACAGTGAATGGTTTGTGATTTTCCTCATTTGTAAGTCACTTTGTATTAAAGTACCTGCTGATTGTAAACATTCACAAGAGGTGAATATCACAAAATGTGCAGAGCATTTCACCAAAAACAAAACAAAAGCAAACATTTGTTTTTATTATATTATATTTTAATCTTATTATATATTTAATTTTGCATCAAGAAAACTAAGCCTATTTTAGGAACATTGATATTACTTTCATGACAAAAAAAAAAATCTTTAAATAAAATTGTATTTCATTTTGGTTACAATACAAAATTTTGCAATATTTTTTGAATTGTAAGCAAAAGTAAATACACTCACCTAAAGGATTATTAGGAACACCTGTTCAATTATTCATTAATGCAATTATCAAATCAACCAATCACATGGCAGTTGCTTCAATGCATTTAGGGGTGTGTTCCTGGTCAAGACAATCTCCTGAACTCCAAACTGAATGTCAGAATGGGAAAGAAAGGCGATTTAAGCAATTTTGAGCATGGCATGGTTGTTGGTGCCAGACGGGCCGGTCTGAGTATTTCACAATCTGCTCAGTTACTGGGATTTTCACGCACAACCATTTCTAGGGTTTACAAAGAATGGTGTGAAAAGGGAAAAACATCCAGTATGCGGCAGTCCTGTGGGCGAAAATGCCTTGTTGATGCTAGAGGTCAGAGGAGAATGGGCCGACTGATTCAAGCTGATAGAAGAGCAACTTTGACTGAAATAACCACTCGTTACAACCGAGGTATGCAGCAAAGCATTTGTGAAGCCACAACACGCACAACCTTGAGGCGGATGGGCTACAACAGCAGAAGACCCCACCGGGTACCACTCATCTCCACTACAAATAGGAAAAAGAGGCTACAATTTGCAAGAGCTCATCAAAATTGGACAAAAAATGTTGCCTGGTCTGATGAGTCTCGATTTCTGTTGAGACATTCAGATGGTAGAGTCAGAATTTGGCGTAAACAGAATTAGAACATGGATCCATCATGCCTTGTTACCACTGTGCAGGGTGGTGGTGGTGGTGTAATGGTGTGGTGGATGTTTTCTTGACACACTTTAGGCCCCTTAGTGCCAATTGGGCATCGTTTAAATGCCACGGCCTACCTGAGCATGGTTTCTGACCATGTCCATCCCTTTATGGCCACCATGTACCCTTCCTCTGATGGCTACTTCCAGCAGGATAATGCACCATGTCACAAAGCTCGAATCATTTCAAATTAGTTTCTTGAACATGACAATGAGTGCACTGTACTAAAATGGCCCCCACAGTCACCAGATCTCAAACCCAATAGAGCATCTTTGGGATGTGGTAGAACGGGAGCTTCGTGCCCTGGATGTGCATCCCACAAATCTCCATCAATTGCAAGATGCTATCCTATCAATATGGGCCAACATTTCTAAAGAATGCTTTCAGCACCTTGTTGAATCAATGCCACGTAGAATTAAGACAGTTCTGAAGGCGAAAGGGGGTCAAACACAGTATTAGTATGGTGTTCCTAATAATCCTTTAGGTGAGTGTATAATGACAAGGCCTCATTTGTCTTTATGCAAAACATGTTGACATAATGACACCTGTGAGGACCAGCATGATCATACATTTTTAGATATATTGTATTTATGATTATGTCCCCGCCCCTGAAAATTGAAGACACAAAAATCTGACCTTTATCATCCCTTTCAAAGGTCAAATCAAGCTTAAAGTTATTACAGGTGCCACTGCTCTCTTTTGGTTTTGCATAGTACTCAGTCACAACCTGCAGAGGAGAAAACACACAGTTTTTAAGGTCTGACTTATTGTTATATTTTTAGCTTTTGCCTTCTTCAGTCACTCACAGTTACAGCGGCCTCTCCAGAACCCCTGGCACTGATGGTGATCTGCCGGCTAGATGGAAGCTGTTGATGGACAAACATAATAATGTTCACTGTAAATGAATTCATCTTGAGAAAATATATCAAATGTAGCTGATCAATATACGAATTACAAATAGAGGTTTCATCTTAAACCAGGTACAGCTGCTCATACAATATGACTTGTGTGAAATTAAAGCTACACCCTGTGACATAAACGGTTATTTATATCTGACTGTACGATATACATCTTAGGACTTTATTAGCTGAATGACATTAAAATGGTAGCGTGCACACACGTTTTCCACTTCCGGCACAAACTCACCTTTGTTGTTTGTGTGAGATGAGAGTCGTCTTTGTTGAACCTCCACACAATCGGCTGCCGGCTACCTTCCACTTGGATGGTCATCTCCAGGTCTAACTGCTTTATGTCCTTCACTTTAATCCTGTACTCGGCTACAGCCTGGAACACCATGATGGTGGCCTGGGAGGGAAGAGACACGTTTGAACTGTTTTTCGTGTGTAGATTTTGTCTTTTGGTCCTTTATCCTTCGCTCGGGTCATTTTGACCCGAAACAGGTTAAAAAAAAATGTTTCAATTGAATGTTCATCGGAGGGGTCCAAGACCCAAGGCTTTTTGTCGCACTTGAACCACGAATACACACCAAAAAATGTTTTTATGGATTCAAAGACTTTTGTGGTTGAAATTTTAAAAAGTAACAAATCCTGCCGTCACAGGTCAATTTGACCCCCTTAGGAATGAATGGAGCGCGAAGAATGCTTCAGTACACATAGAAAAACCTAAAAATGCTCAAAATTCTAACTAAAAATGCTAAAACTTAACCAAAAAATTATGTTATAATGTCTACATGTGTATCTGAATGCATACTAAGTGACTTTAGGACCCTGGGGAAACGGCTCATTTGCTCCATATAGATCTAGAGACACATCTACTGGCAAGAGTCATGATATATCATGCTATATTATTATTTTCCCACAAGAGGTCGGCAAAGACACCCAATGTAAGATATTCTGAGCTGAATTAAAAGGATTGTGCATGAAATTGTGAGTTATTTTGAATTTAAATTGAAAGAATGTGAGGAATGTGCTTAAATTACTATTTATTTATTAAATACTGATCAAATCTAGTAAATTAAAGATAAATAAAATAAAAAATATCAAAAATCTACCAAAAAAATGTGCATTAAAAAATATTTAGGTTTATAGTCTGTTTTCTTTTCTTTTTTTTCTTTTTTTTTTTTACATTGGCTAAGACCACTTTCTCAATACTTAAGACACTTTTTCAAAACTTTCCACACAGTGAGAACCACAGCTGTCTATGTGAGCTAAACTGTGGATCATTTATCATTGCTTTGGCACAAAATGCATCCAATGACTACATCGTTCAAATGACATGAATCCATTTTTCATTCGGACACAAACATCACCAAAACTCTGTGTGCGTACAGGCCGATTTGCATGTTTACATACTTTTCAAAACTGTCAAACTTAAGTTCAAAACTTAACATAATACAAAACTGAATAAGACAGGAATATCCAACATTTCTACAGTAATACATTACCATAATGAAATATATTCCAAATCTAAAAAACTAAATATTATTTTTAAAAAATTAGATGTACGTAGCTGAACACCTACAAAGGGGACATTTTAGGGATCATTTTGTACTGTAATGTAAACATGTACAAAAAAGAATGCACTCAGTTTGTTACATTCCTTTTTACAAAATAAAATATTATATAATGCTATCTGTTGTTCGTGTTTTCTTTTGTTTTTGAAGTCATTGTTTTATGAGTCAGTGTGTTTGTTGGGTAAAAACCTTTGCTAGTTTTATGGAAGAATGAATTGATTTGAGACATGTCTGAAATAATTTGGAAGTTTTAGTGTATTTTTGGGACCAGATTTACTAACAGCTTGCGCCAGCGCAAACCGCCGTTAAAAAACTACTGTCAGGATTTACTAAAGACACGCAGAGAAACATTAGCGCTGAAAAGGCGTGGACAGGGTTATTTTGAGGCTGAGCTTATTAATATTTCTGAGAGAATATATTTAAATGAATCATGCAAGGTGATTTACTAAGGTTTGCGCTAGTCATTTTACTGGTATTTGCGTCACTATTTCCCGCCCAAAAATGCATGTCTTAAACCAGATGCTAATTTGTGCTGCTCTTGGTAGATTGTGTTGGTCATTATGGAAATGATCCGGCTGCGTCTGTGTTCTTTAATTTACGCGTCGTCAGTCGATCGCGTGCAGAACCTTCCCATCCGTGCTTTTCTGGGATTGAGCTTACACACTAATTTGCCCTGTTTAGTAAATCTGGCCCTAAATGTGAAATTAACTGGTAAGTGAAAGCCGGTAATGGGAACTGAAGAGTTTTGAAAAATTGAGAAATGTGGATATGGAGTATTGAGGAATGTGTCCTAGCTATTGTAAAAATAAAAATAAAAGTATGTTGTACAATGAAAATATTGTAAGGACAGCTATGCAATGTTTAATGTACACTACAAACCTGAGTCGTGCCGTATCCTCCATTGTACTGCCTCTGGTTTTTGAGCCAGTTTACGATGGGAGCTGCGCTCTGAAAGTCTTCCGCTTTAACAAGAGCCAGGAGCGCATAAGCCGAAGCCTCCAAAGTAAAGCTACTGCTTCCAGGCACGGGCCAGTGACTTCCATCTGCATGGGGTTAATTCAGTTTCATATTATTTGTATAGCACTTTCGTTAAAAATTGTTCCAAAGCAGCTGTGCTTTATTGTTGAAATAGAGTATAAAATACAAGACATCAGGCACATTTTATACTTCATGACTTTTAGTTTTAGGCTATATTGTGTCATCATTGATGCTTTGCCTATGTTCATTATTATTACACACTACCAGTCGAAAGTTTAGAATTATTAATTTTTGAGAGTCTTTGTCTTCATTGCTTTGAACAAATGTTATATGTTGTTCTCAGGGCTTGACATTTTTTTGCTCACCAGACACTGTGGCTAGGGGTTTTCCAAAGCCACAGTTTTGACATTCATACCATGGGGGAAAACTGCCGTATAGATTTTTATTATATGATCTCATAATTTGACAACTGGTTTATTAGGCTGCTGTCACTTTAAGACATGACGCACAAACCCATTATACCGTTTTATATAGCCAATATTCATTCCGTTCACATGACATCACTGTAGCTTTGCGCCGCCATCTTGACGACCGACAGTCTCAGTAATGCCTGCAATATGTTGTGCAGTTGGGCTGCAACAACAGCCGAAAGAGGAACCCCGAACTGGTATTTTATTCTATACCAAAAGAAAAGTATAGAGGAAATGTCTCATAATGTATGAATGTCTACGGTGGCCCAGTAGTGCACAACACAACGACATTTAAAAAGCAAACATAAGTTCACAACACAACGGAATTAAGCCACAACACAACGGAAAATGAGCCACAACACAACGGAAAATCTACAACACAACGGAAAATCTACAACACCACGAAATAAAGCCGCAACACAACGGAAATGGTCCAGACCACTAGAGGGCTCTCGGGCGCGATAAAGTTAGTTTTTCTTGCCATTGTTCAATAGAGTCAGTCAGCAGTCTAAATCAATACCACGGTTAGTTTTAAGTGTAACCATTGTATATCGATATCAAATATTACTTCAAAAATAACCTACATGAATTATATCTGCGTATTTATACACGAGAATGATTGGACGCGCTACCACAGCGCATCCCTAAGGGAACGTTTGCCAATTCCACCAAGTGGTTAAAACGTATAATTTATTATAATATTATTTGATAAATAAAAATAAAAACCATTTGGCGAATTGCAGAATTACAGGAAAGTAATGGCACAATTCCACCTGTAATAAGATAGTCTGGCCACAATAGGAACCACACGCTTTGTGACATTTAAATTTTTTATTTTTTATTTACAGCAGGGCTAATGTTTTTATATATATATAAATATTGTACTGTGCATACAGGGCGCTATTGGCACAATTTCACCTGTTGTAAGTCAGTCTGGTTAATAGGAACTACAACCGTTGAAACATGATAAAAGAAAAAAAAACTTTTACCGAAATCTCCTAAAAAATAATTGTTTACTGTAAATACATGAAGGGTATTGGTAATTTTAATTAATACAAATGATATGTTTTAACAACTTGGAGGAATTGACAGACGTTCCCTTAGGGATCATGCGCTGTGGTAGCGCGTCAAAGCGTTCTATAAATATAAAAAATATAAATATGCAGCTATAATGCACGTAGGTGATTTTGAGTGATGGTTAGCTATACATACTGTTAAAACTAATCGTGGTGTTGATATATTTTATAGACTGCTGACTCTATTGAACAATGGCAAGAAAAACTAACTTTATCGCGCCCGAGAGCCCTCTAGTGGTCGGGAGCATTTCCGTTGTGTTGTAGATTTTCCGTTGTGTTGTGACTTTTCCGTTGTGTTGTGGCTTTTCCGTTGTGTTGTGAACTTATGTTTGCTTTTTAAATGTCGTTGTGTTGTGCACTACTGGGCCACCGTAAATGTCTCATATTGTATCATGTCTCATCTTTCTGTGCGCACACACCCGAGCCGAAGCGTGCAGCCATGGACTCCTATACAGCGCGCGAGTGATAAATTGAGCTCTGTTTCGTGTCTGAATGGACAAATACACACAACATTATGTTTAAATGTCCATTTTGGAGAGTATTCACGTAAAATATATGTCTTAAACAGAGTTGTCATCCAGTCTCTTTGGTAGAGGGGGAGAGAGACGAGGAAAACGGATGCAAATGGAAATTATCGCGGCCGGAAAAATTATTGAGCTCATTTTTTTATCGTGTGATTAATTGATTTATTGACTATCGCGACAGGCCTAATCCAGATTAATGACAGCTAGCCGTGAGCCGTGGCTAACAGCTGGCAAGCTACCAGTCAGAGCAAACTATCACCAAAATCATAATTTTTTTTTTTTTTATAACACCAACATTTCCCATGATTAAATATAAATCCTTGGTGGCCAGGTGCCACACTTTTACGTCTTTTACCCATCCAGCAACAGCATATTGATGATATGCGTCTGTAGGCCTACTCTTGAAAGCCTTCAAGCGATCCCCGCTGTATGGGGAGGGGTTATGCACAATATAAATATATATATATATATCATGGAAGGCAAATTGGGGCAAGTCTGGGGCAGATAATAAAGGACAAAAGAAAACTGGGGGTAACAAATAAGGATCGGAGCCTAAAATTAAAATTGCATCCATGTATCTCTGTCTTTCTCTCTCAGAAATGGGCAGTTTGGGCGGCCATACCGGACGAGATCGGTCGTCAATATGGCGGCGTTCTGTTTGGAGTGATGTAGGCGGCATCTATGAACAGTGTATTTATGTGCACACACTTTGGGTGTGAACACAAAATCTGCAGGAATGAGTAAAACTATGCTTAATACGCGCAATCCCTCACCGAAATTCAAGCCCTGTAACAACAACAATATTCATCCGGAGCGAATTAAATGAGCGAGTAAAGGGACGCGGGTTTGTGTGTCAACTCGCTCTCGGAGAGATGAGAAATCCACCCACAATCCACCCGCATTTGGCGGGTTCGCGGGTGTTAATGTGAAACCCTGGTTGTTCTGCATCTTAATCACGTAAAACAAGAAATGTTAATTCTGATAGGATGATATGGGTGCAGCATTGACACCTGAACATTTCAAGCACAAATAAACTTAAGAAAAGGCTGTGTCTTTACCTGCAGAGGCTTTCCTCAAGAGGACTTGTTTGTCAAGAGCGTTTCCATTGGCTAGAGCATAAGATGTCATAGCCACTGAGTATGGGTTCGTCAGATCATGTAACTGAGATCTAAGGTATGCGGTGGCTTTATAAATGCTACTGTCGAGACTCTAAAGAGGAATAAAAACAATAAGATTGCGAGAATAAATTACATGCATGATATGTTCAGTGAAGCAAACATATTTTCACTTTTTTTTCAAGTGTTGCATATTAACTCAAAGCCTAGCAGGACTCACTGAGATCCGGCCAGCACATTGGCTTCTCCCCGCCTGTAGGGCAATGAGCACAAATGCCGTCATGGATGCTTGTGAGTTTGTCCCACGTACGTTCCCCTGTGTCACAGTGATGTCAGAAATAATGCATAAGTAAAGGTGTGGTCACAATTACCATTGCAGTGTGAAATTCTGCACGTGAAATCCAGTAATTTAAATGGGAACTGGCGCAGTGAAGAATTTCGCCAGATAAACTTCCGGTGACAAAAAAGAAATTCGCATTGTTGGATTTGATTGTTGGTTGATGTTCGACAGCGATTTCTGTGTGAGACTCATGACTTAGCAACAAAGCAGAACAAAAGAACCACAATGGACAAGCTGCATCTACTCTGCCCTTTTTGTATACACTACACTTAAATATTACTATATTAATAAAACAGAGTGTTTTTAAAGCAGTTAATTAGGGATGGTCTGTTTGATAGCTGGTAGAATTATCCTTGGACGTTTATTTTGTCATTAATCTTGTACTTCATTCATGGTATTTTGTAGCATCAGATGCCGCTTTCTTTCGCCTGCAAAATTTCGCTGAGAAACGGTAACCACACCGTAAAACTGAGAAGATAAATTGTGAAAAAAAATGCTTGCAGGTTAACGCATGCTGTTTAATATTTTCAATGTTAAAATACTTTCCATCTTAATCAGCTGAGAAATCTCTCACTCTGTTTGTTTGAAGAGTTCAAAATGTCCACTTCTAACTCAACTAATGTAAATTGAAGTGTTGGGAAAAGCTTTTTTTTTTTCTTTTGTCATGTTTTGTTTGTTTTGCAATTGCATTGTAGACCTTAATAGATATATTAAGGTAACAGTTGCTGCATAATTTGTAATGGTTTTACACCTGGTGTGATGTCAGTGACAAATCACCACCTGTTTTTGTTGTTTAGCACAACAAAAGTGTTTTACTCCTTAAAACATAGCACATAAGTTGTATGGATTACATTTTTCATTTTATGGGCCACTGAAGAAAGAAAGTCATACAGGTTTGGAACAACATGAAGTGTTATAGTGTTTAAAACAGGTCTCACTCACAGTCATCTCTCCATGAATTACAGGGGCATCTTCTCTGAAAGCACCATCAGGTAACTGCTTGTTCAGTATGAGCCACTTGAGAGCAGAGCAGATCACATTCTGGTCTATATTTATGATGTCACTGGCCATGGCAAATACTTTAGCAACATACGCTGTCAACCTTTAGGAGAAAGGAAACTAAAATTTAGTCTTAATCATGGCAAGATGCTTGATTAATAGTTCTTAGCAAACAAGCAGAACGATTGAGAAACATATCAGTTAGGACTACCAGGTGCTGCTCGGGCGATGAATCCATGCGCCATATGACCCGTCGGTTTTACGATACGCCAGCTGTTGATTATAACCTGTACATCAACACAAATTAGATGGCCAGACTCTATACAAGAATGTGAAACAAAAGTACAATAGTTTGCATTCTAGTCTGGTTTAGTTTACCTTTATTAATATAGAAAACAGCTGTCTGTCTAAGCCCAGCCTTCACAGTGTGCCACTGTTTGGTTCTATCCAAATAATGCGTTGCAGTGACAGGCATCGTTAGGCCAATCATATTCTGCTCCCCACAGCGACCAGGCTGGATAACCAGGGAACCCATGGCATGACCACTTATAGCCGCCTCAATTGTAATGCTGATCGGATCTCCTGTGCACAAAGAGATTGACATACTGGTAAAAAATCAAGCCATAGTTTGTTTTACTTACAGCTGATGTTAGAAGAGTCACCTATTGCGGATACATATGTGCTCGCAGGTGTGTTGGGCGCCTGGTCCCTCAGTATAAAGCTCCTGATAACCTCCACATGTTCACCACCTGCTCCAGAAAAATAGGAACAGTATAGTCATGCTTTACTCTTATTTGTACATGCAGGACAGGAATTTGAATGACTAGTGTGGCCTTTATTTATTATTTACAAAGAAAAGTCCAGGGCACGAGACAAAAATCATAAAACTTGAAACATTCACAAAACACTGAATGTGAAGAAAACACTCCCAACAACTCATGAAATGCCCATATAAAGGTAAAAATATATATCCTTGACAATCAGTTCCAGAGGCTACACATTTCCCCTTCAGGTATTAGTCTATCCAAAAATTAACATTCAGTCAAAAAAGTAAATGACAAAACAATTATTTGTGTGCATTTCTTTGTTTTGTTGGAATCATCTTACCTTTCTTAGAAGGACTTAACTGTAGATTTTCATTAAGTTTGGTCAAAACGCCTTCAGCCTAAAGAAATTAAGAGAAGAGGGAGTGAGTGAAAGAACAAATTCTCGGTGTTCAGAATAAACGGTCTTTTTGTTTTCTGATCAAGATGTATTTTTTTTCTTACCACCACTAGGAGATCTTTCTTCACGCCATCGCTTCCACGTCCCGAGGCAGCTGCCTTCACCTCAATTGCATGGCGTCCCAAAGCCATTGGGACAACGACAAAAGGTACTGAATATGATGATTTAGCATTTACCGTCACTACGATTTGGTACTTTCCTCTATTACTGGCCGGGCTGCAGATGTCCTTGGTTTCCTTCAGTTCCACACGTACCTAATACAAGAAATGAAAATCACATACTCCTTAAGAAGAAAGGAGGGCTGGTAATAGCCAAAGCATATTCGGTCATCATCCTGAGCGCCTCTCTGATAAGGTTTGCCATAGTAAAACAGTCTTCCAATCTGACCTTTACTTTTTTGCTGTAAAAGTTGTGGATAATAGCCTTGATTTCGATTTGCTCGTTGCGCACGGCTGAGTATGGAATCTTTAGGTCAATAAAGAAGTTCTTCATCACTATCATCTCATGAACATCTGCCACACAGATACCTTTGTAGAGAAAAAAGAGAGCAAGCCGTCACAGAAAGCATTAGATGTTTTGTAGGCCTAGAACTTTTCAGCCCAGGACAACAGGACATAGAAAATGGAGCGATGCATTGAAATTATTGTCTGGGGTAATCAACAGCATGTCACAAATGCAATGCATAAGGATGGAAAATTCGCAGGAATTTCCTTTAATATGGACAAGTGGTTTGTATGTTTACAACATCAGTCTGTACCATGAGTCTTGGACAAGCTGATGGCTGTGATCTCCCAGGTAGTTATGGAGTCTTTCAACTGGAGGCCATCTCTGGGTACGGTGGTTGTTCGACTAAAAGAGAGATCATCTTTTACTTAAACAGGATCATCACTGGCTGAGCATTGACTGTTGAAAACTGCAAGTCACGCTCACCACTGACGGTTAGTTGACGGACAGTTAGGCAACACCACTTCCTCCCAAAGCCAACTTTCAGGGAAGAGCGTACGTGACACAATGTCATCTGAGTTCACAAAATCTTCGGTTTCACCTGTGGGTTAAAGGGTGGTTGATTTATTTAGACAAAACAGAAGCAACCCTTAAAAAAGCTAGTTTTCCAATTGGATCAATTCCTGCAATTGCAGAACCACAACTTGTAAGAGCTCTGCCTGCTCAAGACACACCTGAAGCAGGATTTGAGTCCAGGTGTATTCGCTCGAGTGTTTCAATTGAAATATGTATGCTATTTTTGAGAGTGCTCTTACTGCGGGATAGAGTCTGTTCTCCCTGTTTATCCGACTCTTCGTTGTGGCCGGTCATCTCACTGCAGCAGTGCAGGAAAGCCTGTCTGCACTCCTCTCCATCCACGATAAAGCTTGCCCGATACTCACAAGTGTATGTCAAATCAACCATATTCTTCATTCCATCTATACAGCATTCCTTCCCAATGCCAGAGTACTTGTTCACTAGAGGTGGATCAGAAAAGAGAAATGGACAGAGACTGATAACATAATATTTGATTAGTCTTTTTTTGTTTTGACTTATCTTTTACATCTACTGATTACAAATGTCTATTCAATTGGGGGCCAACACCAAGGGTGCATAGGCACATATTGCTTCTGTTCGTTTTCTTGCCATCGCCCTCATCTTTGGCTGGGAGTCCATGTACCGCATGAACCCTAGGACTGTATGGTAAGAAGTTGTGATAAATGACACACTGATTGTGGGGAGTTACAAAGTTTCCTCAAATTTGTGTCAAGTACAAAATACTTGATACAGTGCTGGTCAAATGCTATTCAGATACTGTACATCCCAAACCATTCATCTATGATGCATTTAAAGTAGTTTCTTGACAATTATTTGGATTCAAATGAAACCTAACTAAACTTAGGATCATTCCCTGAGTGTAAAATTTGAGGTTTGCTATTTGTGGGTGTAAATGGAGGAATGCTAGCCTGGCTAACACCAGACCCAATTCTCGTTGAGACTTGGGTCAGGGAACCACATGTACATTTTCTCGTATTTGAGGCGTGGTTTACGAATGCCCGGCGCCGTTTATTGGGTGCTAAGAATGTCTATCAAATGCGCCTGTACACAGCAAAAACTCCAGAGTTAAATTAACTCTCCTGGGAGTTTATATGGCTCCAGACTCCGTGTTAAAATATGAGTGTTAAATTAACACTCAAGAGTGTTAAAGTTAATGAGCTCATTAAGTGATTAATTGAGTGATGATTGACCATTATTGAAGACACCTGATGTTAACAAGCAGAATCACCAAAGGAGAAAATCTAATTTTTAAGACACCATTATGGTGATCAGTGTTTTCCTTAGTTGGGCTCTTGACCCTTAAACTGTTAACTTTAAAATTTGTTTCTCTGTTGTATCTGAGCTATAACTGCCAGATGAACAAAGAAAATGTTTGGTTATGTTTTGACATAATCATAATTTGATCTGAATCACTGAACTCTTTTAGAGTCTAATCTCTGACTTAAATGTATATTGTTGCTTACGGCGTCAATATGATTCTACAGTAAAAGATCCAGAATTTTCTAAATAATCTAAAGGCTTTCTTAAGAGTTGTTCTGCTAAAACAAAATCTTTCTTTTAGGCACACACAGACATCAAGAATCAGTGTTTGAATCTCAACAATGGTGACACAGAATATTCAATTAGGGAAAGGAAATTACTAAAACAATTCAGATCATAATTTATTCATACCGCAATGCATGATGGGAGCCATGAATGTGTTTTGATTGGTGGCACCCAGAATGCACTGCAACATGCTTTATTATTGTCACCATTGTTGAGAATCACAGGCTGATTCTTGATGTCAGTGTGTCTAATTACAGTAAAGTCTTTTTATCAGAACAATTTTTAAGAAATATTTTGGATTATTTTGATAATACTGAAAATCATTTGCTGTAGAATCACAGGTCTGATGTAATCAACAAGGTAGACATAACTCTCTAATAGAGATTTGATATTCAGGTCAAATTATGATTATGTCAAAACATAACAAACAATACCTGGTCAACTTTTTTCTTTGTTCATCTGGCAGTTATAATTCAGATACAACAGCCAAACAAAAACTGAATTTAACGATTTAAGGCTAAAACTGCCCAACTAAAGCAAACACTGATCTCCATAACGGTGTCTTAAAAAAGTAGATTTTCGCCTTTGGTGATTCTGCTTGTTAACATCAGGTGTCTTCAATATTAGTCAATCATCACACAATTAATCACTTAATGAGCTCATTATCTTTAACACTCTTGAGTGTTAATTTAACACTCATATTTTAACACTGAGTCTGGAGCCATATAAACTCCCAGGAGAGTTAATTTAACACTGGAGTTTTTGCTGTGTACGTAGCTCATAGCCAATCGTTTCAATTATACCAGATGACGTATTCACACTCAAAAAAATGATATGTTGGCTTTAATTAACTTTTTTATGTCAACAGGTTCCATAAATTAACTTTTTTATGTCAACAGGATGCACATAACTGGGTTACGTTAAACAAACATAATTTGGTCATGTAACTTCAACACACTCAAATAAATGATATCTTGGCTGTAATTAACTTTTTATGTCATCAGGGTCTGATATGTTGGCTTTAATTAACTTTTTTTATGACAGCAGGTTCTGATATGTTGGCTTTAATTAACTTTTTATGTCAACAGGATGCACATAACTGGGTTACGTTAAACAAACACTGAACACTGAAGCAGTGAACCAGATAATTAAGTGAATAATTGAGTGATGATTGAGCATTAATCATGAACACCTGATGTTAACAAGCAGAATCACTGAATGAGAAAACCGGAATTTCAGGTAACCATTATGGAGATGAGTGTTTGTTTTAGTTGGGCTCTTGGCCCTCACTTTATTAACTTTATATTTTGTCTGACTGCTGTACATGAGTTATAACAGCCAGATGATCAATTAGAAAAGGTGATCTGATGGTGTTGGTTGTTATAACATAATCATTTTATCACTATCATTTGACCTGAATCACTAAACTCTTAGAACACTATAGAACCCAATAGAACCCAATTTCTGAGTTAAGTTTACCTTATGGATTATAGCAGCACTGCCATTGTAGAACATACCATTTTTAGCCCTTTCAATGAAATTCAAATGATCAAATCAATAAAAAAAGAAACTTCAAAAAAAAAAAAATATTATGTAGGCACACACAGACATCAAGAATCAGACTGTGAATCTCAACAATGGTGACAATTATAAAGCATGTTGCAGTGCATTCTGGGTGCCACCAATCAAAACTCATTCATGGCTCCCATCATGCATTTCTGCATGAATAAATAATGAGCTTATGGCTAGAGGTGATCTGTTTGTCACCATTGCTGAGATGCATACGCTAAATATTGATGTCTGTGTGTGCTTGCACACAAACGTTTTTTTTTTGTTTGTTATTGTATAGATTTGATCATTTGGATTTCATTGAAAAGGTTAAAAATGGTATGCTCAGTGCTGCCATAATCAATTAGATAAACTTTACTCGGAAATTGGGTTCTATGTGAGCTCAGGTGAAATGATTGTGAAATAATGATTATGTTAAAACACAACCAACACCATCAGATCACCTTTTTAATTTGTTCATCTGGCTGTTATAACTCATGTACAGCAACCATACAAAATCTAAAGATAACGATGTGAGGGTCAAGATCCCAACTAAAACACACACTGATCTCCATAATGGTGACTTTAAATTCTGGTTTTCTCATTCAGTGATTCTGCTTGTTATCATCAGGTGTCTTCAATAATGCTCAATCATCACTCAATTATTCACTTAATTATCTCATTAACTTTAACACCACTTCAGTGTTCATTTAACACTCAGCTCAGAGTTTAATTAGGTCGCTTAGAATTACTTAACTCCATTATGTTTAAGTTACATGAACACATTATGTTTGTTTAACGTAACCCAGTTATGTGGAACCTGTTTACATAAAAAAGTTAATTAATGCCAACATATCATTTTTTTGAGTGTAGAGGAATGCAGCTAACCTAGATTCTCCCAGAGTTGTGTTATGGTCACTTCTCGTTTTTTCCTTCGAGATGAAGAAAGGCATGCGGCATCTGGAACAGACCAGTTTTAAAAATGGAATTAGTCCGATGCATTCATTGATAATAGTGAAGTCTGTACTTTGATCATTTTGAATAGGTCAAGTAAATGCAAGTACTTTTTCTGAGGCTAGTGCCTCCAGCAGAGCTGGACTCAAACAGCAGGCCGGCATCGCTAAAAACTTGCATGCTTTCTTTTCCACTTCCTGCTGTGCAGCCAGTGTCATGCGACTCAACAACGTCCCAGATCTGTTGGAGGAATTAATGACAAAGTGAATGAAGTCAATATGTTTAGGGCCTCATCCCAGTTACAATGCAAGGATTCAATTCTGATCTACCAACCTTTGTTTGAGTTAGTCTGTTCTTGTTGTTGAGAACATAAACGCCTTTATCCACAGCAACCAAACCAACCTTGGCCCCAGGGTCTCCTGTTACTCTCAGGCCAAATTCTTCACCAGGCTCATAGACATTCTCAGGATCCTGGACTTCCACTTTAAGCTGGGAGAGCAAAGAACAGATCAGAAAACAACTGAAGATCGAATTACAGTGTTGTATGACCAGAGCCAAAATACCTTTCCCATGCACGTGTCCTTCACGTCGACCCAGACTGAATCAGACACCACCTCAGACGAGCCCACATGGTAATAAGCCACAAAGCGGAAGGACGGCACCATGTCTTTGGTTACAGGTAGAGACAGAGTCACTAGAGATTGTCCCCTCCTCTTAAATCTGTTTGCTTGAACAATCTGACCTTTACTCAAGATCTGAAAATGAGGCAGATAAAAGACACTGAAACATTTTTGGAGACATTTTCACTGCTTGAATCATGACAGGTCAGTCACTCACCATGTATGTGTAATCTTGATCTTTGACTCCTGGACTTTGTCCAGTGTTGAGATTGACTTTCATTTGATCACCGATCTGAAGCTCTGCAGAATCAATGCCGATGTGTAGATAGTTGTTGGAGCCGCCTCTGGGAATGTAAGCGAGAGCCGTCATCGTCTTCACTGCCTGCTGGTCGTTGCTTAATTCTGGATCTTTGGTTTTTGCCTGAAAAGAATCAATACATTGTTATCTGATGTGCTGTAATATACTCCACTGTTTCAGATCTGTTAATCTGACTGAACATCAGTGCAGTTGAGATGGAAGATCTTACAGTGATCTGCAGTGTAGAAGATCCTCCTGGAGTGTTGACGGTAACCTTCGCAATACCATTGGCTCCTGTTTGACCTCTGACCCCTCCAGGATTGACCTCCACTTCCACATTTTGAGCAGGAGTCTGGTCAGGATTTGTTACATAGACCTTTACGCAAAACCCAGAACAAAAAATAAGGAACACAGTTATATTTACTTAAAGATTGCTCTTAAGGTTATCAAATCATGTTTTTTGCTTTTTAGCCTATGCTTTATACCGAGACATCAAAGGGCATCCCAGGTTTGAAGAATTGTGGTGTTCTTTTGAAGTGTATGGTGTACGGTGACGTCACGATCTGAATGCCTTTCCTGTGAGCTTCCACCATTTCACTGCCTGAAACACACATGCGTACGATAATGAACGGAAATGAACACATGCACATTACATAATATTTCTGAGGCCTGAACATGTCCACGTTGTTGTCCAAGAAAAATGTATGCCAGAAATGGTGTAGTTTTTACCAGTGTCGGTCAGCAGACTCACTGTAATGTACAGTGATTGGCCAACAAGCTGCATGATGTTTGGGAAGGTCTCTCGAATGTGTTTTCTTCTCAGTTCTGCAGTTCCACTTCCATCAGAGATCTGACATTCAACAGGAAAACTTGATCAGATCTGTGCAATATCTGCTGTATTTGTCAACTATCAACTGTCATATAGGACTCATTATACTTTGTGTGTGTGTGTCTGCATATGTCTAGGTAGAAATTATGAACACGTGTTTCTGAATTTACGCCATTCTTGAAGAGGGCCTTTTTTATATATATAGAAAAAAAACCACAGAAATTATTCATATATGGAGCAAGTAATCCGAAAATTTAAGTTTAACAGGTAAATGGTGTTTTCACAAACGCGTGTGTGTGTGTGTGTGTGTAGTACCTTCACTTTCTGTAAGGAGCCTGGTAAACTTATCTTCCCTTTATCTTCAGTAATCACACCAAATACAACAAATCCATGACCATTGACTGTCTCCCCAAACAAATACCTTTAGAATACACAAACACACATTTACTTTAATAGCTAATATATTCTAAAACACTATTGCAACTGTATTTATATTTGCTAGCCATTAAATTACAAAACATGCATATGGCCATATTATTCAGTACAAAAAAAGTGCTGTACTTGGCTTCAATATCGACTGATAGCCTGTCATCGTTCACATAGAAGAAGGCTTTCTGTGGTCTCAAAGAGACCTCGAAGCTGGGCAGGACTGCACGAGAAAAGGGAAGAACCTGAGTTGATAACACTGAATTGCAAATGTCATGGGTGTATTGTGTAATGCTGTTTCGTAGCAGCTCGCAAAGACCCATCCAGAGACACCTACCGTATTCCTTGACTTCAAACTCACTGGAGAAGTTTGTCTGTGGGCTGTTCAGGTGCCACGCCATAAGTTTCCACATCCCGGGGCTAATAAAGCACACAATCTTATTAAAAGATAGCAGGTACTTTCCACAAAAAGGGTACAACATTTTTCAAAAAGTGGTCAGTCAAAAAGGTGGCTACTCTTCAGAAAATTAAACTATGATTTTATTTTATTTATTTAAATGAGGTTTGCAATTGATTTTGGCTACTTTCAAAATAAATATTCAACATATTGAACACTTCTAATTCCTAAGGACAAGCAAAAGAAAAAAAGGCACAAAGATGGGACACCAATTTGGACAGTATACTCTATCTTTGGAAAAGTGCTAAAAAACTGACTCAGCAATATTGGGTTGTAAGTATCTTCAATACATTGAAGAACTGAAATGGGATACTCACCTGGCCGGATCAGTCAGGCTGAATGTTCCTGACACCAGTCCTCCATCGGGATAAACGGATTTGCTCTGAAGGCTGATGCCATCAGGTGTCTGTCAACATTGAAGATTTATATTTATTCTCTAGTTGCATTGAAATTGACGAACACATATAAACATATTTGTGAGTAACAAATTTGAACTTGCATGCACAACCAAACAAAATCAGCTATTCCCATTCACTGTAGAGTACAAAACTCTATACAATGGCAGTGACCCCACTGTACTGACGGCACATTTACCAAGATCTCCACTCGGACTCCACTTTCTACGGCCCGTGTCATGCCTGGACTCAGTGAAAACACCCTGTAAAAAACTAGAAGGAGAAGACAAACATCTGTGTCATTGCATCTAAGATCTCAAGAGACAAAACTGGCTCCACAACAAACAAATGTAGAACAGCAAATATTTCCACCTGTGCTGTCTGGAGTGTAGATGGTCTTATCAGTCTGTAAAACTATGTGTCCAGATTGAAAAATCACCATGACCTGTTTCTCCAGCAGCTTCTGTGGAAACTGAGCTTGCAGGATGACATATTGCTCCACTCCCTTCTCAAAGGAATATGCATTACCGGGTACCTACAGGCACATGATACACGGACAACTGAGAAACAACACGCTGAAACAGTGTTCACACAAAGCCCAACATAGCAAACTACCGCCCACTAAGCAAAATGATGTCCAAAAGACGTCTTTTCAACGTCTTTGTCACAAAAGTTGGACGTTGAAAAGACGTCCACTGAGGAGCCAGAATGAAAGATTTTATGACGTCTTTTTTTGACGTGTTCTGCACGTCCGATATAGACGTTCATCGAACCTTCGTACAAGTTTAAAAACTAGTTCAAATGTGGCCATTGTGGACATGTTTTCAACATCATTTATGGTCTAATTTAGACAATTTATACTGTTTCTAGACCAAATAAACACTCGAGATGCATTACATTAAAACTCCTGTTTATTTCAATGTAATTTCCTTACATTGTTTAGATGAGGCTTAGAAGTGATTTGTTTCATTTTAAATCACCATTGTGGTGATCAGTGTTTGCTTTAATTGGGCTCTTGGTCCCAGTTGTTCTTGGTATAGCTTTTCAACACCATTGTTGTGGCAGCGAAAGCCAAAAAAAAAAAAAACTAAAATCGGCTGTCATCAGCTCCTTATTGATAATAACATAATCAACACAAAGGGAGCATTTAATGTTGTATTTAGACTTTTGTCTTTATGTCTGGCACTTATAACCATCGATCTTGTGGAGCTGCGTTATTTGGGCCATTAGCATTAAAATGGTGACTTATTTGAAGGTGAATAAAAAGCATGTTTGCACAATGTTTTGAGCAAATATATCACATAGTCACACACAGACATAAAGATTTTGGATATGATTCTCAACAACGATGACAACCAAAACAAAAAAAGCTTGGGAATCAAGGATGTGTTGTACTATGAAAGCTACCCATCATGCATTGCAGCATGAAACTTTTTTTTTATTGTCACCATTATTGTGAATCATATGCAAAATCTTTATGTCTGTGTGTGACTATATGATACATTTTTTCAAAACATTGTGTAAACATGCTTTTATTCACCTTCAAATAAGTGATTCTTTTAATGCTACTGGCCCAAATAATGCAGTTCCACAAGATTGATGGTTATAAATGCCAGGAATAAAGACAACAGTCTAAACACAACATGAAATGCCAGCTTTGATTGATTTTGTCACCAACAAGGAGCTGATGACAGCCGATTATACTTTTTTTTTGGCTTTTTCTGCCATAACCATTGTATTTTACAGACACACAGTTGCAACAGCCAAAGAAAAGTTAAAGTAAGAAGAACTGGGACCAAGAGCCCAACTAAAGCAAACACTGAAATTCAACTAATATCAACATCTAAACCTCATCTAAGGAAATTACATTGAAATAAACATGAGTTTTAATTTACTGCATCCTGCGTGTTTATTTTGTCTAGAAACAGTATACATTGACTAAATGAGACCATACATGATGCTGAAAACACGAACGTCTATATCAGACGTGCAGAACACGTCAAAAAAGATGTCATAAAAACTTTCATTCTGGCTCCTCAGTGGACGTCTTTTCAATGTCTGACTTTTGTGACAAAGACGTTGAAAAGACGTCTTCTGGACATCATTTTGCTTAGTGGGTCGGTTTAAGTCTGTAAAACACATCCTCTCTTATTTTTGACACATAGACAACCTTCTCACCTCTATCTCAACCAGATCCTGGTAGTTCTTGGCAGATGTCAGAGCAACTGATGTACTCGTCACTTCACGCTTATCTTTAGAGTTTCTCACTGAGATTTTAACATTCAGACTGGCTCCAGAATAGTCCTGCGCCTCCACAAACACTCTCTCTGGGGACCCGACTTTCAGCAGGTTCGGGGCCGAGAGAATGTAGCTGAACAATACAGGTTCGTTTAGGAGGAGCAGGGGGGAATACAGAAGAATATATCAGTCACACTTCATTTTAGGGTCCAATAAAATAAATAAACTCCTGATTACATCTTATTAATAGTTTGTAAGGTAGTTAAGTTTAGGTATTGGGTGAATTAGGGGTGTAGAATATGATCATGCAGATTAAGGCATTAATATGTGCTTTATAAGTACTAATGAACAGCCAATATCATACTAATATGCTAATGAGCCACAAGTTAATAATAAGAATTGGACCCTTAACTAAAGTGTTACCAATATATCTTAGTCTCATTTCACAGCACTTTTACAAAGGATACAGCACTAATTAATTTATTATTTACTGAAAATTAGGGCTTCCAAAGTTATTTGATGAGATTAATTAAACACAGTACTGTTTAAATGAATAGTTCACTTAAAAAATGTAAATTCTGTCATCACTCACCCTCAAGTTGTTTCAAACCTGTATGAGTTTCTTTCTTCTGCTGAACACAAAGGAAGATATTTTGAAGAATGTCGGTAACCAAACAGTCGATGGACCCCATTGACTTCCATAGTATTTTTTTTTTCCTACATGGAAGTCAGTGGGGTCCGTCTGGATACTGACATTCTTCTAAATATCTTCTTTTGTGTTCAGCAGAAGAAAGAAATACATACAGGTTTGAAACAATTTACACACACAATTATCTCATTCTGTTCTGAGTGATTTGGCTGGACTTATCAGAAGCTCTTTGCAAAAAAAGACACAACAATCCTGTTCCTGGGATCTGATTTCTTAAAGACGGAGAAAGACCTTAACAGCTATTTTAAATAATATTTTAAAACCATTTCATCACAACTCAACAAGCATCAGTTGTGTGTTTATACTCACAGAGGATCGCAGAGATAGAGGAGGGGTAATGAGACGACTATAGCCGCCAGCCACACAGAGTCCACGCGCATCATGCCTGTATCTGAACTATATCAGACGCTTATTCTCAATATAATCATCCTCACTTGAGTCCCTCCCTCAGTAAAAACAGCATCATCATCATCCTCACTGTCAGTTATTGAGTAACATGGGTGGAGGGACCTGAACTATGATTCACCCTGATCATCCTGTGCGATTAAAGTTGTGACACCTTCGCTTTCCTTTCCTATGGTCACTGAAGCATCGTACTGTCATTGAATGATGTAAACCCTAATGTTGTCTTTAGTTAAACAATCAAGTGTACTTGACTAAACATTACTTTAAATTTACCAGTTTGGCCCAGTCACTCAAAAATGTAAGTTCAAATAACTTATTTACCTTCAAAATACATAAACTTAAGATTTCAAGTGCTGTGAGCTCAAAATCATGATTAATCCTTACAAAAGGTCATTTTCACAAATGTTGTTTTCTTGACTGTGAAATGAATACATTCATACATGCTTTCTTCAAGTGCAAGGTGTCATTCTTATTTTACCAGAAAACAAATGGCTTTTCATTATATTACAATTATTGATCGTAATGGAAATAAACTGATTTCTATTTTTAAATCTGATACTTTAAACTTGATAAATAAACTTTAATACCCATACAAGTGTTTTTGTAATACAGTACATCCCCAGTGTTAAAGTTACACTGCTCAGTGTTTATATGAGTCCACACTCAAGAGTGTTATAAGTAACACTGAACCAGTGTTAAAGTTAATGAGATAATTAAGTGATTAATTGAGTGATGATTGAGCATCATTTGTACAAGTTCTGAAAGTTAACACTGAAAACACTAATGAGTTGATTGAACTCAATTGATTTGAGTAAACTCATTCCCTCAATTTAATTGAGTAATGGGGTCTCCCAAAACGTGCATATTTAAGTGTACTTAACTTGGTGCTTATGTAGACTTGACTTAAATAGTTTAGTTCACCAAACTTGACAATTATTTAATTTACTTAAACAATAAAGTTCACTTAACTTAGTGTTGATTTCAAGTGTACTTGTATATTTAAGTACACATCAAAATCCCCCGTGTTAAATTAACACTGCTCAGTGTTTATATCAGTCCACACTCAAGAGTGTTAAATGAACACTGAAGCAGTGTTAAAGTTAATGAGATAATTAAGTGAATAATTGAGTGATGATTGAGCATTATTGAAGTTACCTGATGTTAACAAGTAGAATCACTGAAGGAGAAAACCATAATTTTTAAGTCACCGTTATGGTGATAAGTGTTTGGTTTAGTTGGGCTCTTGACCCTTTGATCATTAACTTTATATTTTGTTTGATTGCTGTAACTCAGTTATAACAGCCAGATGAACAAATAGATAAGGTGATCTGATGGTGGTGATTGTGTTTTAACATAATCATTATTTCACGTTCTTTTGACCTGAATCCTAAACTCATTTATAGCCCAATTTATGAATTAGATTTATGTTATAACTTATTAACTATAGCAACACTGTCCTCGTACAGCATTACATCTTCAACGATTACATCATAATGCAAACAATTTCTTTAAAGTTGTTCTTATACATATTACTGTATATTATTTTTAGACACACAGACATCAAGATTTAGTGTATGAATCTCAGCAATGGTGATAATGGTGATATCGGTGATAATGGTGATAGCAACCTTAAAAGAGAATATTTGGATTAAAATTTAAATGTTCCAAATATTGTATAAAATATAAACAGTGCTGCTATAATCAATAAGGTGAACATGAATCAGCTTTATGTGACTACAACGATTAAATTCTAACAATTATGAAATAATGATTAAGTTAAAACACAATCACCACCATCAGAAGACCTTTTCTATTTGTTCATCTGGTTACAACTGAGTTACAGCCGTCAAACACATCTGTGGTTATCAGCCTGCACATGCAAACTCATAGTGAACATGAAATAAAAAACACAATTGCTCAACAGGTCAAGTTGCTGTTAGTGTTTGTAACACTGCTGCTCTTTTTTATATATTACATTTTTTTTCTAAATCTGTATTAAAGTTCTAAAGGACTTGTGTGTCTTTCACCTTCATCAACCTGATTTAAATTATGATTAATACTGAGAAATACTGAGTTGTTCGATCTCATGTAACAACTATGCCATAATTGTACTTTTCAAAGGTTTAGATGTTTATCATCATGTCTGTCTTTCAAAACCAGTGCATTTTGCTGTTGTGTGTGAGTCAATACATAATGTCTAGTTTTGAAGCCAAAGAGATGAGAACAAATTCATTTTATTTGGCTTACTTCTTTAAAGTTCAATTAACTTCAGAAAGTACAAATGACACAAATAGACTGGGGAGAGTGGTCACATGAGGAAAGCTGTCATTATGACTAGATCACAGTCTAGTCCCGTTACACTAATGCGTTTTTACTATAGCAGTGGTTGCAGATTAAAACACTAAGACATTTGTCAATACAATAATTCATGTGAATTCAATGCACATACCCTGCAATTGGGGCATGTTGTCACAAAAGTATAATGTGTGACACCTTGTCCCAGTTTTCCCTACTACAGAAAGGTTGACGTCAGTAAATTGATCTTGATCAGTAAAGTGAATCTGGAAAAGAAATAAAATAATGCAAAGTTCACAGATTTCACACGTGACGAGGATCTTTATGTTGTGCATCCGACGTTGAAGAGCTGGTCAGCGAGTGCAGCGATGCCGAAGTACTTGTCTTTGTATTTTTCAGTTCGGGCCTCCTCTTGTGTCGGCCAGTATTCAATCCAGGTCTGCTCACCCAGGTTGTACCTCAGTCTAAAAACAAACACATACACACATCAAGATCGAACAACTCTAGTCTCATAGATGACGCAGTTGGAGCGTTTGAGCGCCGAGTTCAGACCAAAACAAGTGAGGGAGAGATTGTCCTCGTAATGTTCATAAAGCTCCTACCTTCCACCAATCCTAGGAAGTGATGTGGTTTGGCCCATGATCAGGTAGGTTTTGCCTTCTTCAAATTCAAGAAACGCTCTACAGTAAGGATGAGCCAAGAAAGACCTGGTCTGCCCCTCCACAGCTGGATCAGTGCCTGAAAACCACACACTCTTAAATGTGTTGGAGATTTATTTTATAGTAAAAGAAGAAAAACAGCCTTATGGCACTTAAGAAGTTTAAATATGTGACTAGTATGTGGAACCATTGGCGTTTTAGCCTATATGTAAACCTGTGATGTTGTGTTTTGTATTTTTTTTTTTTTTTTGTATTTGTATGTTACGTTATGTTTTGTACCTGTTTGTGGTTGGACCATGTGTGTCCTTAATAAAGCTTTGATTGATTGATTGACTGTTTGCTTTCTGTATTGCATTCATTAAGCTTTACATTCAATGTAAATTGGAAAAAAATATCGACTTTTTCATAAGAGAATCTATGCTAATTCATTATCAACAATCATTTTCATCAATCATTATCATCATATCACTGACCTTAACATTTTTCTTAATAGTAACAATTCAAAATATAGTGATGGCACACTGAGTTGTGCCATCAAAAAAAGTTATTTATGTTTTTACATGCCAAGCAATTTTGCATTCTGTTCAATTATTATAAATATAAAATTATGGAGGTTAATGGCAACAGTAGGCGCGTTTCCATTACAAACTTTTGCGATTTTTTTCTAAATGTCGACAAAAACCGATTGCGAAATGACGGCGTTTCCATTAAAGCTGCTGTAGGTAACTTTTGAAAAAATGTATTTGCTAAAACTGTCATTATGTCCTGACAGTAGAATATGAGACAGATAATCTGTGTAAAAATCAAGCTTCTGGCTCCTCCCAGTGGTCCTATTGCCATTTGCAAGAAATACACGCTCCCGGTCAGAAACAACCAATCAGAGCCAGGAGGAGTGTCTTAGCAGTGTCAGTCACGCTCGTGTACGCGCTGATCACACCCCTCTCTTGCACAGCGCGTTGCGCGAGCCGTCGTTCAAACTCAAGATTGCCGGCGTGCTGCAGCTGTGCTTATGACGGAGAAACAACCTAAACTGCCAATTCTCGAGTGACACCTGCTCATAAAACAAAGAGGTAAAAGGAAAAAGACAGATGACGATAAACAAGCGAAAAAGAAGAATTACACAGAGCCCATTGACTCGGTGTCAAAGCTCTAGCCACATAACATGTAGATAAAATGTCACGCACTCTGCTAAGCAACAATTGAAACCTGCCAATTCACTGGCTTGTCATGTTGCTGAAATAATGTACTAGCACACCTTATCTAGCATTCTATATCGCTAGAATAATTACTTACATACTGTAACGTTAGTTACCGTTATATTAACGTTATCTTACTAGCTATTTATAACTTATAGAAAGAGTGCAACGTTATAAAGTTACATGTAGCCTATTGCAAAATACATAATGATTTGAGGACCAAGTTTGTAGTCAAAATCTGGGCAGGCCATAGTCAATGTAAAGCATATTATTGACGTTTAGTCCCTATTAGTGAATGTGCCATATAACTTTTTATCCGCTGTTATCGGTGGCCCTGTTTACTAGCCTGCGCGTTCACGACAGGCTCCGCTGTGGAGGACGAGCTGTGGAGGGAGGGCTGTAGTGCAGCAGAGAGCAAGGGGGTGGGACCTGGAAGTTGTGCTTGTTCAAATTTTCAGGCTAAGTCAACGTTTTCTCAAAACTCCCTACTGCAGCTTTAACCGATGTTATGCGACTAAAATGTTATGTTTTTTCCTCTTGCAAAAAGTCATTCCAAAAATCAGGGCGACGGATGTGAGTAGGTTTACGTATTTCCCAGGCTTTTGTGTATTCTGTCCAAACATACTGTGTCATCTACGTCAGGTGACTGTAAATGCAGTTTTGTGAAAAATTCCTTTTCCTGAAAAACCACCTTTGCGATAAAAAAACTTTTTTTGCGATAAATGGGAGTTTTTTGCGAAATTGACTTATTTCCATTGGGCAATTCGCAATTTCAATTTGCGCAATTTGAAGGGTTATGGAAACGCGGCTAGTGGCTGAATCCATACAATTACTATTAAAAATATGAGAAATATTGGAAAAGAGGCATTATTTACAAATTCGTGCATATTCCTTCACCCTATATTTGCATATCCATACTCTCAGAACTGAAACTATATTTCCAATCCCCCACATAGTTGATTTTACTGTGACTTGTTTTCTGCAGATTACAGTGCACTTCATAAGACATCATACCTTCTAGGGACAAATGTTGCAAATTAGCTTTAGCTACAAGCACTATGATACACACATTGGTCACAGTTTTATCTATGCTTATTGTATCTGTCCCTATACAAATAAAACATTAAATAAATACCTTCCTTCAGCACTTGTTCAATGGTCATGTTGTAGATGTCTGCTTGCAGTGAAAGCTGCTTTCCCACCACCCTGGTTTTATAAACTATAAGAGAAGTGTGTAACAGCTTATAAATCCCAGCTCTTCACACAGACAAACACATTTACAAAAGCAGAAAGCTATGTGTGTTTACCGTAGTCAACTCCAGGCGCACAGGCCTTGTCAGCACGCTGAGACTCTTTAATGTGATGCTTCCTTTGGAGACTGCAGTTCTCTGTAAACACAGACATGTTTATCTACAAGCATGCACACAGACACACACCAGCCTCACAAATCAACTCAAACAGTGTGTATTCAGTTCAGACGCACGCACCTTCGGCACACTCGCACAGGTCTTCATGGCAGAGTCTGTTCAGCGCACCGTCTCTCTTATGAGGATGGAAGAACTTCACACAACGATCATCTGCGTGTTAGATTCAAGTCACCATGAAACAGGCCAATCTTGTTTTTTTTATGGAATATTGCATTATGCCTTTTGCAATAAGTTGACCTATTATGCCCTTTTACAAAGATTTGATTTTGTTTTTAGGTTCTACTAGAATAGGTTTTAATGCTTGAATGTTCAAAAAACACATTATTTTCCTCATATTCTCCATTGTTGCGGCTCCTCTCTTCCCAGTCTGCCAGTAACGCTCTGTTTACTTCCTGTCTTTATGAAGCCCCTCCTTCTGAAAAGCACACTGTGCTCTGATTGGTCGGCTGGAGCAGTGTGTTGTGATTGGTCGAGCGCTTCGAGAGTGTTTGGGAAATGTCCCACCCCTTACCATAACCGCCAGTTTCAACACACTACTAACTAACTCAACCAGGCCCCGCCCCTTTATTCTGCATGTTAATTATTTAAATGAGGAATATTGTGACATGTTCGTTCCTGGAATAAAACTCAAGATTACAATAGAGGCGTTTCAGGAAGTTCAGAAACACTGACACTGATATAGAGAAGAACTTTTAGAAGAACTTTTCCTGCAACGTCATCTCTCCTCTGATAATATGTTTACTGGGACGAGGGCGGGGAAACCTGTCACTCACATGAAATCGACCAATAGCAAACCACAACCATTCAATCAATTGCCTATGGACCAAGTCCCGCCCCACATATTATCCTGTTCCAGAAGCTGTTTCCCTTGGGTATACGTCTCAATAGTGAAGAAGACTAATGCAACTTCTGTTTAATGATGTGTATGCAATATGTGTACAATACGCCTTTTCCACTTTCTTCACTGTAAGCTGTGTATCGTGTGTGTGAGTGGCCATGTGACATCAAGCACCTGGAGCGTTGTACTCGTACACAGTGACACTGGCAGGCTGCAACATTCCCACTTCATTGATCTTGTGCATTCTGAAAGCAATCCTTTCCCTCTCTTTATGAGAAACCTAATGAGACACACTGACAATTATTATGACTTTACATTCACAAATCACTTTTGCATTTGTGCAATCCAAGTATTTCCATACATGGGTAATAACTCTGTCAGCCATCATTTTAAAGAGAGATTCATACAAGTCATACTGTACTGTTATAAACAAATTTAATGTGTATAAATTCAATGCATATCATTTTGCATTGATCAAATTTAATTCAGCCAAATTGTGTTTATGTCACAGTGTTATGTTATTTATGGAATCATACACATCATATCATCATTTCATTCTGGCTACACATTAATTTACACAGCAGTTTTCCTGGATGTTCACATGTTTGGTGTTCAGAGTCTCTCGTTTAGTTTTCAGTACCTTATTCAAGAAGATGATTAGCGATCCCCGCTCTGAAAGATCCATGTTCATCTCAAATCTCTCAATGTACTTCTCTTTCCCTTTAGATAACTAATGGAATTAAATCAGAAAAGTTCAAACATTGAGAAAATGATCCATTACAGAACCACATCCATAATATTGCCAGTCAAAACCGAGAATTATACTGTATATAATATAAAGGTGTGGATGAATGAAATTTGATTGTGAGTTTCAGGAGTTTCATCCACACTAAACCCTAATGTTGTCTTTACTTAAACAATCAAGTGTACTTGACTAAACATTACTTTAAATTTACCAGTTTGGCCCTGTCACTCAAAAATGTAAGTTCAAATAACTTATTTACCTTCAAAATACATAAACTTAAGATTTCAAGTGCTGTGAGCTCAAAATCATGATTAATCCTTACAAAAGGTCATTTTCACAAAATTGTTTTCTTGACTGTGAAATGAATACATTCATACATGCTTTCTTCAAGTACAAGGTGTCATTCTTATTTTACCAGAAAACAAATGGCTTTTCATTATATTACAATTATTGATCGTAATGGAAATCAACTGCTTTTTTTTTTTTTAAACCTGATACTTTAAACTTGAGAAATAAACGTTAATACCCATATACAAGTGTTTTTGTAATATGTACACTTGAAATTAACACCAAGTTAAGTGAACTTTATACATTTAAGTACATTAAACAATCGTCAAGTTTGGTGAACTAAACGATTTAAGTCAAGTCTACATAAGCACCAAGTTAAGTAAACTTAAATATGCACGTTTTGGGAGACCACGTTACTCAATTAAATTGAGGAAACGAGTTTACTCAAATCATTTGAGTTCAATCAACTTATTAGGGTTTTCAGCTAACAAAAAAAAGTTCTAATGTTCCCATTAAGGGGGCGTTTACATGACAGCGCTTTCACGGAAAACTTTTTGTGTTTTGACCATTCATTTATATGACAATTGCATTTTGGGGTCTTGAAAACACACATTTTAGAAAACGACATCGTAATCGTCTCTGTGTAAACTACAAAAACGGGAATTTGTGAAAAACGGTGACGTCATGCGCGTGCGTGTTATGTGTTGGTGTTTCATCACAAAGTGATATGTGGTATTATTCAACTTCTGAATCATATTTACCTTTGAAAGATCAGTATCATCTACTTTAAATCCTGTCAGCAGTCCAACATCCAAAACAGACATGGCAGCATCTCTCGCTGGGTTCTTGAAACTGCACAGGTGGATTAAAACAACACATGTGATCTAACTTTCCATCAGTCCATGCTCACATTCGGCTGAAGATGCAAATCTAACAGTCTTACAGCTGACATACGGATGGACGGATCTGCTTTTACTCTACATTAACGTTTACTCACTAGGTTTCAATGGTGAGCAGGTAACTTTCAATGGCTCCTGGATGTGACACTGCATGCAATGCAGATTGAAAAGATATAACACTGTTAAACGTCACTAATAAATGAAGACGACAAGAATACAGATGAACTGATGCATCCTACCGTCAAGCTGTTTCTCCATCTTTACACTGAGATCAAACGCATTACAGTCATTTTCTCTCTCTTCAGGCAGGGCATAATACAGAGAAAACACCTGAGGACAGATCAAGCTGTAAATATGTTTAAATAACATGTAACTGAAGTCGTGGGCTCTCACGAATGCTCACCGAGAGAGTGGCCATCCCGTTCCCATGAGCAGTGACGTTGAATTTCTGTGTCAGTTTGACCTGTTGTGAGAACATTTGACATGTTCAATTATGTTGCATGATTTGAAATCAGAGAAATGCATAAGGATTGAAGAGCAAAAGCGAACGTCTGCATGTCCGTTCACTCATATTTGTTTGTTCACCTTGTCTGATCGCGTCACATGCATGTTGGAACGAGTGAAAGTCCATCTGTTGTGTGTTGATCTTCCCTCCACAGAGAGTTCAATGTTCAGATTCACGTCCTGCTTCTTTGCTTCTCTAAGATATTCAGCCACGGCCTGGAAAACCATGATGTTTGCCTAAGAGACGAGGCAGAAACATATACAGCATTCCCTTATTCATGAAGCAAATACTCCAGTGTTTAAGACCAGGGGTTTTATTATATACACAGCAAAAACTCCAGTGTTGTGACGCAGGGGAAGTGATGATTGTGTCAAAACATAACCAACACCATCAGATCACCTTTTCTCTTTGTTCATCTGGCAGTAACTCAGATACAACAGCCAAACAAAATCTAATGTTAATAGTTTAAGGGTCACGAGCCCAACTAAAGCAAACACTGATCACCATAATGGTGGCTTAAAAAATAGATTTTTTCCTTTGGTGATTCTGCTTGTTAACATCAGGTGTCTTCAATAATGGTCAATCATCACTCAATTATTCACTTAATTAGCTCATTAACTTTAACACTCTTGAGTGTTAATTTAATACTCATATTTTAACACTTTAACATTCTTGAGTCTGGAGCCAAATAAACTCCCAGGAGAGTTCATTTAACACTGGAGTTTTTGCTGTGTAGGGTCCAAGAAAACATTTAAAACATGAAAATAAATTAAAAATAATTCATACAAATTATATAATATTATTATTTTTTATATTTTAGAACATGTAATGGTAACACTTTACAATAAGTTCCCATCATTGAATGTATTAACGCAATACATTTGTTACATCATTTATTAATCTTAATTAAATAATTCATATAAAGTAGCTAATATAAAAAAAAAACAATAACAGATACTTTACATTTTAATAATGTAATGTAAATATTAAAATGATCATTCACTAAAATAAATAAATGCTCTGTAAGTGTTTTTAATTGTTAGTTTATTTTAACTAATATAGCTATTTATTGTTAAGAAATTAAAACTTATTGTGAAGTGTTACCAATAAAATAAATTAATAATAAATAATATACAATAAAGTTTATTCTGCTTTCTGAAGACTGGTCTGTAATTTTGAGATTAATGAGTTACTTTATGTATGCTTCATTTAAGGTTCACACATCTTAATACTGGGTAGAAAAAAGGGATACAGTGTTGACTTAATAAAGTAAATATTTTTCAGATGATATCTTATACATTTTTAACATTAGGAAAGGGGTTCGTCGTGACATTGAAAAGTTTGAAAACCCATGACCATCATTGAACTGGTCATTAAAATGGTGCACTGTTTATTAAACCTTTCACACATAAGTTTAAAATAATCTAGTGTGCGTTTAAGGGGGCCATTATTTTAGAACGTATCACCTTATTAATATTTTTAAAATAAACCTTTATAATGATCATATTAGCTTCCAGCATCCACTTCTCCTAAAATACATGAAAGTGGCCGGCGAAGTGGGAGATAGAGTACATTTTGAAGTGACCTAATACCCACACATTATGTATCCAATATGAATAAAACACCTCGTCAATGTATTTAATCTGTAAAATGCTGTTACATGTCTGTTTGTTTTTGGACTCCCGCCAGTTTCACCGTCTTCATTAGTTCATTTGGTTCACCTGTGTTGTGTTAGTCAGTTCTCCGGTCTCTCCCTGTCTGTTTCTATGGTTACTGTCATTGAGATCAATTGCCCCAGCTGTGTCTCGTTTCCCTCATCTGTTATCTGTGTATTTAAGGCCTCTTTTTCGCCCTGGTCGTTGGCTTGCACTACATTTAAGTTATTGTTGATGTGTGGTGTTTCTCTTCGTGGATTCTCCTGTTGATAGTTCCATTAAAAGTCTCCTGAAGTCATCTCCATCGTCGTGCGCTTTAACACAGCCACCATTTTGTAAAAAATGCACTGAACGATTGAATCACACAGGTATGATCATTCCCGTCCAGAGGTTATAGTTGCTGTATGTAACTTTCTTACTCTACTAAAGCATAACAATACCATAATATGTTTGCAGTTATTTAGGAAACATGCTAAGTTCACCTACTTGTTTCTCTGAAAAACACTTCTACAGCCAGTTATTTGACTTCTTTTTAGTTATTTTCTGTAACTTTTACACGTTCCGTGTCGTTGTCAGTTGGTTTTTGTTTTGGTCTGTGTGACTCCGCCCCCAGCCAGTTCACCCGATAGTATTTCGACACCGCGGGATACCAGTTAGCAGGAAACACAGCGTAGCGCAGCCATGGAAATGAGCAAACAAACTGGTCAGAGATTGCAGATTCCACACAACCTAAAAAGCATCTGTATCCATCTAAAAATCTCTCTGAACGAGAGCATATTAAAACGCGCATAAATCAACTCATTAACTTACAATCTGTAAGTCTCCTCAGTTTTCATCGTCAATTGCGCTCGCTACTGTTGCGTGTCTCAAACTGGCAACCCGCTAGGTCGAATGAATGTCATTCTTACATACAGCACCTTTAAATCTTGTCCGCAGGTTTATTTTTAAGCAGTAATGATCAGCTCTGTACCTGTGTGGTTCCGCTGGCTCCATAGTGAGGTATCTGTGCTCTCAGCCAGCGTACGGCCGCTCCGGCGCGCTCGAAGTCCTTCACCTTCACCAGCGCGAGAAGCGCATACCCTGTGGCCTCCAGAGAGTGCTCACGCTGTCCAGGCACTTGCCACAACCTACCGACTGTTCAGAAGACACAAATGGAAAAGGTTGACATGGCCACAGGGTTGTTATAGTTTTAAAAATGTTGTTTAAAAACGTTTTTTTTCAAATCAGTTAGTAATTTGTTTGCCATTTCTGTTTAGGTTAGCAAGTCACAATGAAATTAAAATTAAGAATTCTTTATTTTTTTTCTCGCAGTATTTATAAATGATTTATCCGTGTGCAATTTTAAAAAAATTCATGTTCCCTCATAATCTAGAATCAAAATAACTTCCCCTCCCATCGTGCAGCTTCTCTTCTCTGATGACGAGGGCGGGGCAATATCCTGTCACTCACATCAGATCCACCAATAGCAAACCACAACCATCCAATCAATTCCCCACAGACAAAATCAAGCCCCGCCCACACTTGTTCTTGTTTGAAAAGCAGTTTCACTCGGATGTACATCACAATATAGGGAATAAAAGACTATCGTAACTTCTGTTTCATGCCGACTTTAACAATCAATAGTTTTTATTTTTATTTTATTTACAATAATCAATCGCTTATCTCACTGTAACTTGTACATTTATAGTATTAGTTTTTCTTCATTTATAACTCAAAACACAAACTGTTCCATGTAGTTATAAAAACACAACTGACACTTAATCAGAAACTGCAGGAAGTGAACAGTGGCTTTTACTCAGAATTGTATTAGTATTTTTAGTTTATTGTCCGTCCTTCCATCCATTCTCCAAACCACTTGTCCTATGTAGGGTTGTGGGGTAATGTATTATGTCATTGGTGTGTGTAGGTTTATTTATGTCATGCTTATAGCGGCTGTAGTTGCACTGTTGATTTGACTGTAATGTCACTGACCTTCGTTCTGGCTGGAATGACTCATCAGGATGTCTTTATTGAGTTTTCCAGCATGGGCCAAAGCGTAAGAAGTCATAGCGACAGCATAAGTGCTGGTCAGACTGTGCACTCTCAGCGTCAGGTAATTAACAGCTCTGTTTATACTGCCCTGAAGACTCTAGTACGGAGAGAGAGAGACTCAGTGACACTGATGCGACGTATCATAGCGCTGTTTGTTTCCAGGAATCACACTTACAGATTCAGTGCAGATCTTACTGCCCTCTTGCATGGCAACCAGAACGAATGCTGTTAGAGAGGCGTCGCTGTCTTTCCCCTGTACGTCACCCTGGAATTAACATACACTCAAATAAACCAGATCCCAAGCAATTGCTAGGAAAAAACTCAAACATTAGTGTGCATACTGCAGGATTTAACAGCATATTGATGTCTTTCTTTAGAGCTTTTTCTCCAAATCATTTAAAGTTATTATATATTTAAATGAATAACACCCGCGAATAATTTTTCTGAAACATAATGAACATTTCACTGCAATTTCAAGTGCTTTATTGTGTTTGACAGCCTTCTCTGGTGGAAATTACCTTATTAAAGGGTTAGTTCACCCAAAAATGAAAACGATGTCATTAATGACTCTCCCTCATGTCGCTCCAAGCCCGTAAGACCTCCGTTCATCTTCGGGACACAGTTTAAGATATTTTAGATTTAGTCCGACCCTCCATTGTAAATGTGTGTACGGTATACTGTCCTTGTCCAGAAAGGAGATAAAGACATCATCAAAGTAGTCCATGTGACATCAGTGGGTTAGTTAGAATGTTTTGAAGCATCGAAAATACATTCTGGTCCAAAACTAACAAAAACTACGACTTTATTCAGCATTGTATTGTCTTCCGGTTCTGTTGTGGATCCGCGTTCAGTGCCGCCGCTGACGTAAGACGCTGCTGACGTGTGTCTGGTGCGTCCGTGTGTTCGGGTTAAAGTAAATACGGCTGGGCAAAAAAATGCAAGTCTTCCTCTGTGTGGAAATCCTTAGACATGTTTGTGAAGATTGTTTTGTTTCCAGCGTGCGTCTCCCTCAGACTGTTAACGAAGCTCGGGCGCACCAGACACACGTCAGCAGCGTCTTACGTCAGCGGCGTCACTGAACGCGGATCCACAACAGAACCGGAAGACAATACAATGCTGAATAAAGTCGTAGTTTTAGTTATTTTTGGACCAAAATGTATTTTCGATGCTTCAAAACACTCTAACTAACCCACTGATGTCACATGGACTACTTTGATGATGTCTTTATTTCCTTTCTGGACAAGGACAGTATACCGTACATACATTTCCAATGGAGGGACAGAAAGCTCTCGGACTAAATCTAAAATATCTTAAACCGTGTCCCGAAGATGAACGGAGGTCTGACGGGCTTGGAGCGACATGAGGGAGAGTCACTAATTACATCATTTTCATTTTTGGGTGAACTAACCCTTTAACATTTTTGGAATTAAATGGCTGACTTTTGTCTGGCATTTTATGTATTAAAAATAATAATTAATATAAAATATATTTTATTATATTTGCTTTAATGTTGTTAATAATAATAAAAAGTCTAGATAAATTCTAAATATGTTTTTGACAATGGCTGCAGAGAAATCGTGACCTTATTAGTAACGGAATATATCAAAATTAAACTGAGATAAAACAGTGTAATTAATAGCAAAACCTTGTCATTAAATAAAATGTATTTGTTTACATAATCCAAATGTAACGTACAAGCATCTCTTCGTGTATAACGGGTGCTTCTTCTTTAAACGTGCCGTCTGGCAGCTGTTTGTTGATGGCCAGCCACTTGAGAGCGCCGCAGATCACATTCTCCTCTATGATGATCAGATCGCTGGCCATCGCAAACACTTTCGCCACATATGCCGTCAGCCTGTAATGACCAGAAAAGAAGAGGTAAGAAACGACGTGTAAATAATTGAGCAGATAAATATGGCAGGAGCGCTCGTCTCACCATGTGCTGCTAGTCGCGCTCATCGAGGCAGCGAAGGACCCGTCCTGTTTACGGAAAGTTAGCTCTCGCTGATAACCTTGACAAGAATGATACAGTAAATAACTTACGACTGTATAGCTATTGTTAGCGCGATAGAGAATTTTCTGAGGGATCTATTAATGGTGACCTATTATGCAAAATTTAATCTTACATGGTTTTTGAACATTATTTTTTGTCTGCAGTTTGTGTACACAACCACCCACTCCTTTTTTATATTCCCCATATATCAGAAACACTGTGTCTCTCCTGAAGTCAAAATTATGACATTAAAAAGTTGAAATGACAAAAGTTAATACAATTATGACAGTCATTTGAGAAGTCGAAATTATGACAAAGTAATAATTATGAATAAAAAGTCAAAATTATGGAATACTAAGTCACTTGAGACATAAAGTCGAAATTATTAGTCATAATATTATAATTAGTCATGGCATTAAAAAGGCGAAATTGTTGCCTTTAAGTCGAAAAGTTTTTCAACTTTTTAAATCATAATTTAAAATAATTATGACTGTCATAATTTTGACTTTTTTTTGGTCATAATTGGGATTTACCAAAGCATGATTTATTTATTTATTTTTTATGTGCAAATAGGCTTCCATAGGATAAACCTATGCCCCGCCCTTCATTTATACTCATTAAATATCATGTTTCTCTCAGAAATGCATCAGATTAAAAGTGAGAGTGATCAGCTGACCTGTGCTGATATGGTTAATGGCTTCATTACGACGGTCCATGCCAACAGTCTCCCACTGCTTAGTGCTGTCCAGATAATGAGTGGCGATGACAGGTAGAGTCATGTAGATCATAGTCTCCTCTCCATCACCACGGGGCTGGACAATAAACCGGCCCATGAAGTCTCCACTGATGGCCCGCTCGATCATCTTACTGAACTCCTGGCCTTGAGTAACACACAGCAGGTCAGGACTGGTTGAGCGGATGGACAAGCAGAATAAATAAGCGTTCGGATTCCTCCTTACTCTTGACTGTGATGTACGTGTTAGCGGGTGTGTTGGGGACCTGAGTGTCTGGTTTGAGACTCCGGACAGACACTTGTTGTACTCCACCTGTCACATAGGTTCAGATTGAAAGAAGAAAAGGGGGATTTGGGGATATTTCGGAGGGGCATTTTTGAATATTTTGGAGGAAAGACTCCAATAACTCACCCATCTTAGCAGGATTGAGCTCGACATTTTTCTCCTGTATCATAGTGAGGACACCCTCAGACTGAAAGAAAGAGATTGGGTTTGATCTGTTTAGGGTGTTTGAGTCACATAATGAAATCAAGCTTCTATAATGACAGTAAATGAATGGTTGTCAAGTGTATTTGAAACCAAACAATACATGTCTTAAATACTTCATAAATTAAAGCAATTATCATATCGTATCTGGTCTTTAATAATGTTTTCAAAATGTTAGTACAAAGATGTTTACATCATTCAGGGAAATTTTTATTCTGAAACGGTTTAGTTTGACGTTGGTCTATTGCTTTTTAACCCTCTGGTGCTATTCGCATATCCGTATATTTTAGTTCGATAATGTTTTTTATTTAATATTTAGTGGATTTAATGGTACTTAATTATATTTACACTTTATTTTTAATCCATTTATTAACTTTTTATAAAACTTCCAAAAGTTACAGTATTTTATGTTGATTGTGATGAAAAATGCACAAAAATACGATTTCAAATATTTATATGAAATATATATGTCAAAAACACGTTTTACTCTAAAACAAAAAAACAAACAAAAAAATCAAAGCCATACATCTAAACAAGTTGTTTTCCAAATTTTAGCTTGATATCTCATAAAAATGGCTTTCAGCAAGATTTAGTTTGGCCGCAGTACCAAAGGTTTTCACTAGATGAAATTCGTCTCCCATCCATTTCCAAAGGAAAATGGATCATTTAACCTTTTCGAATCATGTCCATAATTTTTTTTGTGTTCACATAGCAAGTGCCAAAACCTTTACCAAGTTCCGTACCATTCCGATAAAGTAAAAAATTTAACTTTTCGGTCAAAAATGACCGAAGAGCATCAGAGGGTTTTACCCTTACCACTTGTTTCAGACTGTTTAGAGAACGTTCAAAAGTAACGTTTGCACAATAATGTTTCCTTAATAATCACATACTGTAACCAAGACAAAAAATATATATTTTTAAAGCATTTTAAAAACCGGACGTTTTGAATGTTCAGGGAGCATTCAGAAATAGCGTTTCCATTTTCGAAGTCCATTTTTGGGTCTGAAATATAAATGATAGCAATATAAAGTAGAACTGTTATTGTTGTTTTAAATGCTGTAATTTAGCATATTTTTGGGAGGCAGAAGGGAAGTTCACTCACCACCACCCTCAGGATCTTCCTCACTCCATCACTGTAGACAGAGTCATACGCTGCTGCCTTCACATCGATCCAGTGACCGCCCAACTCCAGGGGAATAATCACATACGGGACGGACCTGGAGGACATGGACTCGACCTCCACTTCTGTTTGGTAGGAGCCCTTTCTGCTGGCGGAGCTGCAAATGTGTTCAGTCTCCATGAACTCAAGCCGTGCCTGAAGGAGAAGCCAACAGTTGGACAAATGCACCATTGTGTTACACCAGCGTGTTTTTGAGACTGTCTTTGGTTCATTGCAGTTTTAAGGAAGAAATACTCAGCAATGGTGTTTACTTATGAATTTACACATGGTTTGTCTATTAAAAACACCACATAGACATATAAACAACATTAAAAGCTTGAATTTCACTACAGGGGGACTTTAAAAAATAAAATGGTGCCGTAGTTGTGGTTAAAGATAGCTTGTTTACTTGTTACCTGAAAAAACACTCAAATTTTGGAAGAGTTAGCACCTAGTTCTAGTCCTTGCTGTACTAGCCTGGTCCTTGCAAACAACCATGTAAAACCTGTGAACTTGGACTCCCAGAAGTAATGCATGATTAAAACAACTCTCTGGCACATTTATCCTCACGTTAATTGCATCTGACACCACATTGGGTGATTATCGAGGACCAAAATGACTGTGTTACTGTTTACCCTAATTTTCTTCTTGGTGTAGTTGTGAAGGATGGCCCTGATTTGTAGTTGCTCATTGCGCACAGCTGAGAACGGCACCTTCAGGTCAATGAAGAACCTCTTATAAACTATCATCTCGTATGGATCTGCCACACATATGCCTTTGGAGAAAAAGACAGCAATGGAGTATGAGCGTGATCCTACAGGTCTAAAACGAGGTGAAAAAAGTGTGTTATATAAGTGTACTTTATCCTAACATAACATGTTTTACCGTGAGATTTTGACAGGCTAAAAGCGAAGATTTGCCAAGTAGTGATGGATTCTTTCAGGTAGATTCTGTCTCTTGTGATCGATGTTGTTCCACTGGGACAGGAGGAAATAGAAAGAAAGTACCCACAAATGTTGACAGTGCATGTAAGACTATCTGCAGATACTAAGTAACTAGTAACGAAAAACCATTTCCCATCGCTTCTGCTCATTTAAAATATTTTTTTTTTGTCTCGTACTCACCATAACTTGTTATTAGCTGGGCAGAACGGCAGAATCTCCTCTGTCCAAAGCCAGCTCTCTGGAAACTGTGTACGTGATGTGATTTCATCAAAACTCTCATAATAGTCACTGTCTTCACCTGTCCAGGTTAACAGAAAAATATATACAGTATACTGTGAGCAACTAGGAATTCACTTCACTCATTTAATCCATCATCAATCCTGGTGTTTCTTTAGGAAATCTGTAAACTCAAATGAACAGTACTTCCAGTCTTACTTCCTGCTTGAACCTACACAGGTTTGTAACACATTTGCATAACACCACTGATTGGCTGCCTGCGAACAAAATCTATGTTAGCAAGTCTGCAGACAGACAGATGAAGATCTAGCCAAGAAATCTAGACGCATATTATGAGAAAATTAAAGTGTTTTTTGACCTTGGTTGCAAGTAAACCTTTTGTAGTAGACCTCAAAAACAAAAATAGGAATCTATAAAAAAGGGAGGCAATTTGGTTGTTGTGACTGATTTTTATATTATTAGAATCCGGGTGTTTGTTTGTTTCTATTGTCTGTAATTGTTATGTGTTGTGTGAGCTACTGGATGCTTGAAATTCCCTAAAGGGATGCATAAAGTATTTATTAACAAGACCTGCAGAGTTTTATTCCAAATAATTATTTAATTATTAACTATTTAATTGCCATCTCATATGCATCTTGTAAAGAAAATGGGTTTGTTAGCCTGTGGAAACATGACACAGTGTTAAGATTATGAGTTTCACAATCAACTGAACAATATTTGAAAACGTACTCCGAGCCAGAATCATCTCCTCCTCTCCAGCCTCCACACTGCGAGCCACCACGTCATTACAGCAGTGCAGGAAGGCCCGGACACATTCCTCTCCGTCCACGATGTACATGGCTCTTCGTTCACAGGTGTAGCCGAGTTTATTATCCCTCATGCCATCCACACAGCACTTCCTCAGATCACCAGAGTACTGACCAGCTGAGAAGACAAAGACAATCAGAAGAACTGCTGAAGAACGAGTAACTGGAGCGATTCATTCATCCTCTCTCTCCAAATCATTTCCTTTCATCCTTTACTGTCTGTCAAGTAAAAAGAAAAGCTCCAGCTTCTTCTCACCCAGTATAGTGGTGACCCGCTGAGTACTCTCAGCTCTTCTTCTTCTCTTTGAAGGGACGGGACACTCTGGCACTAGAGGATGTTTAAATAACAGGCTAAGAGATTTGTACAGCTTTAGAAAACTGAAAGAACATTATTATACCAGTTCTGGTGTCGGTTCCTCCTGCAGTGCTGGACTCAAACATCAGACCCGAATCACTGAAAACCCCCATACTGTCCCTTCCACCTCCTGCCGTACAGCCGGTGTCATGCTTCTCTACAATTTCGTAAATCTAAAGCAGCAAACAGACCATTTATAAGACAATCACAAGCGTTCAATGCCTGTTGAGATGTTGATGTAGGACCTCCACCTTCATCTGAGTGAGTCTGTTCTGGTTCAGCCCATGCACAGCTTTATCCACCGCCACCAGCCCAACTTTAGCTCCAGGATCTCCAGTTATCAGCAAGCTGAACTCTTCTCCTGGCTCGTAGATCGGTCGAGGCTCCTTCACCTGAACCTTCAGCTGTGAAACACAAGAAACACTACGGACCCTACTGGAAGAATCTACTGGACCCTAGTATTCCTGCTGATCATGCATTGATATAAGACGCCACTGATCCAAACGAGACACTTTTGAAGTTTAGTGTCAACTCTTGATGTCTAAAAGAGCCATAATAATAATAAGTTGTTCACCCACCGTTCCCATGCACGTGTCCTTCACGTCGACCCAGACTGAATCAGACACCACCTCAGACGAGCCCACATGGTAATAAGCCACAAAGCGGAAGGACGGCACCATGTCTTTGGTTACAGGTAGAGACAGAGTCACTAGAGATTGTCCTTCCCTCTTAAATCTGTTTGCTTGAACAATCTGACCTTTACTCAAGATCTGAAAATGAGAAGGAAATTTGACATTTAACCTTGACATTCATGCAGTAGGTTTTATTCTTCTACTAAATGAATACTTATTTTTATCAACTGATATGCCAATTAAAGGTGGGGTATGTGATTTTCTTTTTTGACCATTTTTTCAAAATCACTTGAAATCCTATTCCTAACCCACTAACAGCCACTGAGTTAGAAGCACTGAAATGAAAATTAAGCAATTTAATCATCTGTGGAACGGGCAGGACTCGAACAACTCCAGCCAATCATTTCCAAGACCACCTAGAATCATTGGACAGTCAGTGCGTCAATCAAACGGTCGTACCATACCCCCCTCCCCCTCGCGCGCGTGTCCCCTTCGTGCGCATACTCGAAGCTCGTGACCCAGTCACAGTAAGTGCAAGTCGCCCCGGTACTGAGAGAGAGAGAGAGAGAGAGAGAGAGAGAGAGAGAGAGAGAGAGAGAGAGAGAGAGAGAGAGAGAGAGAGAGAGAGAGAGAGAGAGAGAGAGCGAGAGAGTAAGTGCAATCTCATGCATCTGCGTTTTGCAGTTGATTGCGCGTGACGCGTCCATGTTCTTCGAATGGGTGGAGTCAGGGCCAGCGTTGGAGGAAAGAAGGCAGGACCTTTTGAGTTGTGTATTTTCAAAATCTGCCGGCCGTTTTGCAAATCCCATACCCTACCTTTAATTATTCAATTAATCAACGAATACTGAATGGGCATTACAGAAAATGGTTTTAGAATTCAACGTATAGTTTGTATATTGTAATTCTGTCTGATTGAGACTTTGGCACCTGATCAGTTTGTGCTATTTTTGGATTGTTGGTCTATATAATATGTACAATATTTAAATGCTTTTCTAATTCACTTGTCCATAAGATGGCACTTTTCAGAGCAAATTCATGCTCTATTCGTTGTGACATTTGGTTAAAAAATGCATACATTTTTTTGTGATCGATTAATCAACAGCATTGCTACTGTGCTAGCATGTATCAGTGGTAACAGGATATTGATGCTTTATAATTAATTTCAATTAGGCCACAGACTGAAACAGGTCTGTCTCTCACCATGTAGGTGAAATCTTGATCTCTGACTCCTGGACTTCTGCCCAGGTTCAGATTGACTTTCATTTGATCACCGATCTCAAACACTGGAGTATCGATGCCGACGTGCAGGTAGTTGTTGGAGCCGCCTTTGGTCTTGTAGGCCTGAGCCGTCATCTTCTTCACTGCCTGCTGGTCGTCATCTAATTTTGGATCTTTGGTTTGTACCTGGAAGTGAAGAGATTGATAATTTGATGCTATTCTAAGCTAAAAAAATCACATAAAATGACAAGAAAAACGACAAATTAAAAGAGCCTAAGCTTGTGTCCAGGGCTGGTCTCTATTGATTAGTGTTAAAGACCAGCTTAAAGCAGTCAAGGCCAGTTTGACCAGACTATAAGACAAGCTAGACTAGTTTAAAGGCACAATATGTATGTAATTTTTTCGCCACAAGAGGGCGCAGTTTCCAACAATAACAAAGGCGTAGGTTTATGACGCAGTGATGAGCTGAATGATGGGACTTGCTGTCAAGCTGATGGATCTAATAATGTTTATGGATGAGTGCAAACATTCATGTTTTTTAACATTACAGTGGTATGAAACAGGTCGCGATTGCTAAAGAGACAGATATCACACGCGAGTCCCGATAAAGGAATAAGGACATTTCATTCTACCGAACTACCCGCAAGTGCTGGATTACTCACACAGGTCAGTTTATTAGACGAATTAAACTTGTGAGGTAACGCAGCGCTGCTTCACTTGGTCTAACGTTACACTATCACACTAAACGGCATTTAAATGTGTGTTGAAAGTTAAAATGTTATACTACGTGTTAGTTCGTTTGCTATATGAAACTAGCAGTAACGTTAAGCTAGATCAACATTAGAATAACATACTGACCATATTCTAACATTTCATCATGTTGAGCTAACGTTATATAACATTGATTTGTTTTACGTACATTTGCTCACCTGTCTAATAAAGCTGTCAAGTCGTGACTCGTGAAGCTCTGTCAAGTCCAAGCTAGTCGCGGACGTGGAGCTCTCAGCATCTCAAAAACGCCACGCTGATATTGATCCTCATTTTAGTTCTCCTTGTTTGTCCCAAAGTGTGCTTGCCATGGTCTATGTTTGAAAGAAACAAGAACTGTGTGCCGCTAAACGTACGCAGTTGTCCACGTCTGTCGCCATGGTTACGTCATGGCTATGGCAGTATGAACGGAAACCGAGGATAGCGCGGATATTGCGTCATTGACAGGCGACATTTTTTTCTGGGACGGCCACTTATTTAAAATTGGAATTTCTCTGAAATAAAAAATCTTTGGAGACTTTTGGGATATTGTAAGTACACAACTGCAGGAAATATATCACACTGTGCAAGTGATTTTTGGATATTTATTACGAAATTTCTACATATTGTACCTTTAAACCACATAAAACACACAAGCAATCTTAAGCTGGTTTAGGAAGAGTTCTTTTTTCAGTAAGCCTGAGACAAACTCAAACTCAGTAGTTCAGTAATAAACCAGACATCAGGTCTTACAGTGATCTCTAGTGCGGAAGATCCTTCGTGAGAATTGACTGTAAGCTTCGCAATGCCATTGGCTCTCGTTCGGCCGCTGACCCCTCCAGGATTGACCTCCACTTCCACGTTTTCAGCAGGCATCTTGCCAGGGTCTGTTAGATAAACCTATGAAAACATCAATTATGTTTTTGCTAGACCTGATTGACTGTTTCTAAATGCCATTTAATGGTGTGTTCATGTTGGATATACGGTAAGAATGAGTTTAAAGTACATGATTGGCACCACAGAATCGTAATAACAAGTGGGGAAAATAAACCAAGATTTTCTGAGTTGGAGGCAATGATAACATGGGCGACAATGGATGACAAAAAAAACAAAACATGGCGGACAATGGATGCAGCGCATGTAGTTGCTTGATCTCATAATCATGAATTACAGAAACAGCAGGCCTATTAGTGTATTTTTCCAAATTCTTTATGAATATAGACTTCTTATTCTTTTTGCAAGAACTGAAATATTTCATACGGAGACACTGAAGGGCATCCCAGGTTTGAAGAATTGTGGTGTTCTTTCGAAGTGTATGGTGTACGGTGACGTCACGATCTGAATGCCTTTCCTCTGAGCTTCCACCATTTCACTGCCTGAAACACACCAAATTGTGACTAAAATTGTATAATATTACATAACATATTTAAAATCAATATAAAATGAAATCGTAACATATACATTTATTTTATTTGATCTTTTTAAACATAATCAGTTGTTTTTCCGCATCTCACGCCATTAGTGCTGTGTTTTGCAAGACTTTTCGGTGTAAAACTAAAAATAGTTACAGTAGAATTGAAAAACCTTGAGATCCTAATGTGCCAATACAGATTTTATGTACGGCTTAGAGAGTGTATTGCATTATTTAGTAAAAAATATATGTTTATTTAAAAATAGCTACTTTTTTTTTACATATTCACACTAAATAAATGCATTACAGTATATATATTTTACTTCTTTTTTTTTTTTTTTACATGAAATGCCACTTTTTAGGGCTAAATTCATGCTCTATTTTTTTGTGACATGGCTCAGAAATGCATAAATGACTGTAGATTGGCACTGCACTTTTAATTACACTTACCAGTGTCAGTTAAAACGCTGGCTGAAATGTAGATCGATCGTCCAACCAGTTGGCCGATATCTGGGAAGGTCTGAAGTATCGTCTCCTTTGTCAGCTTGGCAGTACCTTCTCCATCTGATATCTGTGTTTTATGTAAATGCCATCACTTTGGCTGCATCACTTTAATACGTCAGGTGTGTTTTCATCTGGGAAGCTCACCTGAACTCTTTGAAGTGAGGAAGGAATACTAGTTTTCCTCTCAACTTCCATCACACCAAACACCACAAACGCATGTCCGTTCACGTTGTTTCCATGCAAGTACCTAGACAAACAGACTTCATGTGTGACATTAGGATTGAAGTGCTCAACTTTATGGAGTAAACACAGCAAATGTGGGAGAATATGAAATTAAACGTATATCAATGCTTGGAGAGAATAATAAAACATAGTAGATCAAGAGACAAAACAATAAAAGCCTTACCTGGCTTCAATGCTAACCGTCAAACTAGCATCTTTCACACAGAAGAACGACTGACTGGTTGATAATGTGACTTCATAAGTGGGAAGCACTATAACAATAAACCCACATAACAATAATGAACACTAGAAAGATGACCATGCGCATGCTGTCGGTTACATAAGTCAAATGTCACACTGCAAAAGCTGGCGTAAATCGTTTATGTAAGAGGAATAAGAAATATCTGAAAAATTATATCAGTACCATTGTTGTCATTGTTAACTAAAACTAAAACTATTAAAAGCATTTTCGGTAACTGAAATAAAGCTGATGAAATTAGATGAAAAACTTTCAGTTTAACTAAAACTGAAATAAATATAAAGCTAAATGGCAAAAGCACATTACAAAATGACTAAAACTTAACCTACTGTAAAATGAAAATAAAGTAAAAATGAAAGCTAATTCAAACAATTTATAAATACTACACTAGTATATAAATACTACTGAAATAACACTGATCAAGTGCTGCTGTCATTAAAGCAAAAGAGACACTTGCCAAATACAAAGACATTCTCAAACTCATGTGATGATCTATTAAATAATAATAAAAAATGAAATGCGAAAGATATTTATTTTCACAAGTGGTGTCAGATTTGTTCGGTCCAACTGTATATATGAGGTATGTCATTTGTTTTAAAACAACAAAAATATAATAAATATAGATAAAGCTTCTACCATATTCTTTGACTTCGAAGTCAGCAGTGTAATTCTTTTGCGGCGTGTTTGCGAATCTTGTGACCACCTTCCAGATCCCAGGGCTACAAATATAAGCAGATCAAAAACAGATGATTACAGACCTGCGAATTAATATCCTTCTCCTCTCGACAGTCTCAAGCCTCAGTTTTCAGCATGAACACACCTGGCAGGCTGAGGCACGGCATATTTCCCTGATCTAATCCCTTGTTGTGGAAATATGGTTTCTCTCATAGTTGTGATGCCTTGAGGATCCTTCAAAAAAAAAAAAAAAGATTAATAATTATATATAATAATAATATTTTTGTTTCATTGTAATCATATAGCTAATTATCAGCAGCCAGAACAGATTGTGCACCATAAAAACAAAACCAGTAACATTTACGTTTTTCACAAAAAACAGCAGTTGCCAGAACTTTACCGCAAAAAAATACAGTAGCAACAATTTAGGTTGTACGGATTTAATTAAAATTTACAGTAAAAAAAAAAAATATATATTTGATTATCTGATATCATGTTAATATTCCAACCAACTGAAGTACTAAAATCTGTTTTGTACCTTTATAATAAACAATCACCAAAAAACATGTGGGAAAACGTTTTTCCACAAACTGTGGTAAATAATTATGTAAAGTGTAAAAAAATACAACACACCATCATGGTAAACCACATGACACTAAAATCATTACATAACCATGAATTTAACAGTAAATGCTATGATAAAAACCTTTTAGGTTAAGTTTTATGTTGCATTTTATGTTGTTTCGATGACTTTTAAAGTGCATGAATCATTTTTAGGAAAGTTTTAGTGCAGTTTTCTTTTCACAGTACCATGATTTCCACTGATATTCCAGCATGTTCAAGTGGTTTCAGACCAGGCGTCAGCGAGAAGATCCTGTACTGAACTGCAGAAAGGATATCTTATCTTTTTTTTTTCTTTTTTTTTACAGAAGTTGTTTATTTTGTGCTTTGCATCATGACATTCAAGGGGGTATTCTAATGCCGAAGCCATTTCTTACCTGTGCTAGCAGGCGTGTAGATGGGCTTGTCTGTCTGTACAAATATATATCCAGACTGGAATGAGACCATGACCACTTTCTCCAGAGCGTGAGATGGAAACTGAGCTTGTAGATACACATACTGCTTCTCCAGAGGATCATCAGAGAAATAGTCCCTATCACTGGGAATCTGAACAGCAGTACAATAATGAAAGATCTACAACAACATGCATTAAAACAAACTAACTGTAAATAAAATAGAAGATTGTTCAAATATGAAGTTTGCCCTCTGATGAATGACACACATATGCTTACATAAGGACAAAGTATGTCAGAGTGGCATCACCTGTATATCTGTAAGGATCTGGTAATTGTTTTCTCCAGTCAGTGTCAATGCTTTGGACAGTATTTCCAGGTTCTTCTTTGGAAAGTTCTTCACTGAGATCCTCACGTTCAGATCTCCTCCAGAGTAATCCTGAGCCTCCACAAACACGTTCTCTGAGGAACCCACTCTCAGCAAATTAGGAGCTGACAGAACAAACCTGAGGAGATCAAATCAAACAGCTGTAAATCCTGAACACATGAGGGGCACTGGTCTAGTTGTCACTTCCAGTGCATATTTAGCATGGTAGGTTTATTTTTTAAATGAGTTATCAGTATAGAAGGATAGCTTAAAATGTCACTGCTATGCAGACAAAAAAAAGATACAATGAACACATGTTGATAATTTGCGACAACATGACCGATATAATATGGCACAGTGCTGTCTCACTATGTGGGACGGGGCAAGTTGTCACAGCAAAAAAAAGCTGTATAGGCAATATTAACAAAATTGTATAAATTAACGAATCTAAACAACCTCTGTCTCACCAAATAATAACCTATTCATTAAAACGATATATGTGTTTAATACTCACAGCGGGTCACACAGTGTAAGGAGGGGTGACGAGAGAACAACAGTCAGACACAGCAGCTTCACCTCCATCGTGTCTCTCTGTGTGTGTGTGTGTGTGTGTGTGTGTTTGTGTAAGTGTTCATGTTTGTGCAGCTCTGATAAACTCCTCCCATTGGTAGCTCAAATTGCACTCGAGCGTGTCAGTTATAATAATAATGCGTAATAATAATGAATTCAATGTAGGGGAGAGTAAGGAGTCCCCTACTGCACACAGCGATTTCTTTTCTTTAAAACAGCTTTTTAGGCAGATTTCAACAAATCTTCAACAAAAGGAATCTAAAAAGAACGACTATAACAATAAAGGCTTCTAACTTCATTCTCAAGAGCTCAGAGAAACATCCTTCATTGTTTTTTTAATAAATGCTGTTTTTTTCAAATTGCATTTTTTTTATTGCATCACATGTTTGTAACAACACATATAATGTACAAAAAACAACAACAATATCCTTATATTAAAAATGACTTTGTTAGCAGTTTTTTGTTACCCCCAGCTGATGAACGGTAAAAACACTGACAGCCAATCAAAATCCTCCCTCATAAAGCGCGCTGCCGCTGATGTAACTTTCAAATAAACAGTTGTGTGTTGGTGGATGCCATAGAGTAATCGGAAAAGTCTACAGTTTTCGTTCTTTGTGTAAACCGACTTTAAATTCATACTTAGTCGTTGTCAATCTAACGGTTACAGAAAAGAGATTCTTACGGAGCTTTATGGGGGAAAGAACAGAGTTCACTGCAGTGAGATTTCCCGTAAATGACCTGCACTGTTGTGCAAATGCAACCTTTGGTAAGTCTGCTGCTCTTCTATTGATCAGTCCGGGTTGGAAAACATCCCAGTATTTCAACTGAATTATGCTGTTAAACAAAGTTATTTTGGGGGTTTCTCAGAATAGTGTTGAATTATTATGCTGTGATTTTTAACGTTACTTTTACGTCCACGATTCAAAATTAGTTGTACAAAACCAAAACATATTAAGTTAGCCTATGATGGATAAAACTCTCTGTAACTAGTTTAAAATTCTCTAGCAACAATTTAGTGACAAACAAATGTTCTCCCCATTTCTTTTTTAGGACTGAATCCCTGTGGTCCAATCCGTCAAATGAAAGAAGGCAACTCCTGAGGAAAATGCTTTCAGATTTCCAAGGTAGGTCAAGCTACCATAAGTCCTAATGATCTAGAACAAATCCAAAGAGTCAACTGCGTTTTATATTGTGGTTGGCACTTACAGTTCAGGGAAGTTCCTCTTAAAAAGACTGCAATTTCAAAATATAAGGTTGTGCTACAAATAATAGGCCCGAATGAGCAGTAAAATTTCCTTCATGTTCTCTTTTCAGACTTTACTGCCCAAATCATTTACTCCCCAAATTTCAGACTTTCCCCCCAAATCCTCACTCTCTTTTCATGTTTGTTTTCACACAGATGCTTTAAAATGTAGCCTAATTGTCTCCTCTTTTCACTTCTAATCTCTATAAGCAGTGCTTTCTGAAGCAGGTATATACAATATTGTCTGTCAAAAATGATGAAGCTGAAATATCAATCACACAATGTTGCAGTTAATGAACATTTTTTTATTAAAGCAACATAGTATATATATATATATATATATATATATATATATATATTACTACAGTGTTATTTAACACATCTATAATATTGCTGCGGAAATAATCAGGGGTTATTCATGGTCTGTTGTAGTAATTTGTTAATGCTTTTAAATATCCTTTTAATGTCCGATGGTTGAAGGGCGAGTATAATAATGTCATCTTATTGTACCCAGTTTTTGAATACTTATTAGTGTGTTCATAGAGCGAACCTTTCGCTGACTGTTTACAGTTAATTAATAGAGTTACACTCATAATTCATGCAAATCATCATGGGCTGTGGGAAAAAGGCGGATACAATACAACGGTTTGTTTACACTAAAATTCACTTCACTTTTATGTGCTAAAATGCTGACTCTAATAGAAATATACACTGCCTCAGCCAATCCCTCCTTTCCACAATCAGCACAAGCTTAAGTTCCAATTCAATCCCTCATAAAATTTACTGTGAATCTTTAGAAAGTTAATGATGTTATTTCGACATCATACGATTGGATGTCTCAAAAAATGAAGAATAAAGTCGGTTGTATGTTTGCAAATTTTATTTGACAAATGGCTATAAATGATTACATTTTAGTTGATAGACATTGTTGAACTAATTTAATTAAGCATACTGCATGAACTTAAAAAAAGAGAAAAAAAAAGGCTGTAAATGCTTGTAAATTTGGGATTATACTAGAATTAAAAGCTTGTTAAGTTGATTAGTAAATTAATTGAAGTTCATAAAAGTGCTTATGTGGAGCATCCAAATCGGACGAGCTTGTCGGCGAGCGAGCTCATGCCGATAAACTTTTCTCGATGTTCTGCCTTCTGGCTTTCCTTGTTTGTCGGCCAGTATTCAATCCAGGTGTCTTCACCGAAGTGGTACCTCAACCTGAGATGATTGAGAAGAGCGAGAACATTTTTCATTAGGAGTATTTATGCACCAGACATAAGCCATAATAATATTTCTATTCAAAATGCAAATGCATCATCGTCAAACATCTCAAAATTGAAGTATCAGTCTCCACATAAACCAAATCGACATCATCCTCCAAATGTCATACTTTCCGCCAATCTTTGGAAGGGTTTTGGTTTGGCCCATGATCAGGTACGTCTTGCCTTTTTCAAATTTCAGAAAGTCTCTACAGTAAGGATGACCCAAGAACGACCTCATATTCCCTTTTGCATCTGGATCACTGCCTGAAAACAGACACACACACACAAACCTTTGAGGATAAAGCCAGTGCGATGGAGACTGTCCGACCTTCCATGATCAGAAGTCATGAAACACAGCTGACATCTTTCATGTCCAGTTTTTCACTGACACAGTAAATCAGAAAGAAACTGGCAAACCGTACCTTCCTTCAGCACTTTTTCAACCGTCATGTTATAGATATCTGTATGCAGTGAGAAGCTCATTTCCAACAACCTGGTTTTATAAACTACAAGACAAAAATGTGTTAAATGATCATCTACAAAACAGCTCAATTGGCAAGAACTGTAGGCCGTACTGGCACTTTATTAAGGAGAAAACTGTCCTGAGAAGGAACGTTATTGTACAAGACATAATCAAACATTCTCTATTGCTAATTTACACTAAGTTTTCTGGATGTTTACCGTATTCCACTTCAGGTTTACAGGCCTTTTTTTCACGATTCGCCTCATCGATGTGTTCATTCTTTTGCAAACTGCAGTTCTCTGTCAGGATATTTCATACGTTTACCACATTTACTCTCTTTCTTTCTCATGGAGACTTCATGAAGTTTGTTGAATGTTCATCTTGCATTTAATGAATCAAAGTGTACGTACCTTCCGCACACTGGCACACCTCCTCACTGCAGAGTCTCTTCAGTGCGCCGTCTTTCTTTTGAGGATGGTAAAACTTCACACAACGCTTATCTGTTCAAATATTAAAGTGCAGAAGTTATAATAAAGTGCAGCATATCGAAGCTGTCGGACGGTAACCTTTTATGTCCAAAACCGTTACTTTTCAGGAAATAGAGAAAACACTGTATTTTTAAAAAATAATTAAACACTGCGTTGTCAAAAGTTGATATTGTTGGTCAGACACTTGCATGTGTTATATTCATAACATTTGACCAAAATCAAGCTCAAATGAAGTTACAATGTTTTTGTCAATAGAACGGCAGGTAATCTGCTAATCTGAGGCAGTAAGCGCATCGCATTTTACGTTTTCATCAACTTCCGGTTATATAGTTTAATGTGGGAACTCAGTTTTTTCTGTCATTTGTCCAAAATCTCATGTTATAAAAGATTGAGTGCTTCGCACAGGCTATTTAAGGCACTATTGGCTATGACTCTACAACAAATGCTAGACTAATAATACCTTCACATGCTATTGGAATTATCATACTAGTTTCCTAGTTAAAAGGAAATTGGACATGACCATCCCCTCAAGTCAAAATTTGAATGCGATGGGCTCGTAAACACGACTAAAAAAGTGGGAAGTAGGACATTTCCGATAGCATGTGAAGGGTATTAGACACTCTTCTCCGCTCCTCAAATACATAAAAAAAATTGCCTTCATAGTGTTTCTTAAAGGGTCATGAAACCCTAAACCAAATTTTCTGAGATTTTATCAGAGGTATGCGTGTTGAACACCATTGAAGACAATGTTAGCATCTGTTAGATTTAATAGTAGGGTGAAAATGGTTAAATTTTAGTTTCTTTCCGCTATTTTCGTCTTCCGGGTTTAAAATCTTCATCGCAGGCTGTGACGTGGCAGAGCACAGTATAGTGCGTTGATGACTCATCGGTGTCTCATAATTATTAATGAGACTGAGTTTTCATATCCTATGAGAAGACACTGTCTCTTAATTATTCATGACACCATGTGGATCTTTCCAGTGACAGACATGTCAAACTGTGATATCGCGTAGTAGATGAGAGAGGGACGCACGCAAGTGTTTGTTTTCGTGGTGCAAAAGTCCAATTGGGTTGAATATGTTTCCCCGCGATGCTGCCCGGGCTAGACTCTGGCTCCGGGCGGTTGGTTTTCCGTCAACCACGGACACATCTAAACGTGTGTGCCGCAAACATTTTTGAGCTTCGAGAATTGGAGAATGGTGGACTTCGCCTTGTTGACAACCAATGCAGGTTGTGTCTTGCGAGTGATGCGGTAGGGGAGAACCGGGGCGAAAGTAACACGGGACGAAAGTAACAAAGTGATTTTCTCTGAGCCCTGACTACATTTGCATTTCAAGCTATGACAGCACTTTCGGCATGCAGCCAGTGACCGAGCTGCTAAATATCACGTGATTTCATCATCGTTCCCCGCGGTTAGGTCCGGAAAGCAGTTTTCGAGTATGATTACTGAAGCGGTCATTTTTTTTAATTACAAGTTGTGTTTTTCGTTTCATGTGTCACACAGTAATGATCAATCTATAGGTTATTTAGTGCTGTAACACATCCTGAAGTTTGCTTGGTCAGAGTTTTTCAGTATAAAAGTAAATCGGGTTTAAATGTCAGGAGTTCCTGTCGGGACGAAAGTAACACTTGTTACTTTTGTCCCGCTATAGGGAAAACAAGTGTTTCTTTTGTCCCTCTGCTACTGTGGTGACTTTCTGTGTGTTGCAGCATTTATTAAAACATGTTTATGTCATATTATACCAACAGAATATGGCAGATGTTTCTGAGGGGGCTTTTAAAGATTAAGTCACATTTAAATCAGCTGATTTCTGTGTCACCATTTTTTTTTCCACTCAATCTGTTTCCATTTACCCTAGTCACATTTAGGCTTTAGCCATACCTTATAGCTTTAACACCTCCACCTATGAATTTGCAGGGTTTCTATCCAGATGTTTTTTTATGCACATTTTAAATGTATGCATAAAAACAGCTGGATGGAAACATAACTATTGTTACATTATGTTGAGAATTTATATTATGCTAATTTATTTTAATTTTCATATTTTTCATGTTGAAAAAAAAACATTTTATAAAATCGATTGACAATAAAAAAATATTCTAAACAATTCAAGTTTGTACTGTTGGGTTACTTTTAAAACATTTGATGAAACTGAAATTAAAAATAAAAAAATGTAAATTGACAATTTTTTCAAAGATAAAGGCCAAAATATGTTTGCAGTTGCATGTTAACAAGGTCATACTCAGGTATATTTAGGCTAAAAACAAAAACAAAAAAACAAGAGTAACACAAAAAATCTAGCTTGTATATTGTTGTGTTACTTTTGACCCACCTGTGTGTTACTTTCGTCCCAACTGATGGGGTCGAAAGTAACATGAGCAGTCTTAAGTTCAAAGTGAAATTATACTGAAGTTGTTCTACATTTTTACAAAATTCCACCTGGTATTGATAGACCACACTTGTGAGTGACTGACCACAGCAAAATTATATCTCTGTCTAAACCATCATCTTTTAAAATGATGTTTTTCTGAAAAATGGTACTTTCGCCCCCGCTCTCCCCTACCAAGTCCCGAGGACTTTTCTATCCCTTCAGAGGTGTGTGTGTGTTTAAAATGAGAAGTCATCCACCTCCACAGAGCCCTCTTTATTATGGGGGTTCAGGGGGCGCGTAGATCTAGGCTATGCACGGAACGTTTTTTTTTAAGCGGAAATTTAATAATTTTCAAATATATGTATAGTGTCTATAAACAACTAATATATTTTATAATGACATTATAATTATACATGTAGCCTACATTAATATGTTCTCAATAGAATTACGATTACGGTAGGCTTACTAGGCTAATATAGCAGGGCATTCAGTTACTTTTGAAAGGACAATAATAAAGTGTCGTATTTCATAAGACTTTAACTTTGCCAGCTATAAAAGAAAAATCTAGCATTTCATCACGTTTTACCACTGCTTTTAGTGACAGTCGATATGCATGGCATACTGCCGATGACAGTGATGGCCTTACCACACCCCTTCTCACAGCCATCCTGTCACGACACACACACTAGAGACGTAAGATCCAATAGCAGTATTTAATATAGGGTAATCCGTACTCACAACAGTCCAGGCAAGGGTCAAAAATCCAATAAGGCAATCCAGAAACAAACAAGAAACAGGCAGATACATGAACGGAAGTGTGGGGACAAAAACAAGGACTCCGTAACAAACACTAACACAGACAGGGCATATATACACACAGAACTAACAAGGTGACGGGAAACAGCTGAGTGCAATAATCAGATAAGTGGCAGAACAGAATGCTGGGAATTGTAGTCAATAGTGAAGGACACCGTGATAACGAGGACCTCTAGTGATAACCCAGGGAAACACAACCAGACACTGTGACACATCCACGCCCATTTAAGTTGCATTTTTCAAAAAGATTGTGAGCTAGACTTGAGCTGAAAGAGGGGGGTTTCATGACCCTTTAAGTAAAGAAAATGCTGTACTTATTTAAACAACCAGTTCTTTATTTATCCTTGCATTGCAAACAAGCAGAGACGGTCCAAACTGTGCGTATATTTAATTGAATTGCAGCGTTTGAGATTTTACAATAGCATTATATGCTTTATTATGATTTTTAAATGGTCTTAATATATTGCAGTGTTTCCGCTACATCCATTCTGCCGTGGCGGGCCGCCACACCAAAAATCACCCCGCCACGGCTGCAGCTTCTCAGTGAGGTCCGATATTGTGCATACTATTGTGTTTTTGTTAAGCCTCACTAAAGGCATAAAAAAACATCGTAAAGCACTATAAAGTTTCCACTATATTCCAAGACTTCTAAAGTCATTCAATAGCATAATGTGAGGTAAAAATTTATATTTTAGTCGTTTCATTTAAGTTAATGGAAACTCAGTCATTCTCCATTCAGCATTCAAACAGTGCGTCGCGTTCGGTTACGACAGTAACACGACGACTCTCTCTTCAAGATCAATGTTCCCATTATTATACTTTATTTGTAGATAAAGGTCTATAGTTTGCATAAAATGACTTTATCTTGCTGGAGTTTATTGCGCTTTCTAAATCATATTCCTTTCTCCCGGGTGTCTGTTAGATTACAGCACTGGAGTAGAGAGCGCTATGAACTGTTCTTCATGCTTGTTTGTAACTGAAATTTAAAACTGTTGAAAGAAAAGGCTCAATAAACTGTTGCATAGATAATAGACTAAGCATAGATAGATATAATCTATTCGCTTTGTGCTTTGAACGTTTCAGTGCAAAGCACTGCGCGCTGTGACTTCGCGTTGCTTCAAGTGCATCATTCTGCGCACGGGATGCGCATAATCGCTTTGCCGCTCCTATTGGAGCCTGCCACCACAGCTGGAAAAAATCCTAGAGGAAACACTGTATTGTACAACCTTAGAAAACAGTCTAATAATATGTGGTTCATGGTTTCTTGTACGTGAAATGCAACACTTCCGGTATTTTGCAGGTGTCTTGACAAAGAATGCTGCCTATGAATGTCACTTCAGTTCTACTTTCTGAGTATGAATTATCGTAAGCAGCAAAAGACACAAACTCAACTTTGACATGGTGATATTGTGAGACAGCTTTTCACCTCCATGAGAAATATCGTCACGTTTTAATGTTGCGAGATCTCATAGCACATGATCTCGTCACTAGTTAGATGCTTTTCTTTTCTAGTCCTCTTGACACAGATGTTTGTTTGTATGCTTCATGTGTGTGACTGTAATGTACCTGGAGCGTTGTACTCGTACACAGTGACACCTGCGGGCTGCAGCATTCCCACTTCATTGATCTTGTGAATTCTGAAAGCAATCCTTTCCTTTTCTTTATGAGAAATCTAAAATGACATTAAGTAAAACACTAAAATTATTTATTAGAGCATTCACTATGCCATACAGCAATTTACCAAATTGCTCACAGCAAAGGAGAAAGAAATCAGTTGGAATCATAAAAAGAGAAATGAAACTAATATATGGGAATAGTGGCATTGATTGTACCTTATCTATGTAGATGATAAGAGATCCTCGCTCTGAAAGCTCCTTGTTCAACTCAAAGCTCTGAATGTACTTATCCTTACCAGAAGATAACTGGTGAAAAAATCATGAGGGAAAAAAAACAGCTGTGATATCAAAGTTTGAGTATAAAATGTCCATTATATACGAATTTAATAGCACTTGTAACAATATTACCATGGAAGAATTCAATATGTTTGGAGTTTACAATTTTACAATCAACTTTCACAAGCATTGACATTATCTATTTACCTTTAAAAGATCACGTTCATCCACTTTAAACCCTGTCAGCAGGCCAATGTCCAAAATAGACATGGTTGAGCTTCTTAACGGGTCCTTGAAACTGCAAAGGAGGCACACATGAGGCTGACTGATTGATGACATTGGCACTAACCATCAGTGTCACTTCCTCAAAATGATCACATGTTAATCATCATTTAACATTGCTTCGCCCCATTTGCTAAAAGTATTACAAGGTTAGATAGATGCCACAACTTTCTTGATAAATATCTAAATCATCTAGACGTTTTATTTTTGGTCTTTCCATACATTTCAGAAAAAAAAGAAGTCAAATTAAATGGGACCTGTAAATCTTGTTTAAAGTTAGAATCTAACACTTTATTTAAGGTAGGGGTGGGCGATATGGCAAAAATATCATATCACGATTTTTTTAGGAAAATCACAATCACGATTTTTTATCACGATTCTTTTTCAAGTTGGTTTTATGTTGCAAGTCGCTCTTCATTACAGCCAAACTAATGTCCCTATGTTAAAAACAAAGCCTTAGGTAACAAAAGAAAAAAGAAAGACATACATTTAGCCCAGTGGCGAAGATAAAAATCTTTGTCATTATTTTCTTTGTTATTAAAAAAATAAGACAAGATAAACATTACACAAATTAATATTCAAATTAAATAAACAGTGCTCTTTTTTTTTCAGATACAGTAGTTGTATTTAGCAGTAGCATTGAAGAAAGTACTTAAAAGAACAAATATGAAATTAAAACACTACATAGACTTCACTGTATAAATTATTGATTCTTATTAAAGCTACTATTAAAGTTCTCAGTCAGTGAGTGATTTTCTCCTTGTGTTTTTTTGTTTTATTAACATTAAAGGGATTGTTCCCTAAAAAAAATGAAAATTGTCTTAATTTACTCTCTCAAGATGTTTTAAACCTGAATAAAAATAAAAGTTATTTTGAATAATGTGGGTAACCGAACAGTTGCTGGTCCCCAGTGTATAGTTTTTCTCTCCTGGAAGTTAATGGGGACCAGCAACTGTTTGGTTACCCACAATCAAAAAAAAAAAAAATCTTCTTTTGTGTTCAGCACAAGAAAGAAATTAAGGGGTTAGTTCACCCAAAAATGAAAATTAAGTCATGAATTACTCACCCCCATGCTGTACCAACCCCGTAAGACCTTCGTTCGTCTTCGGAACACAAATGAAGATATTTATGATTAAATCTGAGAGGTTTATGACTGCTACATAGGCTCCCTAAGGGAACGAAATTTGACGGCCCAGAAAGTCATTAAAGAAAATGTTTAAATATTCCATGTCGCAACAGTGGCTCAACTATAAGTTTATCAAGCGACGAGAATACTTTTTTGTGCGAAAAAAACAAAAAAAATAACGACTTTATTCGACTATTCCTTGTAAGTTTGAAACGAGACTTCGAGAGATTTCCACGACGCATGCGCGAGAATTGCGATCTCCTTTAACTCCTTCAGTTCAGTTCTCGCGCGTGCGTCGTGGAAATCTCTTGAAGTCTCGTTTCAGGCCTACAAGGAAGAAAAGGAATAGTCGAATAAAGTCGTTATTTTTGTTTGTTTTTTTTTTCGCACAAAAAGTATTCTCGTCGCTTGATAAACTTATAGCTGAGCCACTGTTGCGACATGGAATATTTAAACATTTTCTTTAATGACTTTCTGGGCCGTCAAGTTTCATTCCCATAGGGAGCCTAGCAGTCATGCAGCTCTCAGATTTAATCATAAATATCTTCATTTGTGTTCCGAAGACGAACGAAGGTCTTACGGGGTTGGTACAGCATGGGGGTGAGTAATTAATGACTTAATTTTCATTTTTGGGTGAACTAACCCTTTAATACAGGTTTGGAACAACATTAGAGTGAGTAAATGACAATTTTTTTTTTTTTTTTTTTTTTTTTTGTGAACTATCCCTTTAAGTACAAGCGGTAGTACTATTTACTACTGTCACAGACCAGCACGCGTTTAATATAGACGCATATTACACCAGATTGTCTCTCAAATGTTTGCTTTCACTTCAGACATAGCCAATTCTGTTTATGTAAACATTGTTTGTATTTAACAGTATTAGCATAATAAGACTCGAAAGATAACTTAGTCCAGTATTCAGGCGCTGTTTGACAGGCTTCTAGTGCCTGCGAGTGTCGGAGGTATGCGCTCAGGAAAGCGCACGTTAGAACAGCGCATCAGCACGTGAATTAAATGTTTAACCGGCAAGGCTTATGCAAATAATGAACTTTTGTGAATTGCAGTGTCCCGTACCCATTCATTAACGTGTGATGTGTAGGCTACGTCGCGTTGTACAGTTGAGACAGAGGCGCCAGAACGGAACTGATAGAATGCACTGTAACACGATACTACGATATTTCTTCAAAAGCAGATCGTGGAGACATTTTAATCGTCCACGATCAAAAATCGTGATATCGCACACCCCTAATTTAAGGGTCCAATTCTTATTAACTAGTGGCTCATTAGCATTCATATTACTAGGATATTGGCTGTTTTTTAATACTTATAAAGCACATATTAATGCCTTATTATGCACAACCATATTCCACATTTCTTAATCCTCCTACCCGATACTTAAACTTAACAACTACCTTACTAACTATTAATAAGCAGTAAAGTAGGAGTTTGAGGCAAAAGTTATTTTTAAAAGTGAATAGGTATTCCCCATATTAAACTGTTACCGTTAGAATAGTTGTATACTCACATGTATTCAATGGTGAGTTGATAACTTTCAGTGGCTCCATCATAAGACACTACGTGTAGAAAGATAACATCATGATCCAACTTCATTTTACAACACAGGAGTTCAAATTAGTCCTGTCACGTTCTCACAATGAATCCTACCGTCAAGCTGTTTTTCCATCTGCACACTTAGATCAAACACTTTACAGTCGCTGACTTTCTCTTCAGGCAGAGCATAATACACAGAAAAGACCTGTGAGGAAAGTACATGAGCTTTTAACGCAGAACAACATGCTGGAGAAGATTTCATGAGTGCGTTCGTGAACACTCACCGAGAGCATGGCCACCCCAGTCCCTTTAGCGGTGATGTTGAAGCTCTTCTTAATGTCAAACTGTGAAATTCAGTCCATAAAGTAGACAAATAAAGACAACACACTTTTAGGTGAATCAGTGAACACATAATCAGACTTTTGTATGCATTTTAATTCTATTTCTCAACCATTTTTGCTAACTGAGTGCTGTTTTAAGACCACGAACTCTGTTTCATACAGTCATATTTCCAAACCTTGTCTGTGCGTGCAAGATTCTTGTTGGACGCTCTCATAGCGAATTTCTCTTTTTCTGATCTACCCTGCACAGCGAGCTCCAGGTCCAAATTAATGTGTGCCTTCTTAACCTGAATGCGGTACTCAGCCACAGCCTGGAACACCATGATCGTTGCCTAAACAAACGGGTAATAAGACAAGATCATTTTTTGAGTCATTGAATCATTCATTCAAACTTTTTATAAATAATTAATTCAAATTAATTCAACATTTTAAATAGACTGCAGCAATTAAAATGTTTTCAGAACCTCTAGTTAATTACAAGTTATTTTGTTTAGTTGTCTGTTCAGAATCGTGATCTCAGTTTGAAACAAAGAAATTGTGATTCTCAATTTATCCAGCATCGTGCAGCTCTATGTTGTAGTTTTCAACTCCCATTACTTTACCCACTGCTAAACTTTTAGCATTAACATGAACAATATGTCAACATTAGCTGTTTGCATGGACACTTTTTGTTTCATCGGAAGGAAATCATTGTGATTGATGAATCCGAACATAGTGTTTACATGATTGCTAAATAAAGTGATCGGGTCGATGTGTGCATTTATATGTCGCAAGCTTCAAATCGGATTTGATCTTTTGACATGCGTTGGCTGCGCGAATATACAGTTTCCCACTGTTTGCGCACACTAACCTTTTCATCACTTCTCTGTTTTAAAAAGCAGGTTTAATATTTATCTATTTCAGTTCCTAGATGACGAGCACATAAGCCATTGTGCAGTGCGGCTTGTATTTATCAACACATTGTCTGCAGCACTTTACAGGCTATAAGTGGAAGGAGACTTTTTTCATTTATTAGACAATATTCAACAACAACAGCCTGTCTGTGCGTCATACGTCATTACGCCACTTCTACAACATTGCACATGCACAGATCTTTCCAGTTTCGGTTTTTAATCCGGTCAAGTGTTTGCATGTACAACGAATAGATTAGAAAAGGTTTAAACCACTCCTTACAATCCGAATTAAATTTCAATCGGATTCGACCAATTTGTTCCATTTGACTACAAACGGATTATCAGGGTTCATTTAAACACACTGATTTACTAATATCATTTGAAACATTGTATCATTGTATTATTTTCTGGCACAACACTTTTTCCCGCAGAATATCCAAGCTGTTCCAAACAATAAAAGTGTGCAAGTGCAAGTCTTGCAATTCACACTCAGACATTGAAAACTTCTGGACGATTTGTCAGTCTGGGTAAAAATGTCCTCACGTTTATGTAGATATAAGCCACTAAAGTGACTTTTCTTTGGTATATCGATAAAATGCAGTTACTATTCCTTTAAGTTAAATAAGTCCTAGGGATGAACAAATCCAGACACAAGGAACAAAATGAGAAGGACAATGTCAATTGTAATCTATATAAATCAATTAGTCCACAAGACCATTCATTCATTTGTTATTTGATGAAATACCTGTGTCGTGCCATAACCTCCGTAAAGGGATTGCTGCTTTCCCAGCCAATGCACTGCCCGTCCGGCTCGCTCAAAATCCTTTGCCATCAACAGGGCAAGAACTGCATAACCTGTGGCCTCGAGAGAGTGATAGTGCTGCCCAGGAACTTGCCAAAATATGCCATCTAAACAAATTGATATCGCAGTATCGCATTTGATTTTTGATAATAATATGCGTCACAATACACATTTTATACAAAAGTGATAAAAAAAAGTTATAAAAGTTTAAGAATTGTTGGGAAACAATTGACACATACAACTCATATTTTTTTATTTGAACAATTATGTAAATTGCAATAAAAGTAATATATCAAAATTAATTTAAAATACACATTTTCAAAAAAAAAGAAAGGGAAAAGACTTGTCTACATCGCAAATGTGACTATTATAAATGCAATTCTTTCCATTTCCTATTTTGGATGTTGAATGAGACCTTACTGGCAACTATATGATTACCATATGTAAATACATTATGGTTCAGGCATTACTCAAATTTACACAAGAATGGCAAGAAATTTACAGTTTAAAAAGTTCAAAGTTACTGTTTTTAACAGTATTTGATACAATCCAGCATTATTTAAGTATAATTTAGTTACTGTTATAGTTTTTATTAATGGTTTGAATAACTTCCATTTTAGTTAAAAGTTTAGTAATTTTTTTGTTGTTTTTGACATTTTCATTTTAATTTGTAATTTTTTTATACATTTTTATTTCAGTTTTAGTTTAGGTATTTAAGTAAATCAAATTAAAATGAGAAGTGCTTCCTTGACAACTAGCTGAATAAAAAAAAAGTTTTAAAATATTTTATTTCAGTTGTTCAATTAACAAAATGTTTTTTTTTTTAATGTTTTTAGTTTTAGTTAACTATAATAACCCTGGTATAACCAAATTAGAAAGCTTTTGCCATGGAGAAGTTTTTTGTTTTTGTTTTTTTGTCACTAACCTTTGCTTTCGGTGGAATGACTCATCAGGATGTCTTTATTGAGTTTTCCAGCATGGGCCAAAGCGTAAGAAGTCATAGCGACAGCATAAGTGCTGGTCAGACTTTGCACTCTCAGCGTCAGGTAATTAACAGCTCTGTTTATACTGCCCTGAAGACTCTAGTACGGAGAGAGAGAGACTCAGTGAGACTCAGGGTGCTTGCACACTTGATTCAATTACCTGGTCCAAACCAGTTTGATGGACTGTTCACACATTACATTATTTGGGTCCGAACCACGGTGTGTTTGCATCTAAGCAGCAGCTGTTTACCCCTGTTGCTTGATAACGAACAACGCAGGAGAAGTGTTTGCTCGCGCGTACCCAAGTTCGGAAAACAGTTTTTTTACGTCCTAAATCAGTGTTTCCCAACCCTGCTCCTGAAGGACCGTGTGCACACTAAAAGTGCTAGTGTGAAAGCACCCTCAGTGAGACTGATGTGACATATTGTAGCACTGTTTGTTTCTAGGAATCACACTTACTTGAACAGATCCAGCACAGATCTTGCGGCCTTCTTGCATGGCAATTAGGACAAATGCAGTTAGAGAGGCATCGGCACCTTTCCCCTGTACGTTACCCTGGAATTAACATACATTCAAATAATAATATGTTGTATAATGATATAATACGAATGTTGGGATCCTTCTGAAGTGCAGAGCAGTAGGTGCTACACACAGCCAGAACCAGCCCACAGTTTGGCAGACTTTCTCACATTGTACTTGTTAGTTCTTCTGGACTTGTGTTCAGGATTACATTTATGGGCTCTGACTGTTGTACTTGATGTTTGAAGAGGAATTCTTTGGGAAAAAATCACACATTTAACTTACAACCATCTCACTGTGATACACAGGTGCGTCTTCTTTAAACGTGCCGTCTGTCAGCTGTTTGTTTATGGACAGCCACTCGAAGGCGCTGCAGATCACATTCTCCTCTATGACGACTAGATCGCTGGCCATCCCAAACACTTTCGCCACATATGCCGTCAACCTATAAATGGACACAAGATAAAGTATACTACAAGAAACACAATCATTATCTCACTGTTTTTTCATAAGTGATAAGCGTTGCAACGTTTACAGTTATTCAACTGAATTGAATCAACACTGAACTGAAGTGATAGAAATAATAACACTATTGTCTTCTTAGAGCTGCTTTACAGCTGAAATAGAAGTTGTTTCATCAGTGCTGAAACTTTCAACACTGTTATTTTCAAAGTAATTTAGTTGCATTATTTCACCATGTGCTACTCGGTCTGTGTATCCAGGCAGCATAGGACCCATCAGATTTACGGAAGGTCAACTCCAGCTGATAACCTTCACAAGAACAAAAAATGCATGACATAGTGGCATGTGCTCGGCACTTTAACTCAATTTAACAATTGAGAGCACGTTAATGTTGAGGCTGACCTGTGTTGATATGTTTAATGGCTTCATCACGGCGGTCCATGCCAACTGCCTCCCACTGATTGGTGCTGTCCAGATAATGAGTGGCAATGAGAGGTAGAGTCATAAAGATCATGGTCTGCTCTCCACATCCGCTGGGCTGGACAATGAGCTGACCCATAAAATGTCCACTGATGGCCTGCTCGACTGTGCGCGTTATCTCCTCACCTGCGAACATGGAGGTAAATGGCTGTGATTGGCTTTTGATCGTCGTATTGGCATTAGGGGTGGAACGGTACACAGAAGTCATGGTTCGGTTCATACCTCTGTTCAGACATCACGGTTCGGTACGATTTCGGTACAATGGAGTGAAAAGCAAAACAAAAATGCAGAAGGCATTTTTATAAATGTCTTAAGTCTTGTATTTTTTAAATAGGTTTTATTAATAAAGGCATATAACCAGTTTATTTGTAGTCCACTGACAATAGTTTTATACAATTAGTTTATTAATTAAATTAATAAAAAGACCTTGAGATATGTTTGGTAATTGTACCTGAATGAATTTAAAATTAATTTGCTATATTTCAGATCAATATATTTGTTTTCCTTAATTTTAATTAACCCTAACTTTATTCTCATCTGAATTCTAAATAATTGATTTCTGTATAAAATAATACTACCATTAAAAACACATTTGATTTTCTTTATTAATCAATGTAGAATGTGTAACTGAAAAATAAACAGATTAGTGCTGGACTCGAGGACAAGAAATGAAAACCAATGCGATATGATGAATGTCCAAAAGATGGCACCCACAGACTGTTTTGTTGGATAAATATGTTTTGCTTTTAAAACTGTGTGTGTGCGTTTTTGGTTGGGTGACAGTTTAGAGTGTGACAGAAGCACAATGTTGTGTTTTATTGCGAGTGTACACAAATATAAGTAAACACTTAGCAGTTTGAATGATGTCCTGTATGAACAAAATGAAGGAGTATGTTTTTATGTTTCCACTGTTCGATAGCAATTTAAATGATAAATTTTGTCATCATTTACTCACCCTCAAGTTCTTTCAAACCTGTATGTATGTCTTTTCTTCTGCTGAACATAAAAGAAGATATTTTGAAGAATGTCAGTATCCAGACAGTTCATGGACCCCATTGACTTCCATAGTAGAAAAAAAAAAAAAAAAAAAAAACTGTGCAAGTCAATGGGGTACATCAACTGTTTGTTTACCGACATTGTTCAAAATATTTATGTTCAGCAGATGACAGAAATCCAGAAAATTTTTTATGAAAAAAATAAAATGGATTTCACAGGTCCCTATAAACCTCAGAAGAATGAAATTGCAATGAGATTTTCACCTATCACTGTGATCAATGTGGAAGCAGGTGTGTTGGGAACCTTTCGGCGTGGGATGTCACTCCTCATCGACACGACCTGCACTTTGCCTGTTCCGATCAAGAGGGAATAGGGTGTTTGAAGAGGATATCAACCATCATATTCATCCAGAATGCGTTTCTAAAGAACCTGCACCTGGGTGCTTGGAGGGGTTGATCTCCACAACTCGCTCTTCGACTTCGGTTAGCACACCTTCAGACTGAAAGAAAATCGGACGCAAATGCAATTTGGTGGACACATTGGAAATCTTCAAATAAAGCAATAAAGTGATTCCTGAAGCCACAAGATCCTTCCTGTAAATGTTGACATGGCAGACTCACCACCACTTTCAGATTCTTTCTAATTGCGTCATTGCGATTGGAGCTGTATGCTTCAGCTTCGATCCATTGGTCATGGAGGTCCATGGGGATGATGATGAGAGGAACAGCTACGGAGGACATGCGGCCAACGGCAACTGTAATCTTGTCTTTCTGTTTTTTTCTGGCACTGCTGCAAATACCCTCCGACGTCTTGAATTTGATGCGTACCTGCTGGAATTAAGACAAAACGGGATCTTCAGCCGTACAATTTAACCCTTTAAAGCCTGACATATAAACAATAGTCAGAAAAACACCTCCATTTTATTAAGACGCCCAAACTGAGCAAAAATATGCTATTTGTAGCAGATGCTAATATTTATATCGATAAAAGTTCTGATTGTAATGTAAAAGCTTGTGATGTAAATAAACAAGATCTTTCCAACAGAACAGCAGACTACTTACATAAAATGCATATACATATCTGTCGTCACTCTATATCTGCCAATAATGTCTTAGTAAGATAATATTCAAATGCTTAGGTTTATGATCAAAGCTCTGTAGTTTTAAAACATAGAGTATAATGCAGTACAACAATTGAGAGATACAACAAATAAACGTTCCTCAAAAGCCTGATGATCATATTTGATACTCACATTTAAAACAAAACAAAAAAAAAAGAAAATGATGTATGGATAATCAAGTAAACCTAAGTTTCCTCAGTCCAGTGTTTATCTTGAACAGTATCAAAGTTATTCTTACTTTTTTTATAAAAAAGTATAATTTACTTGATAAAAATCAGTGCAGATTTCACAGCAAAAAGACACATGAATCACGAGCTGACGGTGGACGTTTGTACAATTATATACTTTTACTTGCTAAAAAAAGTCTAAACTATTAATCAGATGACAGAAGGCATGTAGTAGATAACGTGCAACAGGATTTTCAGCTAAGTTTTGATCCTGTTGATCATTTAAAGGCCTTAGAAATTTGCGTATCAAATATTAAACAGCAGGCTCTAAAGAGTGAAAACAATGTGATCAGTAAACTGCACATACTTTAATCATCTGATTGCTGTAATTGTGAACAATAGCCTTTATTTCCAGTTGTTCATTCCGCACTGCTGAATAAGGCATCCTTAGGTCGATAAAAAAATCCTTCTTAACGGTGATCTCATAAGGATTTGCCACACATATTCCTGCATTGAAAATGAGGGAGTGTCAGAATAACAGAATAGAGTGTGATAAACAGAATAATAAATGAACTAGAGCTGTGCTTTTTACCGAGGTTCTTGGACAGGCTGATGGCTGTGATCTGCCAGGTTGTGATGGAGTCTTTCAGGAATATTCGAGGTCTTAAGGCAGACGTTTCATCGCTAGGTACAAATGAAGACTGTCTCATGGCCAGATCTTTTCAACATCTATCATGAGTATGTTTGTTTCATTCTGTTCTGATATGGTTCTTCCCTTTGCTTGTTAGTTTCCATGGTTTCTGATTAGTTACACACCTGTTTCTGTTCCAGTTAATTATTTTACCCAGTGTGTTTAAGCCATTCGTTTCCCTTGTTCAGCGTTCGGTCTCGTTTCAGTTTGCATGGTTGTTCCCAGCTAACAGAATTTTGTTATAAGAACGTTCTCCAAATATTCAGTCTTGGTTCTGGGAACGTGAAAAATGTCCAGTTTTCTTGACGTTAGAGGAACGTGTTTTAAAAGGTTTAATGTTCCTCAAACATTCTTTAAACGTAATTTTCAATTAAAAATTCAACATGATAGTAAATGATTTCGAAGATTCCAAGAACATAAAAATGTCCAGTTTCCTGAATGTTACTACACAGCAAAAACTCAAGAGTGTTAAAGACTGAAGAGTGTTAAAGTGTTAAAATTTGAGTGTTAAATTAACACTGAAGAGTGTTAAAGTTAATGTGCTATTTAAGTTATTGATTGAGTGATGATTGAGCATTATTGAAGACACCTGATGATAACAAGTAGAATCACTGAAGAAGAAAAATCAAATGTATTTACCATTATGGAGATCAGTGTTTGGTTTAGTTGGGCAGTTGACCTTTACATGTTTAACTTTATATTTTGTTTGGCTACTGTACATGAGTTATGACAGCCAGATGAACAAAGAGACAATGTGATCTGAAGGTGTTGGTTATGTTTTAACATAATCATAATTTCACAATCATATGACCTGAATTCACTGAGCTCATTTAGTCCTAATCTCTGACATAGATGTATATTGGTCATTATCGTGTCAAAGTGATTTAACAGCATAAAATACCGATCTTTTAAAATAATCCAAAAGATTTCTTTAAAGTTGTTCTGATCAAAAGTTGTTAAAAATGGAATTTTGTTTGGACACACAGACATCAATAATCAGCGTGTGATTCTCAACAATGGTGACAATAATAAAGCATGTTGCAGTGCATTCTGGGTGCCACCAATCAAAACTCATTCATAGCTCCCATCATACATTGCGGTATGAATAAATTATGATCTGGATTGTTTTAGGAATATTCTTTTTGTCACCATTGTAGAGATTCATACACTGAATCAATGTCTGTGTGTGCGCCTGATAGAGAGGTTTTTTTTTTATCAGAACAACTTTTCAGAAATCAGATTATAGATTATAGATTATATTGAACAACCTGGAATGTATACAGTTGAATCACTTTGAATCTATAATGAACAATATACATTCTAATCAGAGATTAGGACTACTTGAGTTCAGTGATTCAGGTCATATGATTGTGAAATAATGATTATGTAATAACATAACCAACACCATCAGATCACCTTTTCTCTTTGGTCATATCCCATGTACAGCAGCCAAACAAAATTTAAAGTTAAACATGTAAAGGTCAACTGCCCAACTAAGCCAAACACTCATCCCCATAATGGTGACTAAAATTTGAGTTTTCTTCTTCAGTGATTCTGCTTGTTATCATCATGTGTCTTCAATAATGCTCAATCATCACTCAATCAATAACTTAAATAGCACATTAACTTTAACACTCTTCAGTGTTAATTTAACACTAAAATTTTAACACTTTAACACTTGAGTTTTTGCTGTGTAGTAACATTCAGGAAACTGGACATTTTTATGTTCTTGGAATGTTAGAAATGAACATAACTATCATGTTGAATTTTTAATCGAAAATTACGTTTAAAGAATGTTTGAGGAACATTATACCTTTTAAAACACGTTCCTCTAACGTCAAGAAAACTGGACATTTTTCACGTTCCCAGAACCAACACTAAATATTTGGAGAACGTTCTTATAACAAAATTCTGTTAGCTGGGTTGATATCTAGGTCATGCATGTTCTTGGTTTTTATTGATTATTAAAGACTGTCTTATGCTACTCCATATTCATGTGATTCATTGCAGCCACCAATTTGTTACATAGCCAGTTTCTCTTTAGGATTTTGCAAACTAATCTCCCACACTATTTACCTTAAAAATTATAGCATATCAATAAGATTAATGTTTGAAGCTTATTTTTAAGACAATACAAATGTGTCCGACATTTCCTGTTCCCTTTCAGTCGGTCACGTTTGACATACCAACGTATTGGGATCACGTCAGAGAGCCCCAATCATCTTCGAGTGCAACAGAATGAGCCAATGCACAAGATTTGCATCTTGCACTCCGTCCCGCATAGGAAGTGGATGCAAGCACTTGTTTTCTTTCGCTTCGGAGCATAACAGATCTTTCTGTATGCAGTCTCTGAGAGTACTAACAGTCATCGAGTGTGTCAAGTGTTCTTCAGGAAGAAGCCTCTCCGGTGTTGGTGTGACAGCTCGTGCAGCGGTGGTCGCGAGCTCACAGCTCTAAAACTGCTGTTTTCACAGTACTGTTTGTTTCCGAGGGCGTCTTCTAAGAGATCGCTGTTTTTTAACAGCAGAGTAAGTGCTTCACTGTGGCGGCTGGAGATGAAGACTCGGCTGCGCTGCCTCCTTCTGGGAGAGTAGCGTTGCCTGAGCCTGATCCAGAATTGATGGCTCCTGGGTAGGGGTGTAACGGTACATGTATTCGTATTGAACCGTTTCGGTACGAGGCTCCCGGTTCAATACGCATACAACCCAAACGATTCCTCGGACCATTTTTCCTGCCGACAAAATCCGCGCTGGCGCGACCACCACAACGTTGCGCAACATCAAATGGCAAACGTAATGAAAGCGGAACGAAACTGCGCTACTCATTATATTGTGCTTCACGGACCGTTTATCAGTTCGGACCAGCAACATCTGTGCAGCGCGAGCCGATCTTGATCAAGCAACACTGTTACTACACAGCGCTAAGAGATCCAGTGAAGAAAACATTTGAATTCGCCACTGAAGTAATTACATTGCTGCGAGATCTAGTGAGAAGCATTCAAATTTCTCCATTATTAACCGTAGATCTCTATTAGATCAAACAGCGCTGACGTGGAAACCAGGAGAAACATTGTGCTGTGAATGATCTAGTTATAGGCTTTAAGTCCACAGATCAGCAACATTCACAATGGATTTAATATAGTAACACTAACTGTAACCGTGGAAGTTTGGCTGGAATAGTGAAATGCTTTCAAGTACTTCACACATCTTTTTCCAGCACTTCAAAACTCAAGTATTATCTAAATATTCTATATATAAATATAGGCCTATATTTAAATGTTATTTTTAATGTGATGACCAAAACATTATTTGTTCATCCTTCAAAGATTGCCCCCATTTATAAACCTAAAAAGTTTCAAGATGTAGGAAAACTACATCTTGTAGTATATTTTTTAAAATATTTTTTTCTTTTAATAAATAGGAAATTTCTCTGGCATTTATTTCTTTTTGCTGTATCGAAGAATGTACCGAACTGTGACACCACTGTATCGTATCGAACCAAACCGTGAACCGTTACACCCCTACTCCTGGGCTGCCAGGAGAGTTGGGCTGGAGTGGAACCACTGTTTCCCGAACCCTTGAGGCTGGACAATTGGTATCTCGGGCGGGCCGTGCTGGTTCTCAGCGCACCGCCCCAGTGCCTTTCTTTGCGGTGTGCATGAGGAGGTTACCAGGTTGTGGACGTCACCTTTTTCTTCCAGAAACATAGCTGGTACTTCCTCGCTCCCTCACTACCCTTGACGGTGGTTCGGCCAAAGGTTACGTGGATATTCCTCTGGTCTGTCGTGATGCAGCTGTGTCCGTTGACCACTACTTACTGTAGGGGTAATCCATGTCTCCTATACAAGGCCTTTAAGTTCTTGTCTGTTCTCACAGGCAAGGCTTACAGAGCCTGTGGATAGGCTACTTCCTCCTTGCATGCCACGGCGGTGCTGCAGGTCCATCAGGGCAAAGCACTGATGGACATGCACAAGGGTAGACCTGACCGTGAGCTCATGGCTGAGCTCCGTACGGCAACTGACCTCACCCGGAGGGCGACGAAGGTTGCCGCACGTTCAGTTAGCCAGGCGATGTCCACACTTGTGGTCCAGGAGCGCCATCTCTGGCTGAACCTGGCGGATATAAGGGGGAGACCGACAAGTTCCTGGACTCCTCCATTTCCCAGGCCGGCCTCACGGCAATGCAGTAGAGGACCTTGACCAGCAGTTCTCTGCCGCCCAGAAGCAGACGGAGGTGATTCTGGCCCGGATATGTGCCCAAGGTTCCTACCACTCCCTTCCGGGACCAGGTAGTAAACCTGCAAGCACTGCCCTTGAAGGAGGCAGACCCAACCCTAGCTTTTCTCTGTCCGGTCCTATACGTAAACAGAACGCAAAGCCTCAGGACCTCAGACCACCTTTTCGTCTGTTACGGAGGCCAGCAGAAGGGAAAGGCTCTGTCCAAGCAGAGGATGTCATCGTCTTGTCGTACCAAACCCAAGACGCACCATGTCCCTTCAGGTTGCAAGCCCACTCCACTAGGTATGTAATTTCTTCTTAGGCGCTGGCACAAGGTAAATGGACTGCATTTATATAGCGCTTTCAACAGACCCATGGCCACCTAAAGCGCTTTACATATTGCCTCACATTCTTCCGTTAATTTACTCATTCATACCAATTTACTCAGTCAGCCATGCAAGGCACCATCCAGCTCGTCGGGAGCAGCTGGGGTTAGGTGTCTTTCTCATGGACACCTCGACACTTGGTTGAATCATCACCAATTGAACCACCAAACTTCTGGTTTGTAGACAACCTACATGAACCACTGAGCCACTGCCGGCCCAACACCCGAATACTCGCTTCCCGTAGCCAGTAAACACAGGAGACCCCGCTCAAAATGTCGGCTTGCTGCGCCATTCCCCTTCTATGGACCGGTATTGCCTCCCCCTACATAGGCCGGAGCCACCTCAGTAACATTCCATATGTTGTACTGCCCTGATGTACATCTATGTTCCCTCCTTCAGGGAACGAGGGTTACATATGTAATCGAGATTTATTTTTTGGAAGAACCGCATTGCGGTTCTCACAAAATGTCAAGTCGAATTTATTTAACTATATAATCTTTCACTCACCACGACTGTTTTGGAGGACATGGAGGTAGATTGATCTCCTCCCAGAGCCAGCTTTCAGGAAACTGTGTACGTACCGACACGTCATCTGGTTCATCATCAATATCATCTTCCTCACCTGAGCAAATAAATTAGTGTACACTTCCATTCAAAGTTTTAGGGCCAGTAAGATTTTTTTTTTCTTAAATATGTTTACTCCGCAAGAACACGTTAAATTAATTAAAAATGTACAATAAAGACATTCATAATGATACAAAAGGTTTCTATTTCAAATCAATGTTTTTTTTTTTTTTTCATCCAAAACCTCAAAATAAAGGATCACAGCTTCCACAAAATCATGAAGCAGAAGAGACTATACTTTAAAAGTTTAGGATCAGTAAGATTGTTTAATTTCAGTGTATTTATATCATTACTTCAACTTGAAGCTACATTTAAAAAAAGTTTTAGATGCAAGTCTAATATTGGAGAAATATAATAAATATAAATGCAATTTAGGGATGGGACGGTCTGAAAATTTCATATCACGACTATAGTGTCCAAAATTATCGTGATTATCAATATTATCACGGTTTTGTTAAAATGAGATGAAAATGTTCAAATAGAACTTATGCTCACACTGAAAACATTTCAACAAGTTTTAAATTTGAAAATCAACAAACAACAAATAAACAAGCAGCTCTATGCAGTTTTTTAAGCAAGATTCAATTCTGTGCCATTTCCTTCTTTATAATGACCGTCGTCAATAGCAACGCATTATTACACAGCGCGCACATCCATGTATCACAACGGACGCGCGCTCTTGTTTCATTCAAATACAACTTGCCGTCTTGCGTCTCCCATTTTTGATTGTATTGAAAATGAAATCAGAGTTGATTTATTGTTTACAGAGTCTGATAATATGGTTGTGATCATCTTGTCTGGACGATTGTTTTGTACGCTGTACAAAATGGATTTATAAACAGGTAAGATTTAAAACATTAATCTCAATTCAATATATCCCCATAATTATGTGGTAAAAATAAAATCGGTGTAAGTGTACAATGAAACTACATTACTATCCCTTAAAATGTCACTCTTAATAATAGTATTGTTTGAAGTTGTTCGTTTGTCTTTGGCTCAAAGCCTGCGAACCTTCCCACTAAGCAAAATGATGTCCAAAAGACATCTTTTCAATGTCTTTGTCACAAAAGTCGGACGTTGAAAAGACGTCCACTGAGGAGCCAGAATGAAAGTTTTTATGACGTCTTTTTTGACGTGTTCTGGACGTCCGATCTGGACGTTCATGGACCCTCTTCGTACAAGGTTAAAAACTAGTTCAAATGTGGCCATTGTGGACATATTTTGAACATCATTTATGGCCTCATTTAGACAATTTATACTGTTTCTGGACCAAATAAACACTCAGGATGCATTAAATTAAAACTCATGTTTATTTCAATGTAATTTTCTTACATTGTTTAGATGAGGTTTAGATGTTGATGTTTCATTTTAAGTAACCATTGTGGTGATCAGTGTTTGCTTTAGTTGGGCTCTTGGTCCCAGCTCTTCTTACTTTAACTTTTCTTTGGCTACTGTAACTGTGTGTTTGTATAACACCATTGTTGTGGCAGAGAAAGCCAAGAAAAAGTAAGATCGGCTGTCATCAGCTCCATGTTGATGATGACAAAATCACAAAATGAGCATTTAATGTTGTGTTTAGACTTTTGTCTTTATATCTGGCATTTATAACTACCTATCTTATGGAACTGTATTATGTGGACCAGTACAATTAAAATGATCACTTATTTGAAGGTGGATAAAAAAAAGCATGTTTAAACAATGTTATTAGAAAATGTACCATATAGTCACACACAGACATCAAGATTTTGCGTATGATTCACAACAATGGTGACAATAAAAAAAAGCTTCATGCTGCAATGCATGATGGGTAGCTTTCAAAGTACAAAACATCCTTTATTCCCAAGCTTTTTTTGTTTTGGTTGTCACCGTTGTTGAGAATCATATGCAAAATCTTGATGTCTGTGTGTGACTACATGATACACTTGCTCAAAACATTGTGCAAACATGCTTTTTATCAACCTTCGAATAAGTGATCATTTTAATGGTACTGGTCCAAATAACACAGTTCCACGAGATAGGTGGTTATAAATGCCAAATATAAAGACAAAAGTCTAAACACAACATTAAATGCTCACTTTGTGATTTTGTCATCATCAACATGGAGCTGATGACAGCCGATCTTACTTTTTCTTGGCTTTCTCTGCCACAACAATGGTGTTATACAAACACACAGTTACAGCAGCCAAAGAAAAGTTAAAGTAAGAAGAGCTGGGACCAAGAGCCCAACTAAAGCAAACACTGATCACCACAATGGTTACTTAAAATGAAACGTATCAACATCTAAACCTCATCAAAACAATGTAAGAAAATTACATTGATATAAAAATGAGTTTTAATTTAATGCATCCTGAGTGTTTATTTGGTCCAGAAACAGTATAAATTGTCTAAATGAGGCCATAAATGATGTTGAAAATATGTCCACAATGGCCACATTTGAACTAGTTTTTAACCTTGTACGAAGAGGGTCCATGAACGTCCAGATCGGACGTCCAGAACACGTCAAAAAAAGACGTCATAAAAACGTTCATTCTGGCTCCTCAGTGGACGTCTTTTCAACGTCCGACTTTTGTGACAAAGACGTTGAAAAGACGTCTTTTGGACATCATGTTGTTTAGTGGGTTTCTTCGCGTAAGCTGCACGTTTATTTCAAGTGGGTGACATAAAATATTTCAACTCAAAACTATATTTCGTGCCCAATTATTTCCCAGACGTAGCTTTGGTATTGAGGTCCAAGTTAACTTGCCTTGCGTTCGCTATACAACACCGGGTAATGGTCACACAAGACGACTCGGAAGATTTGAAGTGTTTCTATTGTAGCGACTTTTTGTGCAGACAGGGTGACCATCCTCGATCAAGTTTCCCTCAGGACTTTTGTAAAAGCCAAAATATGACCACACCTCAGATTTGGTCCTCTTACAAGGCTAGAAAAATCTCCCGATCACAGTCACTGCCTTCCGCCATTCCTTCTCAAAAAAAAAAAAAAAAAAAAACATTGCGCGCTGCGCCTGCGTCAGACTGTTGCTGGCTGGACAGGATTTACAGTGAGTTACTAAAATTGCGATAATCAAACACCGTTTTAATGACAATTACATTTTAAACGATAATACTAACCGTCAGTACATTTTTTCGTGGTTTATCTTGAAACCGGTAATCGTCCCATCCAGGGGCCGACTGGGACCAAAAAGTGGCCCTGGGCTTTCTGGCCCACAACAGCTCACCACATTCCACATCATAACAAATTGGCCCATTAATGTGCAGAATATTTTTTAACACCACTTGTAGCATAAAAATATAACACAATACAAAAATAAATGCTATTTAAACATTTATTTTAAGTAACACAACATATCAGCTAGTCAGGGGAAGCTAGAGCCGTCAGAGCCTTTTGAACTGCTACTCTTCACAGCATCTACCTCTAATGTATTTTTAATGCGTAACTTTTTAGCTCCACCTTTTCTTTTCTTCCCCTTTTCATCCATGGCTGTTCTAATGTTACGTTATCTTACCTGAGTGTTCCTTGAATCCTTGGCGAATATTTAAATATTAACATGAGCGGAGTGGAATAAAGAAAGTGTTTAGCAGGATTGATATTCGGTAAGCACGCACTGCTTTGTTTACGGTGCCAGCCGGCAGCGACGGTTTCTCTTTTTGAATGACGAATATAGACGAATTTATCTGCAGAAATAGACAGTTGTCTCATTTACACCCAGGCGCAGAAAGCGCATTCTAGCTGGCAGTCGGCTGTAGTTCTCTCGGTATGTTCAAGTGTAGCTTTTTTCCCGCGACGCGGCGACGCGAGGGAGTCGGCTTTCATCTGTGCGGCTTGGTGTGTTTCCAGGACGTGAAAGAGGGCGTGTTTCAAGATACGCAATGAAGTAGACCAAACTAATTAACAGGGAGGGGGAGGGCAGTAACACTCACATGCATGCATACGAAACACACTCCTTGTCGACCGCGCCCGCACGATCGATTCCCTCATCCATTTGCGTAGAAAAGAAATGTAATATTATGATTTCCGTCATTGTTTTATATATATATTTTTATATATATTTGTGTACCGGGCCGTCCCACATTGGCCAGCGGCCCACCGGGAAAAGTCCAGGTGCTCCAGATGGCCAGTCCGCCCCTGGTCCCATCCCTAATGCAATTCATCTAAAAATCACACTTATGATAAGTTTATTCTGGTGGGTTGTAATAAAATGAGAATTTGTGATCATAATATTGTCATAATATTGATTGATGATTACAAGCTATAATTAATCCCACATGCACTCAAACTTTACAACTGTTTCTACATATTATAATATGCGTAAATGAAATTTAGGACATAAAGCAAGAAAGAAGCATGTAAGAGTTACGCAGGTGGATAATTCTCCTGCTGAAATCACTGAATGATTGAGAGCTGAGAATGCATTTGCAAATGAGGGAAAAATCTCACTGCGGGACAGATACATCTCCTCCTCGCCGGAGTACGCCCTCCTGTGATCTTTGATCTCTTTGCAGCAGTGCAGGAAGGCCTGGACACATTCCTCTCCATCTAAGATGTACGTGGCTCGCCGTTCACACGGGTAGTCGAGTTTATTCTCTTGCATGCCGTCCACGCAGCACTTCTTTAGTTCGCCAGAGTATTTACCAGCTGAGAAAACAATGTTAGTGTAGAAGAGATGGAGAGCAGACAATGAGGGCAAAAGGGGAGAAACTGCATACAATTATCTTCAATAAAACATAGGGCTGCACGATTTGAAGGGGATATCTAATTGCAATTTTTCTGATAAAAATTGCAACTGATTTAAAGCTGCAGTCTGCAGTTTTTCCTCTTTTTTGCCATCTCTGTTCAAAATCTGCAATTGCAGTCATTCGCAGAATTATCAACTTTACGCGAGTTGTACTTCGACACGGCACAGCACGGATGAACACAATGTTTGAGGAGAGTGTGCAGCTGTCAATCACCGCACCGATGTGGATACTGGCATTCAGAATCACAGATTATTCTTTTTGGAAGTATGACCAACATAATAATTTTCACCGGAAAATGTCATCTGAACAAGCAAGTAACATCCACTTTTGTTCTGGTTCAGACATTGCAGTAAATCGCGCTGATTAGATCTAACAATCGCTTATCATATAACGCAAAACCGTGCAAATTATACTTTGTTCTCAAATTGTTACTGTTAACAACGTCAGCATTGCGTGACTACATGTAATCTCCTTCCGATATGTATCCTTGTTTTCGCATGGGTTTTTCTATTTTTTGTTAGTTAGTCACTCCGAAGTCCGAACGAAGTCTTTTGCATTTTACAGCGGGTGAATCTGTTGTCACTGGTGATTGTCGTTTGAATCTTTCTGGATCCGCCATCAAATTAATAAGTTTAATTATATCAAGTGCTGTGAGAAAAGGCTATAAATCTCCACCTCCAGCATCCTCACTCGCAATATAGCCTATAGCCGAGACTCCTTCTTTATGTGTACAGATGTGTGTGTACAGATGTGACGTAATGATGACGCAAAGACATGCTCGAATCTCCCGCGGAAATCCACCAGTACCACTGGAGTTAAAAACATTATTACAAGCTTACTGTTTTGAATCGAGCTAAGGCAAGCAGATAGTTTTGAACACTGGCTGGTTATGTATTTTCTCAAATATGTATTTTGGATAATTTTAACTAAAAAAAAAGCTACGGACTGCAGCTTTAAAATGCAAATGTTAAAAAATCTAGGTTTGCTGTGCTTGTTTTTTTTTTTTTTAGGGCTGACCAATTTGGCCAAAATGTTGATATAACTAAAAAGTGGCTAAAAAATAACATGGTCATAAAATAATAATAATAGTTATTATTATTATTAATAATAATAATAAAAAATGTATAAATAAATATTACAATTGTAATAGTTCACTGTAAAATACAAACATCAAGTATTTAATAAAATAATATACAAATTAGTATTACAACTAAATAAATTACAAAAAAATCTAAATACAAAATATTTCTAATGTAATATTTCACTGTAAAATACAACCAATGGAGTATTCAGGAACAATTATTTAATAATAACAACATAACAAAAATAATATTTTACATTACAACTGTAAAATTGCAATTCTATTATTTATGGCTGTCTTATTTTCTTCATTTTCAAACGTTAAACCACAGAACGTTTATTTTGACTGAAATAAAAAAATTCTTTACCCAAAGTAGTGGTGACTTGCAGAAGACTCTTGGCTCTCCGTTTTCTCTTAGATGGGGCAGGGCACTCGTTATCTACAAGAACATGAAAGATTTCTTTAGAAATGTAGCGCAAAAGAGAAAACAAAACAGTTCAATTCCAACTAAAGGAATCAATCAATACTTGTTCTGGTGTTGGTTCCTCCTGCAGTGTGTGACTCAAACATCAGACCTGCATCACTGAAAACCCCCATACTGTCCCTTCCACCTCCTGCTGTGCAGCCGGTGTCATGCTTCTCTATGACGTCCCAGATCTAAAACAGGAAAGAGACTAGGTCATTTTAAGTCTGAAACTACTGAGGTTATTGTACATGAGGTTAATTACCTTAGTCTGAGTGAGTCTGTTCTTGTCATTAAGGACATAAACACCCTTATCTACAGCGACCAGCCCAACTTTAGCTCCAGGGTCTCCGGTTATTTTCAGGCTGAGCTGATCTCCTGGGCCAAATTGCGCCTGGTCCTTTACCTCAACTTTGAGCTGGGATTAAAAACAGTAAAGAGATACTTAGAAATTTTGATGGTAATGGGATAACTTTTTCTTGGTCATGGTTTATCAGGTCACCCACCGTTCCCAAGCACGTGTCCTTCACGTCGACCCAGACTGAATCAGACACCACCTCAGACGAGCCCACATGGTAATAAGCCACAAAGCGGAAGGACGGCACCATGTCTTTGGTTACAGGTAGAGACAGAGTCACTAGAGATTGTCCACTCCTCTTAAATCTGTCTGCTTGAACAATCTGACCTTTACTTAAGACCTGTGGGAATGAAGATACATACAGCCAGCATAAATTGTATTAGTAGATTATCATAAACACATTTAATGTGATAATTTATTTGAAAAATCGGTGGCATTTGCCAGGTACAAAGACAATTTGTGGCCACATTAAATATGGCTAAACTAAATTTACTTTAAAGTTCACTTTTAAGTGCATTTAGTTAGTGCCTATAAATGAATAAAACTGATAAACGGTTTTAACACATCCATAAGAGGAAGTGCTATTCAACTAAATATTTATTCCACAAAAAGTTGTACATTTTATGAAGTAGTGCCACTGCTAAGTCGCTTAGACTCCAGCATGGATGTAGGTTTTTAAAAAAAAAATTGCAATCCATGCACATGTATAATTTGCTTAATAACTCATTCCTAAATGGATGTAAAATATTTAACTGATATCAAACATCTAAGACGTACACAATAGTGTATGAGCACCAATTGCATCATGTGATCCTCACCAAATAGGTGAAATCCTGGTTTGTCACTCCGGGGCTGTTTCCCAGATTCAAATTAACTTTAATTTGATCACCGATCTGAAGCTCTGCAGCATCAATGCCGATGTGCAGGTAGTTCTTGGAACCACCTTTGGGAATGTAGGCCAGAGCCGTCATCTTTCTTATTGCCTGCTGGTCGTCGTTTAATTGTGGATCTTTGGTCTTTGCCTGGAAATAAACAATTATTTTACAGGTTTGCGAAATTTCAAAAGTCAATAAGACTTTGAGATTTTTCACTCAAGCTCAGGTCTTACAGTGATCTGCAGTGTAGAAGATCCTCCTGGAGTGTTGACGGTAACCTTCACAATGCCATTGGCTCTAGTTCTGCCTCTGACCACTCCATGATTGACCTCCACTTCCACATTTTGAGCAGGCGTCTGGTCAGGATTTGTTACATAAACCTTAATAAGAAATAAAAAGAAACATTAAACTTAATGTATCTTAGATCAGCGGAGAGGAGTATGATCCCGTTCTTAAATTTTTTCTAAATTTTTTCATAGCTTTATACCGAGACATCAAAGGGCATCCCAGGTTTGAAGAATTGTGGTGTTCTTTTGAAGTGGATGGTGTACGGTGACGTCACAATCTGAATGCCTCTCCTGTGAGCTTCTACCAGTTCACTGCCTGAAACACACACAGAGTCATTTTTTCTAGCTGAAGTTAACAAGTCCAAATCCACCTGTGCTGCTAGGATATAAAGACCTTGTAGCAACTCTGAACAAAAAACCAAAGGTTGCCGCCTCTTAGTTAAATTTTCTCACCAGTTTCTGTTAAAACACTGGCTGAAATGTAGAGTGACTTCCCAACTAGCTGTTGGAGATCTGGGAAGGTTTCCTTGACCATTTGTCCTGTCAGCTTTGCCTCTCCTTCTCCCTCAAATATCTACAGAGTGACAAATAGTGACATCAACTCCCTGTACAGTAGTTTTTTACTATTTCATTTTTTTTTTTAAATAAAATTATATTTTTATATAAAGGTTTTTTTTTTTTTTTTTTACTATTTTACAGTATTGCTGTAAAACAGTGGTCACAAACCGTATTGCAATGACATTAAAAGGTATACTATTTTATAAAATTAGATTTTTATACATTTAATTCTGTCACAGTCAGTTGCAATCAAGAAGAGTTGTGGAGGCAGGATCTAATTGCAACAGTCCCTTTTATTAACAATAGCACTTAACGCAGGAATAACGCAACCAACTAAATATCAGCATATGAAGGCTATTTATACATACTAAAGAGAGGGATAAAACATGGAACAGGTGAGATTCATCAATAAACAAATGAGTAAACAGCAACCAAGGAACTGGGACAAGTGAAACATAAAATAACACAGGAAAAACTAGGAAGTACAAACTAAACAGGAACCTCACATGACATATACATTCTTACTATTTAAAAAAATTATACATTTTTTTTTACAAAATTACTATAAAAGATAACTTTTTACTATTTTACAGTAGTACTCTAAAAGTACTCACAAACCCTGTTTTGCACTTACGTTAAGATTGCGATACGAATTGCACATATTTTTTGTTGCTTAATCTTTACGCTAAAAGAAAACACATATTCATACTGAAACTGCAGTTATGGTGAACTACAAACATACTGTACAAAGATGCCTTTTTGTCTCCAAATGAATATGTTTGCGTTATGTGGGATTATAATATATAAATGTATAAATAGGACTCGCCTGAACCCTTTGCAGTGAGGCAGCGATGCTGATTTTCTTCTCGTTGTCTATCACGCCAAACACCACAAAAGCACTTCCTCTAACCTTATTCCCAAACAGGTACCTAACAAAACAAATGTGATGTCAAAGTTACATTTGAGTACATTGCTTGTGATAAATCTTCAAACACAAACACTTCAAACACGCATGTTTGCACAGTGAAACAGTGAAATAAACAACTAAACTCCTGTCTTACTTAGCTGATATGCCTACTGTGAGAGAGTGCTCATTCACATAGAAGAAGGGTTTGCTTGGATTTAAGGTCACTTCAAAGCTTGGCAACACTGCAAAAATAAAACAAAAGTTCAGCGATTATTACATTTTTCACACAGCTTTAACAATAGAATAATTTGTTCTCTAGATAAAGCAGTAAACGTACCATATTCCATAACTTCAAACTCAGTAGTGAAGTTCTTTTGCGGTGTGTTTTTGTATTTTACGATCACCTTCCAAACCCCAGCACTTCATAACAACACCAGCAGAAAACACAAGAGTCTTATCAACAGAGACTGCCTGCACTATGATAATTGATAATTCACTGATTAAACTTCACTAAATAGTGCAACCAACCTGGCAATTGCAGGCAAAGCAAAGTGTTTGGCCACGATTCCTCCCTTTGGTAGGATTGTATCTTTGTCGAGTGTGATGCCTTGAGGATTCTTGTTAAACAGTAAAAAAGCAACACAAATTTAGTGTCAAGTGGAAGCAATGATAAACAATATAGGTGCTTGTTACGGTTCAGTTATTTCATCTATGCTTGTAAATTTAGTATATAACAGAGTACCATGATATCGACTGTGACAGAAACTCCATTAAATGGATGTTGATCAGGAGTTAAGGAGAATACCCTGTAATTAACTGGAAAATAAGTTGTAATCAAATATTACTTCATAAGCTTCATTTTATGTAAAATGTAATGCATATATCTTATGGTTGTGATGCTTCTCCGTGGAAAAAAAGCCTCCTTTTAAAAGGACCTTAATGTATGTGTGATTCTCTCGTCTTTATTGTCATAGAAATTATAATAACTTTTAGTAATAATTTATCAAAAGAACTTCCAATATCACAGAATAGATAGCAACAAAACATGATTGTTAAAACCTTTTAAGATTCCTTAATTTGATAAGCCAATTAAAGCATTGTGACCCATAAACTAAACCTAAGTCTTACCTGTGCTAGCAGGCGTGTAGATGGGCTTGTCTGTCTGTACAAATATATATCCAGACTGGAATGAGACCATGACCACTTTCTCCAGAGCGTGAGATGGAAATTGAGCTTGTAGATACACATACTGCTTCTCCAGAGGGTCATCAGAGAAATAGTTCTGATCATCACGAATCTAAAGAACAGATAATCAGTCCGAATTAAATCTGATGATAAACTAATGAGAATCACTGCACTGTAGAGCTCTCACCTGTATATCTGAAAGGATCTGGTAATTGTTTCCTGCAGTCAGTGTCACTGATTTGGACAGTATCTCCAGGTCCTTCTTTGGAAAGTTCTTCACTGAGATCCTCACGTTCAGATCTCCTCCAGAGTAATCCTGAGCTTCCACAAACACGTTCTCTGAGGAACCCACTCTCAGCAAACTAGGAGCTGACAGAACATATCTGAGGAAGTGAAAATTAAGATTTATATTTGTCTTTCACAAGAAACAATCTTTTTTTGGACGTTTGGAAAATGAATGTACTTACAGCGGATCACATAATGTGAGCAAAGGGAAGCACAGAAAGATGGCAGTCAGCGTCACTACATGCACATGCATCATGTTCACCTGCTCCTGTGTTTGTGACTTAAAGCGAAGCATAGTTTCGACTTTTATCATTTATCCATGTCCCTCCTCATTTCAAGATATTATCATTGTTCTCAGAGCTAACTGTTGAGTAACTCGAGTGGAGGAACTAAAGTATGATCAAGCAGAAAAGCGGCTATGCGTACGTGTTTGTGTTGTGCAACTCTTTTCAAAAGAAAGCGTTAAAGGCATCCGTTACATTGTTGGTTGCTTAAAATCTTGTGTTCTCCACCCAGTTCCACAACAAAGGTTGCTTGTGTCTCGTCTTCAAACTAAGGGTGACGTGTCCTTCAATTGCTTATTTGTACATTCTTCTTTCCTTTCTTTGCTGGAGGACGAAGGAGCAAGGAAGCATCAGTTTGGATACCGAGAAGCACCCAACGAAAACCGTCTGAATGCAAGCAGCAGACCTTACCCTTGCCAGTAAAATGTGATCAAACGTGCTTCCATTGCAAATAACATGAGTGCTGGAAATGTCTCACTCCAAAAAAAAAAACGCCTGTTAACCCAAACCATTAGGTCGATTAAAGAGGTAATGACATGAAAACCAAACAAATATTAAAATGTCAATCAATTAATGAATTGTTTGCTCTTGTTATGTAATTGGAGAATGTCTAAAATGCATTCAACATGCAACTACAAGTTATTTACTAGTTTTTCAACTGGCTTTTTGAATATTTAATTTAAAATAAATGAAAAGTGTTGACACACAAACTTTTTGCAGGTTAGAATTGACTGACTTCCTGATTTCTCGACCCATAAGTTATTTCTCAAAAGCGTTGTGCCTTCACATGCAAGCTCATAGTAAACCTGAAATTAGAGGCCACAATTGCTCAATATAAAAATTATGCAATATAAGTTCATGTTACAAGAGCTCTCCAACATATGAGAGAAAAAGTTCATTTTTAGCTTGGTTTCCATGCAAAATGAAATTAGAAACGTCCATCTATCCTCCTTTATTTAACATTTTTTTCGTTTACTATGACATTTGTTTATTTAGATTCAAAAAGGAACAGTGTACATTAATAAACATTCATGAATGTAAATGTACCCCAATTAGCCCGAAGGCTAGTTTTCATTGGTAGTCCCTTTGCCAGATGTTATCAGGCATAAACAACTAGAGAAAATACGAAAAAAAGAAAGTAAAACAAACGATCTTGGACTTAGAATATTATATGAAGCCTTTTATCTGTAAATGCATCATGAGAACTGAAAGCAAGTTTCTGCTTTACTCTATGTAATGCCTTTATTGATTACTAAATCAATTTAAGCTCATGAAAACATTTAGATGTTTTCATGAGTTAGGTGAGTTAGGTGATGACAGCATAGAGAAGTTGTACAAATTACAGTGTATCAGTTTGAAACATCACTAATACATGTGGACTCTTATTTTAGTGTTAGTTCGTCTTTACAAAAGTTGCAAAGTGCACCAAAAAATTCTTACTGGGAAGAAAAAAAAAAGCGGTGTTCATACTGTTGAAAGAGTTTCACATGGTTATTTAGATTCCCTGACAAGAGTTCATACTGGAATGAAGCCACACCGCTGCCCTGGCATTAGGCTACATCACACAATGAATAACTGGAGTCCAATACAAACAACTTCTTCCTTTCAGTTTTTATTCAGTCAGTATTTTCTTTATAAAATTACAACAAGTGTTTTGGACAAAACAATATTATGAAGATTTATTGAAAGTTTGCAAGATGTTTTTCATTTTCTGTAATCAACAAATGTTTATATAATTATGTAGCACATCCATCTTTGAGGAGGCTATTCTCAACTTCATAGATGCCGGTGTACTGATCCCTGTATTCTCGAGTTTGGCTTTCCTCTCTTGTCGGCCAGTATTCAATCCAGGTGTGCTCTCCCAAGATGTACTGCAGACTAAAACAACAGAAAAGTGAAGACATGAATGACTTGGCGACACATGAATCATTTCCAGTATAAGGGTCAATGACAAAGAAGGATGTACAAGGTGATAAAAACCATTGTATTAAATTGTGTCATGTAGCTTGATGCTAATTGTAGCTCTAATGCACCTGTTGCGCCAGGCGCTATATATATTTAATGATTTTGTTAAAAGAATTCACATAAAGTCCCAAGAATACTTTTTTTGTTTCTTTTCTAGAAAGACTTCAGATAATATGTGGATTAATGTATAGTGGGATGAAAGTGGTATTGATGGACAAGCAATGCAATGGACAATAGGCTAATAATGGCTGAATACAAACAAAAGAATAATGAAGATTAAGTCTCATTCACAGCAGAAGTGTAAAGGTTCGTTGTGTGAAAACGATAGAACATGAATTGCGCAGTTCTCCTCTTCAGACATCACTCAATAGACTGCAAATGGGTGTTTAAAGGTCAATCAAATATTTAAGTAGCATCTTATCAGCCTTCTCTAAAAACTCACGACATGGTCTTGCGATATGCTTCATAAAACGCAGAATTTTAGAGATATCATCCTCAGATTTAAACTGAAGCATGACCACACTTGTGGCCTCACTTTAACTGTGGTTATAAGTTGTTATACTACATTCCAATAATATTTTATACATTTAAACATCACATTCTTAAAATTCTTACGTTTGAGCTTATATATCTCCATATTAATAACAGTTAAGGCGTTAATTCAGAAAATGTGTTCATTATAGATGTGTATTCAAGCCATTTTTTCCTAAACTATATTTCTCAATGCATCTCTTAAATAACAGAACAGAACTTTGAATACATTTGAACAAATATCTTCACATCACTGAGCCAATAACAAGCTTGTACAGACTTTAAACACATAAAGCTCAGGAAAAATCCTGTTATTTACAGACACAGAGTGGACACTTACGTTCCTCCCAGCTTTGGCAGGTCTTTGGATTTGCCCATGATGAGGTACGACTTGCCTTCTTTCAATCCCAAATGATCTCTGCAATTGGGACGACCCAAAAATGGTCTGACTCTCCCCTCAACATCCTCATCAGTGCCTACAGGACAGAACAGTGTTTAGGACACACTTTCACTGCAATGCAAATCAGCCTCATGCTGAATATGTATTTGAGAGAAAAAACTCCATTTAACAAGAATCAGACACATTTCATATGCATTTCATGAGCATGGAGAGACCATTGAACCGTACCTTCTTTCAGGACTTGCTCCACCTTCAAGTGATAAATGTCAGAGTCCTGTGCCAGATCCATCCCCACCACTGAGACTTTATAAACTGTCAAACACACATGTTATATTGTTATCTACATGCAGAGCTGTAAGGCTCAGGTCAAACTTTTTAAAATTGCATTTAACCAAGGGTTTAAAGGAAGTCCACACAAAAACGTTTTTTACTCCCAATTTTTCCCCAAAAATGTACTCCCATCATGTTGTTCCAGACTTTCTTCTGTAGAGCAAAAAACATCCCCCCCCCCCCCCCCCCACCCCCACCAAATAAAAAAAGACATTTCAAAAAGATACTGTAAAAAAAACACTCAATGTTCACTGATGATTCAGTTACAGAGATTGTTGAGTTAACAGCTCAGTGGAATGGAGGATATTCAGTGAAAAACCACATGGATTTGTGTCTGTTCTTCAGTCCACAAGTCAAATTTATGGTATGTTTGCCATTTTTAGAGCAGAACAGACAAGGTCGTTATAAAAAGAGGATCAGATTTGCATTAAATAGGGTTTTTAATTGTTTTTAATTGATTCTGATACCGGTTGTCGACTTATTTTTTCTTTCTTTGTTTAAGCAAATGTATTGTATATTATTATATAATTATAATATAATATATTATATAATATACATTGTATTGTTATATATGCATTATATAACAGGATTTATACATCCATTAACTTTGAAAAGAGCAGTGTTAAGAACTTTATTTTTGCATTTCAATGAAAAAAAGAAACATTAAGGATTAGAACAACATGAGGGCGTGTAAATAATAAAAACACATTTACCATAATCCATGCCAGCTTCACAGGCTTTATTCAAGCGCTCCCCATCTTGGACATCGTTTTTCTTCTGGTAACTGCAGTTTTCTGTGTCAAGAGAAGTTAACAGTTCATACTGTTTTTTTCCTCATTCACATTCAAGAGTAAATCATTACTGAATTGTTAACTCCGTTTCCAAGGGTTGAATCTAGATGTAGAGGAGATGATTTCAGTCATAACCTCAACCGTCTGTTCAGCAAATTAAATGCCAGACTGTTTTAAGTTCTAAATTTAATATATTTTTTTCTGACACTTTGACTGGCATTACAAGTGGACAGTATGGAATAATAATAAACAATCTACAACACTAAAGGATATGGTGTTATTGTGTTCTTATGTGTGATAATACCTTCTGCACACTGGCACATGTCTCCCTTACACAGTCTGTATATAGCGCCATCTTCCCGCTCAGGGTGGAAGTACTTTGTACAGCGTGCATCTGCAAAAGAAACGCATTCATGAGTTTAATTAATTTCATGAAATGTAAATGCAATTTCGACCAGGTGTGACAGTCAGATGCGACTTATTTCCTGGAAAATGTGTTAATATTGTTACAATATTTGCTGAGAAAAACGTCCAAATGAAGATTATTCAAAGGCATCAAGGCAGATGACTAAATCAGTGAATAGACTTTGTGCAGGATATGGAGCTGAGAAATAAACGGCCATTTGAGAGCTCTAGTTTAATTAAACAGAAGTGTGTGTGTGTGTGTGTATGCACGTGCACAAAAAACTTACTGGGTGAGTAATATTCATATATTGTGACAGCGGCAGGTTGAAGCAGACCCACATCAAGCATCTTGTGCATTCTGAAGGTGATTCTTTGTTGTTCTGTACGCAAAACCTAATAATACAAAAACCAAAGCAAATGTATGATTACATATGTTGTGCACTGAAAGCAACAAATAGTTAAAAAAATAAATCTATAGCTACATTTACTTGTCATATAGTTGTACATTCTCTTGTGCTTTAAAATGTTGTGTGAAATTTCAATTTTATACTCATAAGTGAAATAATGAGCACTTTGGAACATCTGTCAGCCAATCAGAATCAAGGATTCAAGAATTGCTTATAGTAAAGCAAAGGCCCAAAAAAAAAAATATGAGATGAAATGATCAGGCTACACCGTCTGCTGAAATACCTGATCCAAGTAGAGGATGAGGGATCCTCGCTCTGACAGCATTTTGTCCATCTCAAATTTCTGAATGTATCTCTCCTTCCCTGTGGACAACTGAGGGCAAGAAAATGAGGAAAAAAATAGCAATACATGATATGATCAAATGTCCTGTCTGTAGATGTTTATTAGATTCCTCATCTGTTTACATATAAGCTACTAGAGCTGAGACGCTCCACAGGGCTCGTGAGGTTTTGTTTCTAGAATGAAATCATTTACACAAATATGAGGCATCAGTTTATCAGCGTAATACCTCTTCAAGATCTTTGCTTTCCACTCTAAATCCCGTCGGTATGCCAATGTCCAGAATTGTCATGGTGGCATCGGTTTTATCGCTTTTGTAGCTGTGAAGGACAGATCAAGAACAAACTTCAGTTTTCCTCAATCAACTTATTCTACATTTAAGGCTGCTTTCACACTAGAGCTTTTTAGTCTGCTTGATGTCAGAATTATTATATTGTAGTATAAAACAGAGCTGATTGTCTCTAAATTATCTTTCTATGAAGAGCAAGTTGCATCTGCGTCAGAATGCAGTGAAGTTTGAGTCTCCGCTGGTGTAAGGGTGATAACCAGCTGTTGCTAGTAATCGTGTTCATGACGCAACTGTACCGTGGTTGTGGGAAAAAGTAGTGAATGATCGAACTCTGACCAAGCAAACAAACCAAGTGTGAAAACAGCCTAAATGAGCACATGCTGATTAATTACAAATAAAAATGGTTTCTTGACATAAAAATAAACTTATTAGGAAATGTGTTCACATACAAGAACTCCATGGTGAGCTTGTAAGTTTCAGTGGCTCCTTCCTGTTTTGCTAAAGGCAAAAAAAGGTATAATAATTAACATAAATATCCAACACACATGGGTATGTTGGAGATTGCACTTTCAAAATGAATGGAAAGTGAATGAACTCTTTGTCAGTCTTACTTTCAAAGTCTTGAACCATTTTAACAGTCAGATCAAAGAGTGTACAGTCAGACTTCTTCTCAACAGGTCTGGCGTAGTACAGCGTCAGAACCTGAGAAGAAAAGCATGTCTCAGATTAGATGTTCAAACCATAGACTGTATAAAAAGATGGACGGCGCCCCTTCACTTTCTTCCATTGGTGAATAGTGAAGCCGCCAGTGTCCCGATATGGCGCTGACATCTTGGGACCTGCGTCTGCGCAGTAGTCAGTAAGAAGTAAAGCCACGAAATCAAGGCCCTGCCCTCACTTTCCCCCTTTCAATCGCAAGCACTTTTTTTCGGATATGCCAGATCGGTTTGCAGTTAGCACAATCTAGTGCAGAACAACCCATTATGTCAGTGTGAAATAATTAGTTATGAAAATTTAGATATTAAAATTAAAGCTCAGTCCTCTGAACATCCCGAAAAAAGTCTGTTGGTGCTTCAGTGACTACTTCACTCAGATAACTTGTCAATCAAAACTGTCAATCATGAAGTCACACCACAGTTTTTATAACATCAAGTAACTAACTAAAAACAAACTTATTCTGCGTGATAAAGACTACAGCAAATGACAGAAACCATCTTTGGAAAAAAGATATTTGAAGTTAATTTAATTGTTTAGTTTGTCTCACGTCCCATTAAATAACATGGAGAGGGCGGGGTTTATGACCTATACTAGGACCAGTCACCAAGGGGCGATCGAGATGCTTTGGCTTCACTTTTCAGGGCTTGTGCGGCACACTTGGTTCAAACGCTTTAATCTTGCTGTTGACCGTATAAATGCTCATGAACACTCACTGAGAGAGTGGCTGTTCCGGTTCCTCTAGTCGTCACATTGAAGTCCTTGTTTATGTCCACCTGTTGAGTGAATGCAGATGCACTCGAGTCAGCAGAATGATCAAATCCATGATGTAATGGAGATATCTGAAGGCCTTATTATACTGGACATCATTTGGCTCCGGCAGTGAGCACCACTTGTTTTATTGACCAAACACAACACTATTGACATAGACAACTAAATATGATAAATGGCGAATAACATGACTATGATACAACAAAAACATCCAACTGACACATTTTGAAGGAGGTTGAGGAGTTTCTCCTCACCTTGTCTGACCGTGTAAGATGCACATTGTCTCTTTTAATAGTATATTTGACAGGTCTGCTTCTTCCTGCCACTGACAGCTCCACGTCCAGATTGAAGTTTTGTCGGTCCTTCACCTGCGTGCGATACTCTGCCACGGCCTGGAACACCATGATGGTCGCCTGGAAAGCACAGAACAGCATTCAAAGACAAGTTCTGCATCTGTTAATCACAGTCAGATGATGAGATGTTAGTGTACCTGTGTGGTGCCAGATCCACCATAATGAGACTGTTGTGAACGCAGCCAGTGCACTGCTTCTCCTGCTTTATCAAAGTCTTTGGCCTTCACAAGCGCCAGCACAGCATAGGCCGTCGCCTCCAGAGAGTGATGATGCTGTCCAGCGACAGTCCAAAGCCTACCGGCTGATTCAAACACAAAGCAGGAATAGAAACAGGATGGTGTTCCATTACTGTTATTGACACCAACAAGCAGCGATCATTACACTATAAAATAAATAAAGCCAAAATAAATTTGATAATTTTTCCTAGTGCTGGGCGGTATACCGGTTCATACTGAAAACCGGTGTTTATTTTTGTAATAATATGAATTTTTAATATACCTCAAATTCTCAATACCGGTGAATGTCGCTTTAACAACGTTGGGAACGCGGCGCGACACTGTTTGAGAGATTCTTTTCACTATAGCTATATTCACTATATCTTTTCACTATTCTTTTCAGCAGCCATATCACCCTGTAGCCCAAGACTGGTTGCCCACTGAAGCTAAGCAGGGCTGAGCCTGGTTAGTACCTGGATGGGAGACCTTCTGAGAACACCAGGTTGCTGCTGGAAGAGGTGTTAGTGAGGCCAGCAGGGGGCGCGCACGCTGTGGTCTGTGTGGGTCCTAACGCCCCAGTGTAGTGACGGGGACACTATACTGTCAAAGAGCACCGTCCTTCGTATGAGACGTTAAACCGAGGTCCTGACTCTCTGTGGTCATTAAAAATCCCATGATGTCCTTCGAAAAAGAGTAGGGGTGTAACCCCGGCATCCTGGCCAAAGTTGCCCCTTGGCCTCTGTCCATCATGGCCTCCTAATCATCCCTATATACTAATTGGCTTCATCACTCTGTCTCCTCTCCACCAGTAAGCTGGTGTGTGGTGGGCGTTCTGGCGCAATATGGCTGCCGTCGCATCATCCAGGTGGATGCTGCACATTGGTGGTGGTTGAGGAGATTCCCCCCTACCATATGTGAAGCGCTTTGAGGTCCCAGAAAAAGCGCTATATAAATGTAACGAATTATTATTATTATTATTATTATTATTATTATTATTATTATTATTATAGCTGCGTTTACATGGACCCTTATAATCGGATTGACGGCTCAATCGGACTAAAAAACTTTTATGTAAACACCTTAATCGATCGGATTGAAATTTCAATTGGATTGAAAGGGGTGGTTTATTCCTTTTGTAATCCGATCGAGAGAACATGTAAACACTGAAAGGATTGCGCATGTGCAATGACGTTGAAATAGCGTAATGACGTTCTTTCTGTTGAATAAAGTGTCATCTAAATGAGTGTCCCGTTATTCTAAACTTCTAATTTCACTCAGCATCTGTGAAGTGAAGCAGGACAACGTCCCACCAGTGCTTGTTTAGATTCTCATCCACACAAGACTGGTTCTGGGCTCGGGGTTTTACTGCGTGATGAATATAAGCAGCACGGCACAAAGGTTCATGCTCATCGTCTCCAAATCATGACCAGAGACGGAGAAATATTAAGTCTGTTGTTTAAAACAAATAAAGAACCAATAGAGGAGAATAGTTATGCGCGAACAGCGGCAGTATACTCGTGCAGTGTGCAAAAAATCAATTCCGATTTGAAGCTTGTGACATAAACGCGCACATCAACCCGATTACTTTATTTATCGTTCATGTAAACACCATGTTCGGATTCATCAATCGGATTGATTTCATGCCGATTGAACCAAATGGTGTCCATGTAAACGTACTGTTGCACTGGCAATGCACAGTTGTGTTACTAAGCCTGACGGTGAAGATGGATAGGTTAATCTAGTTGATACCTGTAAACTTATATTACAGTGTTTTCCATACATTGGTTCACAATATCAACACAGCCTTTTCGAAAATATATTTGTGGTTGGTATTGACATTGTTGAATAAAGTCGAATTGAGTCAAAACGCTGTGCGGGTGTTTTTATATGAATGTATCTGAAGTGAACAGACAGTCTTTAAAAAGTTTCTATGTTATTTCAATTTAATCTTTCATTATCTTTCCTGATAAAGCAGCGTTTATAAGCACTGCTGCTTCGTGTTCAGCCGTTACCGGGGAAACCGCTATTTTTGCTCCTAAAGCGCCTCCTGCTGGCACCTCTTTGTAAACACTGCAAACCTGTATTAATATAGTGTGGATACAATATTCACTCATGACAGTAAAATAGGGCATTCTAAGTTAATCTATTGCAGTATTTCCTCTCTCAATCAGTAGAAAATGTGGTTAACATTCAGTCATGCTTGAAAAAAAAAAATAGAAATAATACTATCATATACCGTGAAACCGGTATAATTTAGCAAAATACCGTGATGTGGATTTTGGGTCATACTGCCCAGCACTCATTTTTCCAATATTTACACTTGGGTTATGGTTAGAATTGTTCCATGTTGTATAAAGCAAAACACTTTTTGATGACTTGTTACTGACCGTCTCCTTGAGTGGAATGTTTCATCAAGATATCTTTATTGAGTTTTTCAGCATTGGCCATGGCGTAGGACGTCATCGCAACAGCGTAAGGATTGGTCAGTTGTGGAAGTCGACCTTCTAAAAATACAACAGCCTTCCTGATACTTTCATGCAGACTCTATAAAAGTGTGTCCAAGAGGTTAAACACAAGAGGGGGAAAAAATCAACTGTTAATTTATAATTTAGTATTTTTGATGAATGAAACCGTGGAAGAGCTGTACTTACACCAACTGATCCAGCACAGATCTCTCTGCCCTCTTGCATGGAAATCACAACAAAGGCCGTCAGAGAGGCATCAGCATCTATGCCTCGTACATCACCCTGGAATAAAGCACAAATAAACAGTAGCACAAAAAAAATTCCTAATTAAATGGAAATTTACACAACATTTTGGTGGCCTGAAAAAGCAAACATTTTGAAAACGGGTATCAAAGTGCAAGATTTTGTAAACGTTACCATCTCTGTGTAAACAATTTTTTTCTCTCTTTTTTTGATTGTCATGGCCCCCGAGTATAAGCTTTAGATAGCTTCTTTGGGGACCAGTTCACATGCATGATCACGTCTTTGTTCTTTGCTTTTTCTCAAGTGCATATGAATAAAAAAAATGTTTTAAAACATTCTTCTTCTTCTTCTTCATCTGATGGTGTTGGTTGTGATTAAACAATCATCATTTGATCTGAATCACTAAACTCATTAAGAGCCTAATCTCTGACTTAGATTTATATTGATAATTCCAGCATCACAGTGATTCTACAGCATAAGATCCAGAATTTTCTATTTAATCCAAAGGATTTCCTTAAAGTTGTTCTGATAAAAGAGATCTTTCTTTTAGGCACACACAGACATCTAGAATCAGTGTATGAATCTCAACAATGGTGACAAACAAAATATTAAATTGGGCAAAGGAAATGACTAAGACAAATCAGATCATAATGTATATTCATACAGCAATGCATGATGGGAGCCATTAGTGAGTTTTGATTGGTGGCACCCAGAATGCACTGCTTTATTATTGTCACCATTGTTGAGATTCACAGACTGATTATTGATGTCAGTGTGTCTAAATAAGATAATTTTTCAAAGTGTTTCAATCAGAACAACTTTTAAGAACTATTTTTTACTATATTGAAAATTCGGATAATTGTTTGCTTTAAAAATCACAGTATTGCTGTAATTTTTTTACATTTTTTCACAAAGCAGCAAAATAGACTTAAAATACTCTGTCATTTTTGGTCATACAGACTTAAGAAATATGAAAAAATAAACTCTTAAATGTCTACTTTTTTATGTGTCCACTTACAGTTGAAATAAAACATTGTGCTTTTGTAAAATAAATAAAATAAACAGGGTGTGCTTTCTGCCTCTCCGTCTCCGTGAACTTTTTTTTCTGGAGCATGTGTCTAAACTTAATCAAAACTCAGCGAATACTATTCACCCAGGCATGAGCTATATATCTTTATAATATATAATATAGCTATAATAAAGTGTGTACTTTTAAATGATCTAATTCAAAACTAAAATAAATATTCTCTGTTTATGTAATCTATATAAAAAGAGAGAGATGTCAGCCGTTCTCATTATCGTTCTCGCAGCTCATTATTCTGATAATGTGACACGCCCACGGAGAGCGCGTGCTATTCAAACGCAAATGATCTGAGGCAACACATGCAGACGTGTAAACGCCCACATAAACTCGGTAAAACACACCAAGTTTAGTCAGATTATTGTACTGTCTTCTTGCGAGGCAGTGAGGAATAATCCTGGCAAATTTACCTCAGAACAAGTGCTGGTTTATTTTCATTTCGAGGAGCAACGGATCCAGCTGAGAATTGTGTACGTTTTTTATTCCTGTGCTTTGTTCTAATCGCGAATAGTGTCTGTAAACGCAAAAAGACTGTTTAAATTTGAATCACGTTTCTGTGTGTGAATGAATTAACGGCACAGATGGGATATATATATAGGGATGGGAATCGAGAACCGAACTCTTCTTCAGAACCGGTGCCCAGTGAATCGAATCCTTGGAACCGTTATCATGCCTGCTTAACGATTCTGCTTATCGGTTTCGCTCGTTGCAAATGTGTCATGACGCCACACACGCGCTGCGTTGTTTTGGTTCAGAACGCAGCAAACATGGCATCGAGGCAGAAGCGCTCTAAAATTTGATTATATTTCACGCGAAAAGACGACAATACGGTCACTTGCAAGTTGCAACACTTGTAAAATGTAAATTTCGTCAAAGGGAACTACCTCCAATATGCAGAAACATTTGGCCACACAGCATGCAATTCATTTGGCGCGAGTGTGAGTAATTAAAAATGCTCCAACTACTTTAAAAGCCTACATCTGGGCACATTTCGGCTTTTATGAACAACCTGGTAAGCACGTCCTAGAGAAGAGACAGTGCGTGTGTGCTCATGTCACGCACAAATAGAATATGCAGGAGGTAATACCACATTAGCCGTGTTCACTCGAGCTGTTAACGCCTGCAGAGTCTGACTGCTTTAGAGTAAGCATGACTCCAATATCACCCGGATCCGCAGCCAAAAACAAATCATCCACCCGCCCTAATGTTCTGTGATTTAAGTATCCGCACCCGATGGTCAAATTACAATTATTCTGTGTTGTTACGCGTGGTTATAAATGGATCTTCAACAGCGGACTCGTTGACGGTTGATGCGCTCGTCTCTAGGGTAACATTATACACTGATGAATAAGCGCTGCTTTTAAATGAACATTTCTTTAAAACAAAATTGATATGACAGAATCTAATTTTCTTAATGGCATAAACAGACTTTAGTCCCATGAAACTTAAACTGGAATGTCACTGTTTCTGTCACTGCGACTTCCCGAACAGGCGAACATGCAAACACACGCACACTTCATTTTTGAAGTAAAATTGAAAATTGGATGCAGTGCATCGTAATGCATCGAGATATCGAATTGAACTGAATCGATGACATGATAATCGTAATCAAACCAAACCGTGAGAGCAGTTCACACCACTAATACTCTGTGCTGTGTCTTCTGATCAGATATTAAAGCGAGTTAATACAAACAAAGAAATTTGTACTTATTCCCTCACCCAATGAGAATCGATAAGAGAATCGATAAGGAATCGTATCGATAAGCAATATCGATAATGGAATCGGAATCGTTAAATTCTTATCAATTCCCATCCCTATATATATATATATATATATATTTTTTTTTTTTGTCTTCACATTTTTTCTTGTGTGACACAGCTGAATGAACGGCTCATTAAGCAGCTCATTATGCAGGTCTTTGCCTTCTCAGGTGTGAACCACACATTATTCATGATGGGGTTGGACCATTTACGCCCCCACGCATATTGCCTTTAAAAAAAAAATGGTCTTACAAAATTTAAATCAATGTATTGTTTTATGTGAATGATTAGGCAGGATGAATTTCAGATCATTTTGGACCAAAAACTCTAGGCGACAACATCCATTAGTCACTAAATATGTGTCCAGAATACTTTTATGTGTTTTGTGGCCTTATTTCAGAAACTTTAAGTTTTAGTTTTTTTATTAACCATGCATAAACAATATTCTCTCAAAAATACAAACATGTACATGTTGCTCACATATTATGGTAGCCATGTTTATGCTAAATAGAGTGTAATGACAACTTTGCCATCAATATATGTTTATAAGCAACTGAAAAAAGCACAAGTGTCAGGGCATATCAAAACATCTCAAGGACCCCAAAAACACCTCAGGCCTCAGAGGGTTAACAAGGTAAAGACTCTCTAAATGAGTTTAGTGGTTCAGGTCAAATGATGATTATGTTAAAACACAAGCAACACCATCAGATCACCTTTTCTCTTTGTTTATCTGGCTCGTCACCTCTCAGTTTCAGCAGCCAAACAAAATCTAGAGGTAAAAAATTAAGAGATCCCAAGAGGCCAACTAAAGCTAACACTGATCTCCATAATGGTGACTTAAAAATAGCGATTTTCATTCATTATCAATCATCACTCAATGAATCACTTAATCAGCTCATTAACTTTCATTTCTAAGTTGAAACAAAGGCAGTCTTCAAGTTGAGTGAACTTCGATTTTCAAGGTGAACTTGCATTTTCAAGTTAAACTAACATGAAATGTCTTACAGTGTATCAACCAATCAGTGGACAACAATTGAATCCATGAAGAACTTTAACAAACTGTGAGATAGTGACAGTATTAAGCATTTCAAATGTATATCGCTTTGGTTCATAATTCATTCAAATGTATTACACAACCACAGTTTTATATTAAATAATTATCTTTAATTTGCCTCCAGGGTCTCAGATTGTGCAAGCAGTATGCAAACTTATTAATTATATTTTACACATAAATTTTAGTTAAGTTAATCAGTCATAGTTAAGGTTGGGTATCATTTGAATTTGATCAATTCCGATTCTGCTTATCGATTCCGATTCTTATCGATGCCCAGTTTAGATTCCAATATGGTTAAAAAAATTATGTCAAACATTTAGATATCAAAGATAACGGCAGCAGATTTATTATTGCTGTCACTTTTAGACCTAATACGTTTTCTTTCTCAACTGTTTTTGTTCACTTAAGACATAACATATTATATGTACAAGGATATTTTGACGTCATTTTGTGTATTTGTCCGTTCAAGTGCAAGAAGACACGAAAGAGAGCTCAATTCAGTATTCGTGCCCTATATGAGAGGCAGCTTTTTGAGTTTGAGTGCGCACACAGAAATCAATAAGTGGAATCGAAATTTTTTTTTTTCACAAGTATCCGATTCCTGACCTTAGGTCTCCGATTCCAGAATCGAAATCGATTTTCGATTCCCAAACCTAGTCATAGTGACATTCAACTTACCACCATCTCTCCATGAATTACAGGTGAATCCTCTTTAAAGGAACCATCTGGCAGTTGTTTGTGGAGAACCAGCCACTTGACGGCACTGCAGAGCACATTTTCTTGTATAGGAGCAAAGTTATTGGCCATGGCGAAGACTTTGGCCACATACGCTGTCAACCTTTAATAAACAGAAACAAATGCATATTAGTAACAAATAATAAGTTGTTACTAATAATTATAAAATAATAAAATATGATGGGAGAAACTGGTCATGAAAATACATAAAACAAATTAAATTGATTGAAATGAAAATACCATGTGCTGCTTGGCCTGTCTACCCAGGCAGCGTAGGATCCATCTTGTTTACGGTAACCCAGCTGCCGTTGATAACCTTAATGCAAAATAAGTTAAATAAAAAAATATTTTGTTTATATTATGCATTCTTTTTTTGTCTTATATTTCAAATCATAGTAAAATTCTTTATATCTATTGTATCCTGCTGACCTGTGTTGATATGGTTAATGGCTTCACTACGGCGGTGCATGCCCACAGCCTCCCACTGATTGGTGCTGTCCAGATAATGAGTGGCAATGACAGGTAGAGTCATAGTGATCATGATCTGCTCTCCACATCCACCGGGCTGGACAATAAGGCGACCCATCATGTCTCCACTGATGGCCTGCTCAACTGTCTGGGAGATCTCTTCACCTGGAAGGATGAAAGAGGAAATGTAGTCTGAGAATTCAGTTTTTGTTATCTTTGTTATGATGAGCTGAATTGATTGTATCATTGTGGTTTGCTATTGGTTGATCTCATGTGATTGGCAGGTTGTCCTGTCCTCTCGCAAGTTAATTTGGTAAAAGATTACGTGGGCATATTCATCAATGATCAGCACAGATAAATAATTTTCAATAAATACTGCAATATTCCATAAAAAATAGAATTGTAAATAGTCAAGAATTGTCGATTTTAATTTAATGCTAACTTTAACATTCTTTATGTGTAATAGATTTCTAGTGCGTTCAAGTAAAAAATGTTTACATTTTATTTACTTTCTTAACCTATTCTCAAAGTTGGAAAGCCTAATTTTTAAAATTCTGTCATATGTCCTGGTTTTATTTCAGTAGTGGCCAAGCCCATGCTTGGCAAGCTTCCTAAGAAAGTCAACCTCAGCAATTGTAACAACTACACAGGTATCACTCTCCTGTCTGTGCCAGGCTAGGTCTTTAATCGGATCCTCCTAGGGCGAATGAAAGACGCTGTCGATCTACAACTACAAGATGAGCAAGCTGGTTTCCGGCAGAACCGATCATGTATAGACCAGATCGCAACGGTGCGAATCATAGTGGAGCAGTCTTTGGAGTGGAAATCACCGCTGTATATCAACTTCGTCGATTACGAGAAGGCTTTTGACAGTGTGGATCGAGAGGTCTTATGGAAGCTCCTCCGGTACTACGGCATTCCATCCAAGTTGGTAAAGCTGATAAAGAGCTCATACGAAGGCATGACATGCCAAGTGATCCACGCGGGACAGCTCACCAACAGCTTTAGGGTGAATACTGGAGTCCGACAAGGATGCTTGTTATCCCCGTTCCTTTTCCTCATCGCCATCGACTGGATCATGAAGACTTCTACCAGCAAACGTAGAAATGTGATTCAGTGGACATTATGGAATCAACTTGATGACCTAGACTTTGCCGACGACCTCGCACTTCTCTCCCACAGCCAGCAACAGATGCAAGAGAAGACCAGTGTGTTGGCATCAGCGCAAATTGGACTGATTATTCATAAAGAGAAGACCAAGATTTTTAAAACCAACTCCAGTAACACCAACCCAATCACACTGAGCGGAAGTCCTCTCAAGGAGGTGCAGTCATTCACCTACCTGGGCAGCATCATCGACCAACATGGTGGAACAGAGGCAGATGTCAAGGCAAGTATAGGAAAAGCAAGAGGCGCCTTCATCCAGCTCAAGAACATCTGGGCATCCAGAGAGCTGACCTTGACTACCAAGATCAGACTGTTCAACTCCAACGTGAAATCAGTACTGCTGTACGGCGCTGAAACCTGGAGAACAACCAAAGCCACCAACAGTAAAATCCAAACCTTCATTAACACCTGTCTCAGAAGGATTCTCCACATCCGTTGGCCCGACACCATCAGTAACACCAATCTATGGGAAAGGACATGCCAACATCCAATAGAGGTAGAAATCAGGAAGAGAAGATGGGGTTGGATAGGGCACACCCTTCGCAAACCGCCAACAAACATCACCAGGCAGGCTCTCAGGTGGAACCCTCAAGGCAAGCGGAAGAGAGGCCGCCCAAAAAGCACATGGCGACGTGAACTGGATGCAGACGTCAAAAGGATGGGCTTCAACAGGAGTCAACAAGAAAGAATGGCCCAGGACAGAAATCTCTGGAAGTCTATTTTTGGCGGCCCATACCCCGGGAGGGGTGGAGGGCATAACTAACTAACTAACAAGCCCACGCTGTGGTTCGATCTACAGCGTGGGATAGTCGGTGTTCGTCCTGAGGAGAGAACAGATATCAGAAAACTCACAATGTGTCCTAACAAGATGCGACACAATGCCACGACACGCGATAAAAGGTGTCTATCTTTTCCATGTTCCCTTTCTTTTGGTCACCTCTGAGAGTATCAGAAAAGGCCAATGGAATTGGGTGTGTGGAATTTGCATGCCAGTCCACACCCCCAGACGTACAGGTATAGAGACGGAGCGCATTTAGGCCACGCCCACACTGGGGGGTTAAACAATCCAACCCTCTCCATTGACTTTGTATTGCATTAAAACTGCCTCCTTGTCATTTCTTGCTTCTAACAAAAGACAGAACAGTGCCTAAAAGCTCCTGTGTGACAGGGTGTAGCAAACAAGCTAAACTAAACTAAGTTTTTATAAGCTACCAAAAGGTAAGGGGTGCTGTGGGGGAGGGGTATTATTCATATACAATACAAGAGCCTGCACAGTGACAGGAAATAGAAATGAACACTAAAAACCTGCCTAGTGCCTACCTTACATAACACTGACAGTGTACTTGCGCTCAGGATTAGAGCGGCTGCGGACTAATTCTTTCTATGCACACACAATATTCTGCGCGTATGTTTTAAAAAACATAATTTAACATATAAATAACACTTTTTTAATAGCCCACTCAAAGTGTTTATTTCAAATAAATTACTAAATTCTAATAATGAATAAATGTAACTTCACCAAAATCTGCGTTGAATGTACAATCCTGTGCCGCACCCCCAGCACCTCTACTTCCCTCGCCCCTGGAAGAATGGGTACATTGTGGGATCCTGACACTCAGTAGGCTATGCCTACGTGTGCAATAAACATTTTGAAACTGGGAAGTCAAATATCCAAATGTCAGTTGTATCCTGTCGCGGATTACGTTCCCCTCCAGTGGGTGTGGTACTCAGAGTAATATGACACGTTGCGCTCTGTCTCAATTAGCTGTATCCACTTTTGTGTCCTTAAACGCTCTTTTTGTTGGGATCGACAGCTTATAAACACTTAGTTCTGGGTTTTGGGCACAGCTTTTAGATAATGTTCTGTTTTGTGTTATAAGTCAGAAATGACTTCCTTAAAGTTGTATGAAAGTGAACTTGGCTACAAGTGACGTGTAGCCAAGTATGGTGTCCCATACTTGGAATTTGTGCTCTGCAGTTTACCCACACACACATTAGTGACTATTGAACACACACACCCTGAGCAGTGGGCAGCCATTGTTTCCCCGGCGCCCGGAAAGCAATTGGTTAGGCGACTTGGTTAAGGACACCTCTGTTGCAGGTAATGAGAGTGGAAGAGAGCAATGTTTATTCACTCCCCCCACCTATATTTCCTGCAGGTTTTGGAATTGCCTTTTGGTACAAGTCCGACTCTCTAACCATTAGGCCACAACTGCCGTCAACTGCAATGCTGCAATACCACGACACTGTGGATGGAAGATCTTTGTGGAAGCATGACCTGATACTTAGGTTCCTGAGAGGCACACAGAGAGGTTGAATCCTCCAAGACCTAGCTTCATTCCCTCTTGGGATCTTTCTTTGGTCTTACAGGCCCTGCAGAAAGATCAGTTTGAGCTTTTGCAATCAGTGTTTTCTCAGTGCCCTCTCCATGAAGATGGCCCTCTAGACTGCGCTCACATCTCTCAAGAGGGTGGGAGACCTACAAGCCCTGTCAGTTATTGAATTGTGCCTGGAATTTAGGCCGGCTTATTTACACGTTATCCTGAGACCCCGACCTGGATATGTACCCAAAGTTCCCACTACTCCCTTCAGGGACCAAGCACTTCTGATGGGAGAAACCCATCTTTGTTTCTAGTGTGCGCCTTGCATATCTACCTGGACTGAACACAGGGTTTCAGACAATCTGAACAGCTCTTTGTCAGCTTCACAGGTCAGCAGAAGAGGAAAGCTGTCTCCAAACAGAGAATGTCCCACTGGATTGTGGACGCAGGTAAAATACACAGAATTAAAATGTTTTAATCAGTTGTTGCGATTACAAATCATACCCTGTCACTAGCCACAATTTTAAAACACTGACAGTTAATTTTAAATGTTTTTGAATCATTTTCAATTGACTAATGTAAAACCCTACTTTAATACCAAGTCCCACAGTGAAATGTGCTAATGGGGATCAGAAGTGAAGGGAGCCTTTTTTTTTTGAAGTTTTTAGCAATCTGTAAATTGATAGAAAAGAGCAGCTTGAATTACGATAATGATACATAAAATGCACCACTGCAGCTTTTTGCGTATTTTCATTTAATTTTCTTATAGCATGTAGATTGAAGATCAAATTACTGTTCGTTTTACGGAGATGCATTTATGAATATGGAACATGCAAACTCAATCGGATGAGACACATGTAGTTACCGAGTGAGAAAGCTCTGTAATCAAAAGCTTGATTACAATTATTACAAACCAGCCCTGAGAATTAAACAGACGTAACCACTTGATTGTAGATAAAGGCATCATCTGTCTTTAAACAAAACATGCATAAAACATTTAAGAAATAATCATTAAACATTCATGAAAACATCTTTTTCCTTACCAGCAATTGAGATGAAGGTGTTGGCAGGAGTGCCTGGAACCCGATCCGCTGGTATTTCAGCTCTAATAACTATAGGTTTGTCCCCTGTTCCATTTGGGATGAGAAACAGAGAAAAACAGGAAGACGAAAGAAGAGCAATGAGTTATCAGAGTAGTCAGATTTTTTTTATTGTTTTGGTGAGTATTGAGCAAGAAGAGCAGTTGATTGTGCCAGGCCCTGTATCTTGATTGGCAGGAACTATAATGATATTCGTAGATGTTTTTGTCTTGACTGGATAGAAGTAAACTGACATTAATTAGTTCAATGATTTTATGATGAAGTATAAAGTTTCCATAGTTCACAGTAAATCTTACCATCCTTAACAGGATTGAGCTCCACGTTTGGTCTGTGTAATGGAATCAGCACACCCTCAGACTAAAAGAAAGAAAGAGAGTTAACTACCCGATGTGCTCTGGATAATCTATTTAAAATATGACAAACATCTATTGAGTATTGAGTAACAAATGAACAAATCAAAATTGACAGAAATGCCATCAGACGTACCACCACCTTCAGTGTCTTTCTCACTCCATCAGTGTGGACAGAATCAAATGCTGAAGCTTTCACCTGAATATCATGATTTCCCAGCGTCATGGGAATAATCACATATGAAACCGCTATGCTGGAGTCTTTGTCAACGTTTACTACTGTTCTGTGTTTGCCTTTCTTACTGGCAAAGCTGCAAACATTTTCTGCCTCCATAAACTCCACACGCACCTGTGAAAACAAATCGCTTCAGTTTCTTTAGAGGATAGAAACTTCCTCTAAAGTACATCAAATAATAAAAGTGTGATATACACAGCATTTAGCAATGCTCAATATCCTGCACTTTTTTCAGTTTGAGTCACATAGAGCTTAAAATCTGAAATGACTCTTAGAATCCATGTACCCTGTCATTAGTAAATTATTTGACTTAAGCAGAAATGGTTATTACGATGAACATGGTTTTAATGTATACCATAAATCTAAATGTATTTTTTAAATTTCAAATCAAATCTACCTTCTGCTTCTTTGGTGTGTAGTTGTGAATAATGGCCTTGATTTCTAGTTGTTCTCCGCGCACAGCTGAATAAGGGATCTTGAGGTCAATGAATAAGCTCTTAAAAACAATAATCTCCTCAGGTTCTGCCACACAGATGCCTTTGAGGAGGAACACAGACACACAGAAGGGTTTAAAGCAGCAGCTCCTGGATGATAATGATGTTTTTCAGATCATGTATCTTGCGTTTGCAGCTTCATCTTACCAAGTGTTGGTGACAGACTGACAGCCAAGATCTGCCAGGTAGTGATGGAGTCTTTCAGGTAGATCTGTTTATCTGTGACTGCTGTTTTACTAGGATATGAGAAAATTACATTTAAAAAGGAGACATTTTCAAGAACTCTTCTAATGGTTGTTAACCATTTAAATCTGTATCAGGCTAAAAGGCTTCATAAGCCAGGCAGCCTAAAAGCATCTTTCCAGGACAAGATTCAGGTGTTTTTGAAATGTAAGCAAATTAAATACTGTTGTCACACAATTTGTATTTCGATTATTTTAAAACTGTCTCCAGCTCTAATACTTCTCACTGGTCTTAAACCTGCACTATAGTTGCTTTGCTCTCAGACATTCCCATTACTGGTTTCCTATCAAAATTCATGAGTGGATGTCATTTCATGTTGTTGACCTATAATCAGTTTTCTTGTATCTAAAAATAAACATTCTAGTGGGGATCAGTGCATAAAATGCATAATATCAAAAATAATTAAGAAACAATGCATGCTCTTTGTTTTGTGAGTGAGACTTAGGCTCAATTCCAATTCACCCCTTGGCCCTACCCCTCCGTTTTGCGCGTTCACGTCTAGGGGTAGGGTGTCCCGATTCTTGTTGAGATAGAGGGGTAGGGCTACATAGCCCTCGAAACAGATTTTTCAGAGGCACACTCCAAACGAAGGGCTACGAGAAAGTTCACAGAATGCATCGCGAATCACCGGCGAGATGGCTTCATAAGCGGTTAAACATTTAAATTTAGCGCCAGATGAAACCACCATGCACTTTATTTACTCTTATAATAATAATATAGTCATTTAAATTATGAAATTGAATAATAAATTACCTTTCCGAAACAGAAAAGACACATTTCGAGGAAGGAATGTTATAATCATCATGTTTCCTCAAAGTTAAGAGCAGCTGCGCTGATTGTCAGTCGTTGTCATGGAGAAATCCTGTAAAAACTCCGTAACGGCAGAGCCGTCGGCGACAATTGATGACGTATCGGGTTCATGAAGGGTTGTTCCATTTCGTAGGGGAATATTTCAACCCCTTGGCCCTTGTAACTCTTTTTTAAGGGCCAAGGGGTACACTCGAAAACAAGGGGTAGGGCCAAGGGGTGAATTGGGATTGAGCCTTAATTTACAGCTTTAGTCTAAAAGTCTCCTACTCACCAATTCTCACACAGATCAATCTCTTCCCAAAGCCAACTCTCAGGGAACTGAGTACGTGACACGATATCATCAGAGTCTGTATAATAGTCATCATCATCATCACCTGTTGTAACAAAAAAAAAAAAAATAACACATCAGATAATGATAATCAAATAAATTGCATCATTATTCTCTCTGATGACTATCCACTTTCATTATTATCCACAATTACTACTTTCCAAAGTACCCAAGATTCAAAATATCAGTATCAATCACTGCCACCGGATTCATGCAAGCTGCTTTGAAACCATCTTTATTGTATGAAGCACTATTGACTTATGTGGAAAAATGGATATGACAGTTGTGAGAGTGCCACTTACAGTTGAGGGAATATCCTGAAAACACTGTGAAGCCTTTACATTTTTAGACAGAGTACTGCACGAGATGGTAGAGCCACCTAGAAGCTTAATGAATTGCAACAACCTTAATAAATTACTACTTACTGCGAGCCAGAATCATCTCCTCCTCTTCTGTCTTCATGTTTTTGCGGGTTTTCATCTCATTGCAGCATTGCAGGAAGGCATTTCTGCACTCTGGCCCGTCTACGATGTATGTGGCTCTTCGTTCACAGGTGTAGCCGAGTTTATTATCCCTCATCCCATCAAAGCAGCACTGCTTCAGTTCACCAGAGTATTGACCAGCTGAGAAGATCATGAACAATGACAGGAGTAGGAGAACATGATGAGAACTACTGGAGGGAAAGGCTCTGGATCTTTAACACGGTAAAAAAAAAAAAAAACTTTTCTGATTTGAATGGCAAGAGTAAAAACGGAGTAAATTCCAGTTCCTCACCCAGTGTACTAGTGATCTGCAGGAGACTCTCAGCTCTTCGTTTTCTCTTTGCAGGGACGGGACATCCAGGCACTAGAGGACGATTCATTTTAATAAATTAGCATATTGTACAAAATGTAAAAAAAAACAAGAGCAGCAAGAGAGACACAAGGAACCAAACAACTCAAGTGAAATGTATAGTGCAACATTCAAGACCTGACCAAAGGATGCAACCCTTGGGAATCTCTGTTCAGTAAAAAAAAAATTACTTATTCTGGTGTTGGTTCCTCCTGCAGTGTGTGACTCAAACATCAGACCTGCATCACTGAAAACCCCCATACTGTCCCTTCCACCTCCTGCCGTACAGCCGGTGTCATGCTTCTCTATGACGTCCCAGATCTAGAGGTCCGAAAAAGACACCAGTTACATGCGGTTTAAATCAGAGCTGATTGTGTCATGACGTCTGATGAAGGTCCTTCACCTGAGTCTGAGTGAGTCTGTTCTTGTTCAGGACATGCACAGCCTTGTCAACCACCACCAGCCCAACTCTAGCTCCAGGATCTCCAGTTATCTGCAGCTTGACCTCATCTCCTGTGCCATAGGTATTCATCTTGTTCTTCACCTGAAGCGTGAGCTGTTAAAACGAGAGACACTGAATCAGATCTAGTTGATTAGCACATCAACTATTTCTTGTGATGGTTGACCCACCTTTCCCATGCACGTGTCCTTCACGTCGACCCAGACTGAATCAGACACCACCTCAGTCGAGCCCACATGGTAATAAGCCACAAAGCCGAAGGACGGCACCATGTCTTTGGTTACAGGTAGAGACAGAGTCACTAGAGATTGTCCACTCCTCTTAAATCTGTTTGCTTGAACAATCTGACCTTTACTCAAGATCTGGAAATGTGACAGACAAGTATAAAAGACTTAAGGTATTTTTACAGTTTCAAACACAAGCTGTGGTAGAAATAAAATATTGATGTAATTGATGCATTGGTGGTACTGGTACATTGGATGAATAACAAATAACTATAATCTTTACCATGTATGTGTAATCTTGATCTTTGACTCCTGGACTTTGTCCAGTGTTGAGATTGACTTTCATTTGATCACCGATCTGAAGCTCTGCAGAATCAATGCCGATGTGTAAGTAGTTCTTGGAGCTGTCTTTGGGACTGTAAGCGAGAGCCGTCATCGTCTTCTCTGCCTGCTGTTCATCTCTTAATTGTGGATCTTTGGTCTTTGTCTGAAATTTTTTTTAAAATGTATTCCTGCTGATTCACAGCAACTACAAATAACTGTAAACAAACAGCTTGTTCTATATGTATTCAATGCCTTACAATGATATCTAGCTTGGAAGATCTTCCTAGAGTGTTGACTGTAACCTTTGCAATGCCATTGGCTGTTGTTTGACCTCTAACCCCTCCAGGATGGACCTCCACTTCCACTTTTTCAGCAGGAGTCTGGTCAGGATTTGTTACATAGACCTTTTATAAAACCAAGACCAAAAAACATCAGCCTTCATCATGTCTAATATTTCGTTAAAATTGTTCCTCTGTTCCTACAACCCTCCAGGTTTGTAAAGTAAATGTTTTATACCGAGATATCGAAGGGCATTCCAGGTTTGAAGAATTGTGGCGTTTTTTTGAAGTGGATGGTGTACGGTGACGTCACGATCTGAATGCCTCTCTTTTCTGCTTCCACCATTTCACTGCCTGAAAAACACACACACACACGATTAGCCTCTCATATGCAATCACACACATGCATGTAAACATACAGATGTACAGTATCTGTTGAGTCTTACCACTTTCTGTTAAAAGACTGACTGAAACATAGATTGATCGTCCAACCAGCTGGTTAATGTCTGGAAAGGTCGTAGTGATCATCTCACTGGTCAGTTCTGCAACACCTACTCCTTCCCTTATCTATTCATATATGAGAAAGACATTAACATCAGTCTACAAGACAAGGTAAAACTGTATTTAATGTTTTAAGTCGTCCTATAGGTGAGGAGAAATGAGATTGATCACAACTTATTCACTGTTTAATTTCTCTCACCTGAACTTTTTGCAGAGAGGCAGGAATACTTGTTTTCTTCTCACCGTCCATCACACCAAACATCACAAACGCATTTCCTTCCACCTTCTTTCCAAACAGATACCTATAAAAGCACATACAATTTCTGCTGTAAAAACTGAATGGTGACGACAACTGTGCTTGATCCACATCCAGATTCAACACAATGCATTTCAATCATATTAAACAATACTCTATATCTGAGTTGAATAAAAAATTAATTGTTACCACATTTTAGGCTATCTTATGCATTTTATTAAGTAAACACATGTTATGTTTTCTGGATAATAAATGACTATATTTCATAAATTAACATAAAGCAAGATTAATAAATGCTGCAAAAAAGATTTGTTTCTTAGTTCATACTGTAATACCTAATGCAATAATTATCTGAAATGTTAACCCATATTTTAGTGTAGATCTACTGGGAAGTGACCCTAACCCTAAGCCCACAATACTATAACCACAACACGAAAAAATACGCCCTTTGGAGACTAGGATAAATGTCTTCCCAGACAGTAGGCATGGTCCTGCGATTTCAGTATTTTCAAATCAACTAACCCAGACATTTATTTAGTGTCGGCCCACATCTGGACTGTGTGGAATCCACGTGTACTAGATGTGGGCCGGATCTGGGCCGACACTATGTTGCTGTCTGGGTTAGTTAATTTGGAGCTACTGGAATCGCAGGACCAAGTTGTAGTAGCTCATTGTACATTATTTCAGTTAACATACAAACATATTTTAAATCAGTGTGTTCACACATCATAGATTTATTTTCAATAAAGTGAAGCAGAACATATGTTGTCTTACTTGGCTTCAATGTCGACTGTCAGGCTCTCGTCACGCACATAGAAGAATGACTTACTGGGTTTTAATTTCACTTCAAATGTTGGAAGCACTATAAACCAAAACAGAGAAAATACAAATAAATAAATACATTATTTTAGTTATCACATTTTTACACAGTTTTCTGACACACATCTTACCATATTCTTTGACCTCAAAGTCAGCAGTAAATTCCTTCTGAGGGGTGTGGGCGTACCGTGTGACCACCTTCCAAATCCCAAGACTGAAAAATACAGAACACATCCAGAAACATACACATGTCTGATTTCATGACATCAAAACAGATGATAACAGACCATGAACAGGGTTCTGCTGCTGTTTATTGATAACTCACTATCCAGTATAGTCCTGAAGTACACACACCAGGGTTCCTCAATTATTTTTTTACCAAGAGCCAAATTCTTTCAACAATACATAGCCAAGGGCCACTGACCTCAATGTTATAAAAATTGCGTTTGATGTTATCAGTTTTGCAGGCCGTCGCGATATGCATGCACAAACCACACTGTCAGACTAAAGACCCATTCACACCAAGAACAAAAAAGTATAAAGAGATAAGATGACAATATTATATATCATCATCCACACCAATGGACAATAACGTTATTGTAAGCATGCAACAGCAGTTATGTCTGCTGCTTTAAATGCTTGAGGTTTTTAAAGCTGGTTGGATTCTGTTTGGCTGTCAACCAATCAGAATCATGCACGGAAACTATGTTTTTATAATCAATATTTTAATCTATGCAGTTTTCAGTTGATGAATGTACAGAACTTTATTGAGCGCCTCCAATCAAAAAAAAATCACAAAGCTTTGAGCTTTTTTTTATGAAATTCAAACAATAAATACTGTTTTGCACTTTTTAATGTGGTTTAATAGATCACTGTTGCCTCCTTAGATCAAGTGAAGCTGCAGCGCGGAGCACGTTCTTCCACTTTACTACTAGTAACGGCACGAAATGAACGAATGAACATCAGAAGGTATGTTAAAAGATACGGTACAATTTATCAAAATCCGTATCATGTCTCATGTAAACGCTCGATCAGTGTTTCAACCACGGAAAGACGTCAATAAACCACTTTGAGAACATTAGACACTGTGCAGTTTAAAAATGGATTTAGAACTATTAGAATTATCAGCTAGCCTGGATGCCAGCCCGAACCTTGCCCGCAACATTTTTTTGGTTGGGAAGTTCGGTCTGGACTCGATCCATTTAGGAGTAATTATGATCGGTTCAGAAATCGTCGGGCCAATCAAATTGCCAGGGCGGGCTTTACACCATGATGGACAGATGATCTGCAGTTACGTAATCATCACGTCATCAAAGAGCGCTTGATTTGAACTGGTTTACAACAAAGATGACTGCAGCTAGAGAACTGAGATGTATAGATTCCGCTATCGCGTCTATTGTAAAAGAAATCGACAGCGCATTCATTTTAAAAGACAAACAGAGAACTGGAATCAAGGCATTTGTCGATCGTAAAGATGTTGATCGTCACTTACTGCGTTTCTCTGATTGGTTGTAGGTCTATCCAATTGAGTGCAGAGGGGGTTTTTTTCCTCCTGGTTCGGTTAAGACACGCCTCATAATCAAAGCCCTATGGAGCAGTATCAGACTCACATTCTGACTAGAATATGAGTATGACGAAGTCAGGCTAATTATCAGCGATTTCATGCCAGTAACATGATTGCAAACATTTGACTTCAGCGCAGGCCCTCGGACCAAATATTTGTCTCTCGTGGGCCGCCTATTGAGGAACCCTAGCATAGACAGATAAAATGTGTGGTCCATTCACTCAGGTTTAATATCTTCAGTCCTGTCAGCGTTTCACACACCTGGCAACCTCAGGAATGGCGTATTTTCCGGACTTCATCCCTTTCACTGGATATATCTTCTCTGATGAAACTGTGATGCCTTGTGGAGTCTTAAGAAACAGAAATCAGTATTAACACTGTTTTCTGAGGTCGTCATGCTCATTATAGATAATATGTCACAAATGAATGAATATGTGAATGTATGTGTATGTGTGCGTGTGAACCTATATAAGTGTGTACCATGATTTCCACTGTGACTCCAGACTGACTCAGTGGTTTCAGGTTGGGTGTCAGAGAGAAAATCCTGTACTGAACTGAAAGAGAGATCAAAACGAAAAAATTAAATACTTTGTTATTTTTACATATTTGAGACACTTGCCATTCAGTGTGTTTAAAAAAAAGATACCATAAACAACTTTTTTACTATGCATTATTATAGCCATTGTAGCAACAAAAATGCAATAGTTTTGTAACGGCTGAATAAACGGTAAAATGAACAATTTTTAACGGCATAGCTTATATTCCAACATATATTACACATGCTTTTTTTAGTTTAGCTTGAGACGGCTTGAGGCAAAATGCAATTTATTATCACTTGTCTGTGACCTTTCCAAAAAGCAAATGCAGCCATTCAGTGGAACAATTCACACTCCGTCTGTCCTATATTTAATTGCCAGTATATGTGCAAAACTACACAATCTTTATGATGTCATGCTGATGTGACAAATTTTAAGTTCACATGTGTTAATTCCCTCTATATTTTCCATGTACTGAATCGTACCTGTGCTAGCAGGCGTGTAGATGGGCTTGTCTGTCTGTACAAATATATATCCAGACTGGAATGAGACCATGACCACTTTCTCCAGGATTTTGGAAGGAAAATGAGCTTGTAGATACACATACTGCTTCTCCAGAGGATCATCAGAGAAATAGTTCTGATCATCAGGGATCTAAAGAACGGAAAATGAATTAGTCCTTTGCAAATTTTGTAGGAAAAAAAAGTAACAATTTACAAACTGATTTGTTCAAGTGTAGATGATGAATCACACACTTACACAAGCCAAAAAAATAAATAAATAAAGTCATAAAAAAAGATGTAATCACCTTTATATCTGTAAGTATCTGGTAATTGTTTTCTGCAGTCAGTTTCACTGTTTTGGACAGCATCTCCACATCTTTCTTTGGGTGGTTATTCACTATGATCTTTACATCAAGATCTCCTCCAGAGTAATCCTGAGCTTCCACAAACACGTTCTCTGAGGAACCCACTCTCAGCAAATTAGGAGCTGACAGAACAAACCTGAGGAGATCAAATCACAGTGTGTGAAATCTTTAAAACAGATCATTAGTAACTCTTTGAGCAAACGGTGTGTTTTATACTCACAGCGGGTCACACAGTGTGAGGAGGGGTGAGGAGAGAAGAACAACAGTCAGACACAGCAGCTTCACCTCCATCGTGTCTGTGTGTGTCTGTGTGTGTGTGTGTGTACCTGCAGCAGTTCAGATTTATACCCGCCTCTGTGACCCTCACAGTCCAAACTGCTCTCTCTCACTGACACCCCTCTTCCCATCTATTAGGCAACACGTTTGGGAAGGGGAGGATCTTGGAAAGATTTTTTTGCAGGATTTCCAAAATTACGAAAGAAGCGCCAATAATTGCACTTAAAATATTGTGTTTATAAGTATTTGTGTGTGATGAAAAAATTAATTATTATGATGAAGCTGTGTCTCAATATCATGTGCATTTGTCAGCTACCATTATTTATTTCTTAAATAATCTTCATTATGGTTGCAATTCATGAACCCTCTGAACTATAGGCATAATTGCCTCCCTTAAAGAAGATACTTGGTAGATTGCATTACAAAAGTCCCAAATAAAAATATTCATTAGATAACTGTAAGTGTCAGCTGTAATGTATGTCATTATGTGTTCATGAGTCTGAAATGCACTTTACTCATATAACATAGATGCAATACTGTGAAAAAAGGCATGTTTCAGTGTGTTTGGACTTTCCTTTCTTCAAAGAAAGCAGTAGAAACAGAGATGTGATTAAACTCTTAAAGAGTTTGAGAGTTCTCAGCAGTGCATTTCAGATTTCCCATAAATCATCATGCTTCATGTGTAAATACAACCTTTGGTAAATTGGCAGCTGCTCTATTGATCTTTCAGGGGTCGGGAGAACTATTGAACAGTATATTTTCATGAAAATGTGCTCAAGCTGCTCTGGAATGAGGTTTGTTGACGAATGTTTTGCTCAACATTTAACTTTTGTAACACTGGCAGGAACAAAAGAGCTGGCAGGTGTAGAACAGATCTATGTGCAGGGTTTATTATTGCAAACAAACAAAACATAAAGAACTAAGTGCTAAGGAACACAAAGCACCAGGGAACATGAGGATCAAAAGAACACAGACCATCAACATGTACAACAACGAACAAGGAAACACACAGGCTATAAATACACAAGACAACAAGGGACAGGTGAAGACAATTAGTTGCAATGGGAACAAACAAGGCTAACTATAGAAACTAATAAGACAGGCAAAGAAACAAAGGAACTAAACACAGGAAGTCAGAACACAGGAACAATTGCAAACAAATATACTTCAAAATAAGAGTCAGGGAAACACAAGAACAGTATTCATGACAACTTTATACATTAACTAGCAACATTATCTTTCCCTCAAAATTCATACACCTATATTCTTTGTAGTCTACTACTACTACATGAGAATAAATGTTAATGATATTTCAGAATGTGCTCCAGGGAGTAACATAAAAAGTGAGATGTCGTAACTCTACTAGACCCAGCTTATTTCTATTATCACCAACTAAATGAGCAACAGCACATGACCACCACAAACCTCCAAAGTCAAACAGTCAAACATGTACATACACTCTGTTTGGATAATGTAAAGTTAACATTCATTATCATAAAATAAACAAAAAGGTAAGTTAAAATAAAAGGTGATCATGTTAAGCTCTGAAGAAATTTATTTTGTAATAATAAATTTAAAAAAAATTAATTGTAACGAAATATCACTTAGATTAGTTTAAGATTAGTTTTAAGAACCAAATAGTCCAGTAGTGTAGTAATATAACAAGAGAAACACTGCAAGTGCAAGAACTTTAACACATTTATAGGCTGTATTATGAGTATTAATCTGCAATATAATTAGGTAGCCTATGTCTTCCTCAATTTTTGAGTTAGGGGTTTGGTGTTTTTCCCAGCAATGTTTTCGTTCTTGTTTTAACTGAACACCCCTGAACATGTTTTATCAAAGGTTTATGTTTACCATAAAAGTAAACGCAAATTGCTCTAAAATCCACACCAGATGGCATAAACAACTCTGAAAAAGACAGCGCGACACCGCGGAGGAATACAAAGAAGCCCCTAGGAAGTAGCACAGGTAAGTCTATGAGATCGTAAATTCCCAGGTCATCAACCCTGTAGCCTACTTTGCGAATTCTGGTCACATTTAGGCTATCATTCCCTCTTCACTAATCTTCACCCGGCTTATGGAAGAATATTTTGTATTCTAAAAAATGGACAATTTGTGACAGACAGATAGTTTTACGGCTGGATCAGCAATTCCGCCACGATTTTCGAAAGCTGGACAAGCAATTTTTTAATTATTCATTTTTGACAGTTTTGAAATGGGATGTGGCGATGGCCTTTGATTTACCAATGTAATGACAAAAAAGGTGTGTTTATTAATAGTAGGCCTCCCAACAATCTGCCTGGTATTGGAATTCCATGAGGTCCTAGGCTAGGGGAGCGCGGGGCTAGTTGTAACACATTTGTTTTAAATACTTCCACACGTGCCAGCATGACGAAACTTGGTGTATTTACTAGTTGCAATTTCAACACTATATAGAGAAAAAATTGTGCCAAAATTCAGAAATCTTTGTAAGATATCACTGAACATTAATTTAACCATAGCAAAAGTACATTTCTTACTTAAGTTCATTTTTCATCTCTATTTTTTGTGTTTATTTAAAATTAGACAAATCTGATATTATTTTAATCTCCAATCTGTTGTTTAACAGTTGATATAGTTATTTAATGCTTCGCTAACTAGCAGAAGACACTAGCAGTGTTAAAACCCCAGTTGTGCAGGTGGGGCATGTTGTAACACTGCATTACAATGTGCCCCTATTAGAAATATGCTATTATATACTATACTTTTATGAATTCTATTGAGAAAACATAATAAACATGTAAATAAAGACTGAGAGTCAATGTTCATAAATTATTCATTATTATTTTGTTTTGAACTATATGCTGTATAGCGGGGTGTTTGTTGTCAAACTCAAAATTTTATTTATTTTTAATTATTAAAAAATGCCATTATTTTATATGAAAAAGTTAATAATTGTATTTTATTAAGAAAATATTTTGGTTTGACTTGTATATATTTTTTTATTAGATCAGATAGCATTTTAAGCTGTCATATGGTGATGTTACAATGGGGCATGATGTCACATCTCACTTACATTCTTTTGGGGTAAATCAAGAAAAAAGTAAACACTGTATTAATAAAACAAAACCACATAATTGTACTAGACATGTGGGAAATTAATGTTGGAAAAAAGAAATACTCTAAACCCAAAGTAGATTTACACAAACTGAGAAAGTCAAAAAGCATTACGTTGTGCCCCGCTCTCCCCTACGTGCCATATTATTTATTATTATTTAGTCAGTTTAAGGATGAGTTTGTGTGAGCGCGCGCTTTGGAAATAAAAAGTGGGCGTTGAGATTGAGTGAGTTTCACCTGAGTTTCGTGACTGGAACAGAACAGGTACAGCGAGTTCACGCGCTTCCGGACGCACAGGTGAGAGAATCGCCGTCATGCGCGCGCGGATCAAACGAGGCTGCGTCGCGCTCTTCGCTTTCACGCTGAGGTCGTGGACGTTTTTGGATTAACAATAATACTATTAACAACAATTCCTCCACTGGATGTCACAACGTTTTCTCAGGTGAGTTTAGTTTCTCTTTCAATCGGATGGTTATTCCTCTTACTCGGTGTGTTTTGAGAACAGCTCGTCAAACCGGCTTCGCCTCCGACATTCCGTGACTGACAGTCATCACGAGGAAATAAAGCTAATTTATCCTCAGCCCTGTCTCCTTAAAAATACATTTATCTCCAGGTAATAGTAATCCTTACACTTGAAATCGCTTTTTAATAAATTAAGTAATATGTAAAGTATATGAATCATTATATAGCTACCAGGTATCAAATTACAATACCTTGATATCAAGGGAAATGTTTTGACGTGCGTAAATGATGTAATGTGATAGTGAGGTAAACTAATGTGTATACTTTAACTTTTAATGTAAAGCTGCCATGCTTGACTTTAGTTTTGTTGGTGCCTGAGTATAAATCTGCCAGGATCACTTCATAAAGTCAGTTGAACTCTGAAATGGTCATTACATAATTCATACAATAGTTTTTTCATAGTTTTGATAACATTCTAAGATAAGAGTAAAAAAAAAAACTATATAAGCTAAAACCTGAACATTGGGGCACTGGTAGTTTGTTTAAAAAAATAAATATTACAATCATGGTAGTGACCAAAAAGTGTTATAATGGTTGTATATATTGTATGGTACTTTTCAAGGTGTGTTCACCCAAAATGTAAATTCTGTAATTTTACTCATCTTTGAGTCATTTCCAAACACAATAAAGGAGGAATTGTTGCCTACTGGCCAAAATGATTGGGCTCTGAGGCTTTCAAGCTCCACAAGGATGCAAAAATACTATAACATAAAACTCATATGCTGTATTCCAAACCTTCTGAAGTCAAAGGTGGTTTTGTTTGAGCAACAGACAAAAGTTTGAGTAATTTACTAAAAGTCACATGGCTTTGGGACGCTGGATTTTTGTGGATGTCCTTGTAATTGTAGGTCAGTGTTGTTCTCCTAGACTAATAATTAACCTCGTCAGTCCACAGCCGAACAGTGGACCCTTTTTACACTATCTTCTCATCTGTTAATGTTTGTGTATTGATGTCACATCTCACCTCTATCTTGCTCGTCCTCTATAGGTTAGAGTCTCCTTCCAAAATGTCCACGGTGTAGTCACTATTAACCAGGTACTTTGCCTCTTGCATGCATACGGATGCTCACATCTTGTGTTATCTCTAACAGACACACCCTTGGAACACAAAAAGTACATCTATAGATATTCTCAGTCTGTGTTTTTTTTTTACATGTGCGAGTGTGGGGCATCATGAGTTCGGCGAGCGTGTCGGCCCTGTTCATGCCGGTGTTGTTCCTGCTGGCTCTGGCCGTGGTTCTGTTCTCATGCGTGCTTCGTAAAAGGAGGCAGGCGGAGGGATCGTACCAGCCCAGTGCAGAAGAGCAGAAACAAGCCAAGAACAACAGAGCCGAGAAACCCGGCCTCACTCTCCCACTGCCCAAAGAGGAGAGACTGATCTGAACACAACCCTCAAAAGATGCTCAGGTGAAACCACACACCACTGGTAAACCTAAACAGAACTTAATGGACCATTGCTGTTTAAACGGAGTTTATCGCCATGCCAGACGCACATTTGTGGAGTCATAAAAGACGAGGAACATCTGAAATGGTGGTGGATATTTATTCAGCGTTTTTGACTGAGATGCGAGAATGCTTTCACTCCCTAATGCACTGTTATAGTTGATAAATGAAGTCAAGTATGCCTTAAAAGAGGTCGGGGTATCTGAAGACATTTACCTAAAGTAAAGAAGTCAGATGATCTACATGGATGGCCAAACCAGTTTTTGTTTACTTTATCTGTACTCGCTTTAAGTTTACTCACCTGCGAGTCCATGTGAAGAAGACACCAGCTTTACCTCTTAAATAGGATTAGCATTACCGTATTTAAATGTCCACATAGGAACTTTGTTGCAGCTCTTTCAAAGGTAGAGAGAAAAAATGTATATTGCACTTTGCCAAATATTGTTTTGTGTTATGTTTGCATTTTTGTAACGTATCAATACTAGGATGTTGTTGATCATAACAATGTGATGAAGTTAATGTGTAAATGTGGTTGATTCATTAAAAGGCATCTTTGGGTTAAAAACCTCATCCTTAATTCCTTGATTCAGAGCATGTCATTCACAGCTCGAAATTAACTTTTTTACTTGGTAGCACTGGTGCTCCCAACTTCAAAAAGTTAGGAGCACCAGCAAAAATTTAGGAGTACCCACCAAATTTGACGTTTAGCTCTGCCAGTAGAGTAGCCTGGCTGCTCCCTCCTACGCACTTCCGCTCATTTCATTTTCCTTCAGTACTACGTCTGGGATTCTGCTGTAGACTTTGGTTTTCTCCAATCAATTTTTTGTAGGGCCAATCAGCGAACAGAGGGAGTGGCTGAGAATGATGACGTCGTGCGTTATTTTGAGTTGTAGTTCAGTAATGGCAGCGGAGAAAGATGCGAGCGAAGCCATTCGGTCCGTTGTAGCAACGCTGCCGAATATCAAGAAGTTAAAGCCGGAGCAAGAACAATCTTTGCTTAGTATGGTTTTGGCCATGATGTTGTGGCCCTCCTCCCCACGGGGTTCGACATACATCACGAGCAAACGTTAGCGATTGGTGGCAGATCCAGAGTGACTCTGTGCAGATCCAATAGTTATAACTTCAATATAGTACCCGCCTACAAGGAAGTTAACGATTGTCAATGGAGCGGTGCCAGACTCTCTGTACAAATGAAATGTACAAGAGTCTGGTAGAACCAGGCTACCAGTAGAAGCGGAACGATCGGCAACATCCTGGCGACTAAAAGCCTTAATAATCAAACCTGATTAACCTGATTTGTTTGCCACACTCTTGTCCCTACATTTTTTGTGCTTGGCACTCTCTCCGTGTTTAACCAAGCTCTCGCGCTTAAAATGTATTGATTCAGTTGCGAACGCTGTGTTACCTGCAAAACTCTGTCCCACAGGCTTTACAGTGAACGCAAAGCATTGAACCATCAGTATAGCGGAGCCACTCGAAATCTTTTGGCCACTCTCTCTGAAAGCTGTATGAGTCTTGCTTTCAGCTGGTGGATCCACATTAACCACATCACCAACTCCAGGATTATTTGTGACTTTAGGAAACGGCTTACAAAAGAAATCTGTCAGTGTTCGTTTCATCTTCTCTCTAGCCTGGTTAAAACCAGACCATTCTCAGTTGTAACTGAGTTATGGTCTGGCAAAGCTTCATAGACAAATCATTTCCAAAGGGGCGTCACCAACGGACGTAGCTCAAATGCCTCTGGGCGTAATTGGATAGACCTAAAACCAATCAGAGCGATGAAGAAGATGACGTATGCAGAGCGACGTTCGTCTGTTATAGAACAACTTGCAGACACTGATTCGCTACTTGCTCTACGTTTATTTAAATTGAACAGCAAGACAACTGGAAGTGAATGTGCTTTCCATTAAATAAATCACACACAGTAAACAAAACCTTAACAAAAAAGAACTTTGCAATTTAGACGCGCAAACTGGGTGCCGGTGCGGTGAGACGTACGGCTCGGGCAGATTCGGCTTGAAGTCGTTCATTCTCGGATGCGGCGCCGCGCGCGCTGTTACAAAAAACCCGTAAACACAGGCAAGCGAAATGGGGTCTTGCCGGTCTTGCGCACTGAACGCGTAATTTTTGCTTCGCGCTCGTGCGGACGCGTCGAGTATAAACAAGGCTTTACTCCGTGTCAGCGCGCGTTCTGATCGGTAAAGGGGCACAGACCTCTCCCGAATCATCTCCAGCAGTAGCAGCCTCCGATCGCACCACTAACTCCGCCTCTGTTTCCCTCTGTTCCTTTCTAGAAAGAAATGATATCTGCGAGGATTTTCAGTCCGGATTTAGACCGTACCATAGTACTGAGACCGCTCTCATTAGAGTCACAAATGATTTACTCTTATCATCCGATCGTGGTTGTATCTCTCTATTAGTGTTACTCGATCTTAGTGCTGCATTTGACACAATTGACCACAACATTCTTTTAAATAGACTAGAAAACTATGTGGGCATTAGTGGAATTGCACTAGCATGGTTTAAATCATACTTATCTGACCGTTATCAGTTTGTAGCAGTAAATGAAGAGATGTCTTATCGATCACAAGTTCAGTATGGCGTACCACAAGGCTCAGTACTAGGACCGCTGCTGTTCACTCTGTACATGCTACCATTAGGAGATATCATTAGGAAACATGGAGTTAGCTTTCACTGTTATGCCGATGATACTCAGCTGTATATTTCTTCAAAACCCAACGAAACTTACCAATTCACAAAATTAACGGAATGCATAGCTGATATAAAAAATTGGATGACTAGTAATTTCCTACTACTAAATTCTGAAAAGACAGAGATTCTAATTATTGGACAAAAAACTTCCACACGTAATAACCCAGAATACTATCTAACACTTGATGGCTGCTCTGTCAAGTCTTCGTCGTCGGTTAGATACCAACCTTTCTTTTGAAAGCCACGTGTCTAGTATCTGTAAAACTGCATTTTTCCATCTTAAAAATATATCTAAAATACGCCATATGCTCTCATTGGGAAATGCGGAACAATTAGTCCATGCGTTCATGACCTCAAGGCTAGATCATTGTAATGCTCTACTGGGTGGTTGCCCTGCACGCTTAATAAATAAACTACAGCTAGTTCAAAACGCTGCAGCTCGAGTTCTTACCAGAACCAGGAAATATGACCATATTAGCCCGGTTCTGTCAACACTGCATTGGCTCCCTATTAAACATCGTATAAATTTTAAAATATTGTTGATTACCTACAAAGCACTAAATGGTTTAGCTCCGCAGTACTTGAGCGAGCTCTTAACGCATTATAGTCCCTCACGTCTATTGCGATCTCAAAATTCCGGCCAGTTGATAATACCTAGAATATATAAATCGACTGCAGGCGGTAGATCCTTTTCCTATTTAGCACCAAAACTTTGGAACAGTCTTCCTACCATTGTCCGGGAAGCAGACACACTCTGTCAGTTCAAAGCTAGACTAAAAACACATCTCTTTGACCTAGCATACACATAACACACTATAGACTTCTATAAATTCAATGTTAGGCTGCATAGATTAGGTCAGCCGGAACTGGGAACACTTCCCTTAAATCTTGATGTACTCGCTACATCATAAGAAGAATGGCATCTACGCTAATATTAGTGTCTTTGTTTATCCCGAGGTTTTCCCGCAGCCTGCCGGATCCAGGCCGTGTCCAGATCTGACGAAGGAGATCCGCCTGGACCCGATGACAATGCAGTGCTGAAGTGTCCACTATCCTCTCCCTATGGAGGATCCCTTTCCCACTCTACAGATGAAGCGTTGTGAATTTCCGGATCGCGTACCCCGAAGTGATAAAATAAAACAAAATAGGCAAGAAAAGTAGTTTGTTTAGGCTGGGTTGTATGAATTATAAACCTGCGCACATATTTTAAAAAGCACATAACTATAGAATCAATTCTGAATGAGCATGTGAACGCCGTCAGCGTTAATCACAGGTTCGCGTTTAAAAGTCTGATCATTTCGACGGAGGTGAATCAATCAAAGTTAACTTTAGCTGGAAATAACATTATTCAAGAACCGCTATAATGCCAAAACAATCTGTTACCTTAAATTATATGTTTATCTCTGTAAAGCTGCTTTGAAACAATCCATTGTTAAAAGCGCTATATAAATGAAGATGACTTGACTTGACTCGTAAGCTGATATTAGTATTTAAACATTCTCTATGATAAATGTTTGTGAAAAAAATATTTTAATAACATGGTTTTGGCGGTTATAGAGTTCTAATGACGGTGTTCAACTATAACCGTCACACATAGTTCCACGGCGGCATCCATCTTTGTAAATGTAAAAAATCTGCTTCACCGTCGCTGTGCTGTCGTCATCGTGTAAAGCCCGCCCCAACGTTTCTGATTGGTGCCGCGATTTCGACGGATTGGAAATGGACTTCAATGAGCGCTTTGCCAGACTAACTTTCAGAGCAAATCTAAATTTGCCGGAAGTTGTCTGGGTTTTCCCAGGCTATCTTCTCTCTTATTCAGCCTTTTAAATTCCGCACGGTAGTCAGCTCCCTGTCACGTGACAACGGAGCGCAGTGAAAGGGTGTGGGAGTGATTGACAGCTAATATTAACCAATCTAAAATCTGCTTTAAAGTTAAGAACATAAGGATTAAGTTTGATTGATGTAACGTTGGATAGAATGATGGACACCGTGTATCAGCGCACATAAGGCACACACTGTGCAGTAATTTGCGAACGTTTTGTAGAGAAATGAAAACCGGTCGCACAACAACCATTATTTGCACTTGCACAAATGCTCCCAAATATATTTTTTAGGTCGCACAGATTAAATTTTCAGGAGCATATGCAAAATGGTCACAATTTCCAGCCTTGTCATTTGAGATGCCATGTGGACCGTTTCTGTCAATGTTTGCTCTCTGATAAGCCTTTTATAAATGATTAAAGCTATTTGGATGAAAGGGGTTGGACTTGCTTTATTTGTCAGAACTGGCATTGATGACATTAGTTACTTTTTAAAGTTAATAATTAAAAATCTAAATGGACCCAATTTGATGCATGTTTCTGGTCTTACTCTGAACGATTCAGCCGTTTACATTATTCCAAAGGGGGAAAAAATTCCTTCACCAAAATGTAATAACCTTAAGCTCAAGTTTCAACCAACGGGTACATGAGGCCTTTCATGAGGCGAGTGTCCTTCCACAACCCCAGAGTCTAGTACTGAACGCCAACTTTTCCCAATCCAATCAAAACCCAGTGCATAAAATCAATTTGATCTTGTTTGGCTCAGAAATGTTGCTTTACAAAAATGTGTTGCAAGTGTCTTTTCATGTTGACTCGAGATCTGAAAAAGTATTATTTATTATCGTTTTACTCCTATACACTTGATTTATGATGCTCTAATGTTCGAATCTCTTCTTCAGCTCAGAGACCTTAATGGGAGCCGGGTCTTGCTCTTTTGGAGTCGATGTAAGGGGTGATTTTGTACTTTGTTCTTCAGTCTGCACACCTGCGTTCGACCCCACATTGATTTTGAAGGTTCTGATGGGAGTTTTCATGGAGATTTCCCTTCCTTGGGAAGCAGAAGAGTCAGTCAAGGACCTAGACCGTAACAGAGCTACGGTAGACGAGACTTTCGGTGACGAAGGTTCAACACTTTTCTCCTCTGGCTCTTCTTCTTTGTCTATCTCTACGTTGAGGACGACAGCGGAGGGGATTCCTCCATTTGCAGGTCCATTTGACCTCAAGTCATTGGTCTCCTTGTGCTCTTTCTGATGTTCCTCTTCTTTGTCAGGTTGTGTCTCTGTCCTCTCTTCAACTATTGTCTCGGTATCCAAGCTTTCCTCCATTGTTCCATTCATTTGTCCATCTTTTTGCGAACATTGATCCTCTTGCACCTCTTGAGAAACCACTTCAGGAACCAGAGAAGCATCTTCTAAACTTTGTAGATCTGAACACAGACTTTCCCCTAACACGTTTGAGTCCTTCTCTAATATATTAAGCTCATTTTCCGGCCTGTCAATCATGGCATCAGACTCCTCCCTCTCGCCGCCAGGCTCCTCCTCCTCCCAGCTCATAAGACTTCCGCTGTTTCCAAAAGACTGGCTCAGACTCTCCTGACTTGGTGTGGTGTAACTCTTCTGAAAGAGAAATTAAATTGTGAGAGTGTGTGGACAAGTGTATGTGCTTCTCCTTTTCCACCGACAGGTTCCCGATGTTAGAGCGTTCGACTATTTCAAGTTTTCAAGAAACGGCAGTCGGGTAACACATCACTTAATTTGAGAAGCGTTTCTTGTTTATGTTGTTTTCACGCTGCAAAGCCACTTTGGTTTACCCGTTCATCTTATGTTTTAAATGATTACTATGCATTTTAGTCGTTAAATATTCAACCCTTTATGGTACAGTGTAGCCATATTGTTTTCCTTCACTTTTTTAACTTAAGAAAAACTACAACATAATGCATTGTTGGAAATAAAAGTAACCAGTAATATGCTGTTTTAAGCCACATGACTTTGAGACGAAATTAGTTATTATGATTATTACATTTATTAATTTATTTAAAAGTGTTTACCAATTTTAACACGAATTGTATTATTTTTAGACAAAAACGAACACGAGGAAGAGTAATCAGAGAGCTATAACACTTAACAGTAGTGAGGAGTTATGCTATATGACAACAATTCCCTAATTCATCTACATATTTTGTTATTAGAGCTATTTTATTCCATAAATCTCGTAGGGAAAATATTCCACTGTTAGAGCATATGATGCATAACATATAGGGTTAAACACCTGGTTATGGGATAAAGACTGTAAAATGTGCTCTCATAAGCTAAGACTGTAATGTGGCGTGTTTGTGTCAGGTTGACAGACGCCCCGTCCAGCATCGTTTACAAGGATCGTGTGAGACAAGAGTGAGAGGATCCAGGCCTTACATGTCTGATGAAGTCGCTGCTGTCGGAGCTGAAGAGGTCGAGGCTGCGTGTGCCGTACAGTAAACCCGGCTCTCTGGAGCTCTGAGCGCTCAGGGTGTCGAAGATCTCCCCGAGCAGGTCCATCTCCTCCGGGTCAGCCAAGAGGGAAAGCTCATCATCATCCTGTAAGTCGCTGGTGCCAGAACACTGCTCAGCACTTTCTGTTACACTGCAAAGGGAGATGCGTTTTAAAGAGACACATTAAAGGAATAGTTCACCCAAAAATGAAAATTAGCCCATGATTTACTCACCCTCAAACCATCCTAGGTTATATACCTATATATCATTATTCTTTCAGACGAATGCAATCGGAGATACATTAAAAAATGTCCTAGCTCTTCTATGCTTTATAATGGCAGTGGATGGTTGTTTCTGTTTTGAAGTCCATAATAAGTGCAACTTAAAGGCAGTGACTGTGTACCGGTAGTTGCTGATGCAGTGATAGTTACATTAGAGTTTTACAGAGAGTGTTTCACAAAATTAATCTTGTAAAGTAACTGTTTTTTTGTTAAACATTGCTTAACAAAAGTATGATGTAAATGTATGAAATTTTACCTTCATTTTTGTTTGGCAGACGCTTCTTCCAGTCATTGACCGTTTCTATTTAAACGATCTTTAACCGTTATTTCATTAATGGTAATTGTTGGGCACCATGTGCTGCCATGCATTTTACAGTTGTTGTTTTTGAGGGTTTTTTAAGTGTAATTTTTAAAGTGTAAATTTCCTCAACTACACTAAGAGACTAATAAAGAGTTAGAGAACTTTTAAAGAATTATACAGGGGCTTTGTATGGCATTGGTACTATAAACATGTAGCACCTTAACCACCCCAAAGAACCCCACTGGGCTTAAAAGGATACTCCACTTTTTTTGGAAAAGGCTCATTTTACAACTCCCCCAGAGTTAAACTGTTGAGTTTTACCGTTTTTGAATCCATTCAGCCGATCTCCGGTTCTGGCGGTACCACTTTTAGCATAGCTTAGCATACATCATTAAAGTGGATAAGACCATTAGCATTTCTCAAAAAAAAAATGACCAAAGAGTTTCGATATTTTTCCTATTTAAAACTTGACTCTTCTGTAGTTACATCGTGCACTAAGACCGACGGAAAAAGTAAAGTTGCGATTTTCTAGGCTGATATGGCTAGGAACTATACTCTCATTCCTGCGTAATAATCAAGAAACTTTACTGCCGTACCATGAGTGCAGCAGTTATTTTACTTTATAAAGTTTTAAATATGGACATTTTTTGACATAAATGCATGGCTTTGCTTCAGAAGGCCTTTATTAACCCCCCAGAGCCATATGGAGCATTTTTATCATGGATAGATGCACTTTAAAGGCCTTTCACAGAAACTGAAAACACAAACGGCCATTCACTGCCATTATAAAGCTTAGAAGAGAAAGGACTTTTTTTGTGTATATATATATATATATATATATATATATATATATATATATATATATATATATATATATATATATAACTCTGATTGTATTCGTCTGAAAGAAGAATGCCTTATGATGACTTGAGGGTGAGTAAATCATGGGCTTATTTTCATTTTTGGGTGAACTATCCCTTTAAACAGCAAAGCTTCATGCATGCGTTTCCTCTCCTCTCACCTGTCCTCATAGGTGTCGTCGTCCTCTGTCTGTTCTGTGTCCTGTTTGCTGGGGTGTTTGCGTGCCGGCCGTCGTGGTCGAGACTGAAAAACAGCATATTAGAAGGTAAAGTGCATGTGCTGTACTGTGGATGAACACAAGGTGGAGCCAAACTGCTGCAGTTTTCACACTCGGGTGAATTAAAGGATATTTGAAATGGATATTTCCCAAGTTGCTGCCTTTGATGCAATAAAATATTAAAAACATCCATTGATTTGTATATAATATTAATGTATGTAGGCATGTGCTTTCAGGTGTCACTCACCCTGCCAAAGTGCTGTGTGATTGGTAGACGGTTCTGAAGGCAATCTGATTGGATGAGGCGATACGTGTGCGTTCCACACACAGACCCGCCCCTCTGTAGCATGTTGGATTCTGTCTGATCCTGAGAGGGAAAATCCAAAGGTCCAACATAAACTAACGTGAATTAACTCGCTTATTTTGTGCACAAAGAGGAACCACATGCGATTTACAGAATATAAACTGACCTTTGATGACAGGAGGTTTTTCAGCCCAAATTTGCTTTGATATTTGCTCTGAGTGAGACATTAACAGATTTACGTCATACATGTACAACGCATACGTAAACTTTATTGATGGAGAATATGCAATATTTAATCATGCACAACAGCAGATTATTAATGAATATAATGGAAATATGAATTACATTACTCTTCAAAAGTTTGGGGTCAGTACTTTTTGTTAATTTTTTTTTTTTAAAATTAATAATTTCATTCACCAAGGATGCATTCAATTGATTGAAAGTGACAGGACAGACATTTATAATGTTGCAGAAGATTTCTAAATTAAGTAAATACTGTTCTTTTGAACTTTCCATTCATCAAAGAATCCTGAAAAACAAACTGTATCAGTTTCCACAAGAACATGCAGCACAACTGGTTTCATGGATAATTATCAGAAATGTTTCTTGAGCATCAAATCCTCATATTAGAGTGATTTCTGAAGGATCATGTGACACTGAAGACTGGAGTAATGATGCTTTGATCACAGGAATAAATTACATTTTAACATATATTCACATAGAAAACAGATATTTAAAATTTTAAAATTTTTTCAGAATAATACGGTTTTTACTGCATTTTTCATCAAATAAATGAAGCCTTGGTGAGAATTAGAGACTACTTTCAAAAACATTAAACATCTTACCAACCCCGAACTTTTGAATAGTAGTGTACATGCAGTATTTACTCACTGCTTTGTTTGCTGTAGACTTCCACGTCACGATCAGGGCTCCTCCCCCTTTCTGTAAAGACAGATTTATTTATTTTTTCAATCCAATTTTGTGTGAAAGCAGCTTTTGACAGTCCATTCTTCTTGTACGTTACTGTACTATATCATTTTTTTTCAATTTCAAATGTATCATGTAGATATGCTGTGCATACTGAAAACTCCCTGAGTGTGCCTTGTATACACACTGCAGATATAGTAAGAGTATTCTGGTAGTCTTCATCGTAGTCACATCTTGTTTATAGTTTCTGTCTGAGTAAAACGTACCTTTAAATTCCCCACCCACTGCCGACGCAGTTTAGAGGCGCCTGAGAGGAATGGGGAGATGAGAGGGATGTTAAAACGAGCACTCAAATAAACGAACCTGAATCTCTGATGGATGTAAATACACACCTGACGAAGCTCCGCACTGAAGCACCTCTTCCTCAAACGCATCCTCCGGCTCTTTGCCCTGGTTCAGCATTTCCAGCCGGCCGTCAATAAACTGGGAACAACATGAGATTATGATGGAAGATAATATGCAGTCACGTCATTGGCTACACATTTAAGTCTGTTGGTAAATATCTTTTATAATCTGGCCAAAGTTCAAATTTAATTTCACATCAGGTTAGAATATGATGATGCACAAGTTGCCAAGCTATTGTATGACTTCAGAAAACTTTAGATATAACATTCGGCTACATTTTTAAAGGTTTTATGGTGCTCTTTTTGCAGCTCAACGCAAAAGGGCAGCTTGAAAAATCTTCAAAAATTGAACGAAAGAAAAAGAAAGAAAGTGTGTTTTGATCGGTATAAGGGTGAGTAAAATATTCTTGGTTGAATTATTCCTTTTACTGCATTTTAACTAATTGATATATCACCAACTTCCCCAGGTTTACCAGATTAACCAGGGTTTTTTTCTTTTTCTTTCTTTTAAAAAGTCCCCAACAGCAGGTTTAAATGCAACCAGCTTATTTTTTTTCTTTTTTTCTTAATATACATTGCATCATCAGCACTTTTCTCACAATGTGTGAAACAGTTTGATCAAGGATCCGGCCTCTCTAAACTCATCCTTACTGAGAGCCTGCTCTGATTGGTCAGATGACCCAGTCTGTTGTGATTGGTCTACTCTACTCTGATTGGTCAGATGTCCCAGTCTGTTGTGATTGGTCTACTCTGCTCTGATTGGTCAGATGACCCAGTCTGTTGTGATTGGTCTACTCTGCTCTGATTGGTCAGATGGCCCAGTCTGTTGTGATTGGTCTACTCTGCTCTGATTGGTCAGATGGCCCAGTCTGTTGTGATTAGTCTACTCTGCTCTGATTGGTCAGATGACCCAGTCTGTTGTGATTGGTCTACTCTGCTCTGATTGGTCAGATGGCCCAGTCTGTTGTGATTAGTCTACTCTGCTCTGATTGGTCAGATGACCCAGTCTGTTGTGATTGGTCTACTCTGCTCTGATTGGTCAGATGGCCCAGTCTGTTGTGATTAGTCTACTCTGCTCTGATTGGTCAGATGGCCCAGTCTGTTGTGATTAGTCTACTCTGCTCTGATTGGTCAGATGGCCCAGTCTGTTGTGATTGGTCTACTCTGCTCTGATTGGTTAGATGGCCCAGTCTGTTGTGATTGGTCAACCGCTTACAGTGCGTCTTGCCTTAAGATAATTCCTAATATTGTGCACACCTATAGACTAAACACATAATATGCATGTGCGCGCCGTCACCGTTTTCACAGATTCACCTTTTTGAAGTTTACATGGAGATGATAAGGTTTTTCACCTTGTAACTTATTTCAAAGTTTGCGTTCTCGAGCCACCAAACACTGTTGTCGTGCAAATGAATGGCTGTAAAGTGTCACTGTAATTTCACTGTAAAGTGGCTTTGAAACCATCTATATTGTTAAAAGCGCTATATAAATGTTGACTTGACATTGTGGATGTGTGAGTTTGCAGTTACCTCTTTAAAACACTGCAGGTGAACCGCGCTCTCCAAAAACTCCCGCATGCTTTGAGACTTATGACTCAGAAACGACTCGTTGCAGAACACAAGCGGCCCTTCCTTCAAAGTAAGAGAGGGGAACATTGAAGAGAGCATTTATAAACATGATGCTAATGTTTATGTAAACGAGCGTCACTCACGGCCGGCGACTGTAAGGCATCTCTGTATCCGCCGAACAGCAGAGCCTGCGCGCGGAGGAACGCGTGCGCGACCCCTGACCCCGCCGACGCCGCCTGTCTCTTCAGCCTGACCTTCAGTCCCGCCACCTGCAGAAACAGTGTTTGCCGTAAAGCTTCAGCCGCTGCGTGTCAGTCCTGCGAGGATGAGCAAGCGAGTCTCACCACGTCGGCCGGGATCTTCTTCAGGTCCTCGTGGGGCGACTCCAGCGTGTTGGTGTCAACGTTTAGTATGACCACGTCCTCCAGAGCTCGACTCTTGACTCTCTGTCGCACCAAAACACACAGAAGGAACCGTAATGTGAGTGTCAATGCGACACAAACTGTGAGAGAAGACGATGAATGAGGGAATCGTCGTACCTCCGCCAGGCTGGAGTGGATTCCAATGAGGTACGGCATCGGTGCGCTGGAAAACGAAGGTGAGGTGGTGTTAATGGAGGATGTGTTAATATTATTAGTTAACATTAATATTATAGGCAATATATTATACTGAGGGCCCTGCTTATTTATTTATTTTTTATAAATGTGCGGCACTTTGGGTCAAATTCAGTTTCTTTTAAATGTGCTATATAAATAAATTTGGATTTGATGGTTGTGTGTGTGTACATGTTTCTCTATCCCGGTGGGGACTTAAACCTGAATGCACATAGACTCATGGGGACTCGTGTCACTGTGGCCTAAATCAAGGTCAACAAGCTTATAAATCATACAGAATGATTTTTTTTTTGAAAATGTAAAAATGCAGAAAGTTTTGTGTGATGGGTAGGTTTAGTGTGTGTGTGTGTGTGTGTGTGTCATACCAGCAGTAGTCCAGCAGATGAGGTGGCAGCACTGGAATGAAGATGTGCTGCCAGTACATGGGGAAGAGCATCCCGTTACACGCGTGTACGCAGGCCGTGAGCTGAACACACAAAACACTGAAGTTTTAATGTTTAATGAAGCCGTGTCCTGACTAGATCCAACACAATAAGTGTCTAGCATCAAGTGACTTTTCTGCCTTAAATGAAATAAATAACATTCACAGGCAATCTGAAGATGTTTAATTGATTTTTATACCATGGTCTGGGTGAATACTCGATTCTGATTGGCTGCAGGGTGTCCGTTAAAAAGTGATAGAGGACACCTAGTAAAGTAGTTCTGGTGAAACTGACTGTTTACCATTCGAAATTAATAAATAAATGCGCTGCCTACAACAGCTGTGAGTAACCATAGCAACAGGCAGGCAAAGAATCCGTTAACAATTTGCTCTATCAAAACAAACATCTAACGTTAGTTAGATATTACATAGCCTACTAATACAACAATGAGCGACTTCGTTATTTCTTTTAACATTTATGGAGAATATGACAACTTTGACGACCGGGATGCTGCTGAAGAAAGAAAAATGTAAATAAAACGGAGATTGATCTGATTAATTTATTGCCCTCTATAAGCACAAATCGCTGGAGCGCAGAACTAATTGTTTTTTTTTTGTTTGATTGTTGTTTAATTAATTGTTTTATGTGTAATAAAAAAATAACTATGCCTACCTTTGTGTTTCATTAAAAAAAATACATTTTTGAACCTGAAGGGTTCTACAAGCTGAGCGGACTATAAATATCTCCGGTTGCTAAATAAACCGTCAGGCAAGTTATTATTTGTAAAAACTAGATTTAGCCTAATTAAAACATAAACTAATGTTTTAAAAATGTTTTATTTGGCAAGTGACCATGGTATAAGCGGGTAATGGTTAAGGCATTAACCCTTACTTGGAATAGAAATAGAAACCAAACAATATGCTGCAGCTGGTTGGGACAAAAACAGAGATTTTGTATGTGTGTGTAGAGATTCTTTGTGTCACGCGGTGTTAAGGTGTTTTTGCACTGGGGTTTCTGATGAGGAACCAAGTCCATTTGCCCATTTTACAGTTTGTAGGGATGATGTTGAAAGCTCCACCAAAGTGAAAATCAGGCACACGGTTCGCATGCGATTCACAGCAAACAAAAATGAGTTCTATGAATGTTTTCCTAACATTTAAAGGTATTGTAGGTAGGAATTGTATAAAAAAAACTTTTTTCCAAATTTGTTTAAACTTTCTGTATATATCAATGCATAATTAAAATGTAAGTACTCTGAAAAAGAAAGTATAAAAATCAAGTGTCTGTAGACCTCTCACGACTGTTTTAAAGACAGCTCATTATTTCCATTCACTCCACCCCCTCCCTTCTGGGCTCCTTCCAAAGCCACGCCTCCAAAACACATGAACGCGCGACTCCGACCGCTGAGCTGAAGACGCATTATTTACCTGAGACGAGCGGAGAGGAAGGAGCGCAGTGCATGTAGTGACATCATGTCAGAATCACACACTCTAAAAATGCTGGGTTGTTTCAACCCATGGTTGGGTCAAATATGGACAAACCCAATCGTTGGGTTTAAAAATGCAATTAAAAAATTTAAACCAACGCTTGGATTTGTCCATATTTGACCCAAGCATGGGTTGAAACAACCCAGCATTTTTTTAGAGTGCATGTAATAAAAAAATCTAACTTTATCATTATGAAGATAAACAATCAAGTAGCATATTGATATTGGTAAAGTTTAAAATATATATTTATTGATTCGCTAACGAGCTAGTTATCTATAAGGCAAAGCTAAAAACAGGTTGCATGATACACGTTTTTCCATTGCCATCATTTACACTGTGATGAAGATGAATTTCGTGTAACATTCATAACATATATGGTGTTCTGCATGTAAGAGTTTCCATAATGAAAGCATTGTTGACTCTGATGAGGACTACACTCCAGAGACAAGTACCGCATCGTCAGCTCGAGGACAGATCCGGGGTCGAGGGATTTTTTGTTTAAAAACAAAACAAAGGCGAAAAAACCGTGCAGGTAAACTTCCAGGTGAACATGGTAAAAGAGTTAGACATGGGTAAATATAATTCTAAGAAAAGTTCCTGGATGCGGATCGGCCAACTATCTGTTAAACATGTATTTAGTTATCTAAAGCAAAATTATGCACAATTTAACACTATAGCTATCATCTTGAGCTAGGCATATATATCATTTATCATTTCTAGTACGGCTCGCTAAGTAATGTTATGTTAGCTATATTAGGCAGATACGTGTGCTAATGATACATGCTTCATGAAAACATAAAGAAAACAATATGTATGATCAAAATACAAAAAGAAAGATTTACCTGTCCAGCAGAAATATAGCCATCCAGGCGTCACTTTTCAGCCCCTTGAGGTCTCTCAGTTCTCGCCATCGCTGGAAAGCCACGCCGATATTGGCATGCGTTTTATTTTGTTGTTTATCCAAAGACTTTTTGTTCATTACCTTTTCTATTAACGTTACTGTCTTCCTTTTTTTTGCCTGGTTTGCCTTCGCGAACTGCATATGTGAATTTTGATTGGTCTTTTTCTGCCATTGTTTTGCTATTCCTAGGTTCCGTGCCTCTTGAATTCCTCAAATCAAACGGATGCGCGCGCAAGTGGGCAGGTCCTGTGTGGCAAAAGGGTGGTTGCCATGGTTGCGAGAGAGTGACAGTCGCCTAAGCCAATCCTTTGTTTCGTCCCGAATGTAAATAATGAGCTGTGTTTAGTGCAGATTAAACGGTCTAGAGTCACTCAATTGTTATACTCTTTTTATCAGAGTACTTACATTTTAATTATGCATTGATATATACAGAAAGTTTAAAGAAATTTGGAAAAAAGTTTTTATAAAATTCCTACCTACAATACCTTTAAGTTATGAAAACGTTGTTTTTGAACGTTCTCTCAATGTTCGTAACATCTAGTTTTTTATTAAATGTTTTAAAAAAAAAATTGTGGTTATTCAAACATTCCATTTTGCAAACATTATAGAAACGTTACTTTTGAATGTTCTCAGAACAAAAACATAATTTATCATGAATATTAATAGAACTTTTTTCTGAAACATTTTAGTTTGTTAAATGTTTTTTTTATTTTTATGTTCCATTATTTATTACTATGAAAATCCATGATAAATAATGTTTTTGTGCTAATGTTTTTGTGCCAACTTTGAATAAATGTTCTATTACTATGTGTTACTGGAAGAACGTTTGTTCATAACTTTAATAAAGCCTTCCCAGAATTAGCCAAAGTTACAAGAGCATTTACTGTTAGCTGGGGATATGGGTTGGAACAACATAAGGGTGAAGGATGTTTTTCAGTGAACTATTCCTTTGTTTCACATTAATATTAATGCATTTTGGTATCCAAAGCGAATTACATTGCAGTCAAGTTATGCATTTCAGTACATGCATTCCCTGGGAATTGAACCCATGACCTTGAGTTGCATCCCAAATAAACTCTATGTACTTATGCACTGTGTACTCATCCGTGTAATGTGTGAATTTTATAAGGTTATTTATTTTTTCATCACATCGAAGTCTGATCCCAAAAAGGCATACAATAGTGCACAAGTACGTGACTTTTGGTGTTGCTAGCGCCACGCTCTTCTGTTTTCATGTTCAGTTTTAGTAGCTGAAGCGAATCAAGGCACTAAAGCGTCTCGACTGAACTCACCGTGCTGAGTTTACTGCAGTAAATGAGGATCCGTCTCTCGAACAACATGCTGGCGTAGAGCTGGAGGAGATTCCCCACGTCCACCGCCACCACCAGCTCCGTCAGGTTCCTCTGATACACACACACACACACACACACACGCTTATAAGAACCGTGAAATGACCAGGCAGATCAAATCCACACATTATTGAAATCATAGAATAGAAACGATGGGGAAAAACTCACACTCTCTGGAATTGAGGGCAAGGCTTTGGGATCCGGTGCGATAAAGTACGGGATCTGATGCAGAGGAACAATATTTCACAAAAGTGCCCAACGAAATTGCATGTTTGGTTAGCAGCTACCACATGAAAGTCGTTAGGCCTTCGAGTTAGTCTGCCTCAAGGGTTTTAGGTCAGATGAACAAAGGTTTTGCGATTAATTTTGTGATAAATTCGAGTTCTAGTTAGTGTTTTAGTTAAGCATTGATCCGTTTTGTGGTTAGTTTCAGATGCTGGACTAGGTCAATCCCGTATTATGGCATGCATTAGGATTTATTAGATGCTGGAGTGAAGGTTTAGTCCGGTCGGCTCGTTGTACAGCAGGTCAGGGACTCACCCCCTCTGACTCCTCCCCTTTAGGGGCGTGTCCACAGATGCCAGGCATCTTGCTTCCGATCATTAGCTTCCCTCCCTCAGTGAAGAACAAACGACCCTGATTGTGATGTCACACGTGCTGTCATAAACGGAACTTCCAGCAGCCAATCGGCACTTACCATCTGCAGCGTGATGGAGCCGTTCGCCGGCGGGACGGGGTGCTTGTAGAGAACCGAGAGCAGCTCCTTCATCTCGTTGGTCTGCCAGGGTGTGCAAATCAACAAAACGGCTTAAGACACATTAACGGTCGAACGTTTGGAAAAAAAGTAGGTTGACTGCATTTTTTCGATTTGAAAATACAGTTAATCGGTAATATTGTGAAATGTTATTACCATTTAAAACAACTGTTTTCTATTTTCCTCATTTTAAAATGACAAGAAAAAAGTATTAAACATTTAAAAACAATAATAATTGACCTTCAAATCAGGATGTTATTACAGAAGGATCATGTGACACTGAAGACTGGAGTACTGATAATTCAGCTTTGATCACAGGAATAAATTACACTTAACATATATTCATAGAAAACAGTTATTTTAAATTGTAATAATTTACTGTAGTTCTGATCAAATAAATGCAGCTTTGGTGAGCAGAAGAGACTTTATCGAGGTCTACTTTAACTAGATTTGTCCGTTTAACCCTCACCTGTCCTTTCGTCGAGTAGTCCGCTAGGTTATTCAGGAGTTTGTAGAAGACCTCAAACCATGGCAAATAACTGAGAGAGAGAGAAATCGCACTGCTAAGGCTGTTTATGTACTTATGATGAGTTAAAACTAAGAACTTAAAGCAGATCATAACTCTAACGTTCGCCATTTACTGCAAATAAATGAATCTAACGAGACATGAAAACTGGGCTAGGTGAATGTGTGTAGCCAACGGCCATGAGAATCAGACTGCTGATCATTGGAAGGGTCTTCAACGATGAGAACCGGTCCTCAATCATGTGCACGGAGTGAAACGGTCTGTTGTTCTGTGTGTTTTGCGTGTGTGAGACCTGAGGATGCAGAAGCAGGTCTGAGAGCTGGACGTGAGTCTGCAGAAACCGAAGCGCTGACATCCTTCCAGATCCGTCAAGACGAATGCGAAGTGCTGCACCGCAACAGTGTCCTTCGCCCTGGCAATCGGACGAGTAATCAGTCATAAAAGGTCAAAAGACTGGCGTGTGCATTACTATATTCAATAATAATAATGAGTGATTTTCACCTCTCTATGTCATAAGGGAAGCAGAAGCGAGGCAAGGACTGCAAGGACTCCTGTGTGAGAAGACGTATTATCACTCGATATTCGCAACCTATTTTACATGCAGTGTGAGATATTTCTGAGCTCAACAGGAAGACTGCAGTGTATCATGAAGAGTGTGTGTTTGCAGAGGATTGTGGCGGATCTGAGGACGCTTTTGGACCCAGACGGGGAGGCTAAATATAAAATGACCCGGTAAGGCCTGTTTAGTTTAATATATATCTTCATTTTTTTCTGTTATTGGTGTAATCTCTATTACATTAATGTTAATAGTCTTTAAAATACTTTTCACTGTTGTATAGAGTTTAGAAAGGCTAAAACAATGACTAAGTATACTGTATATTGTTATACTTTATATTGTAGCAGAGGTGAAACAAGTTTGTTTTATTTTGAGGAAAGATGAAAGAAAGAAAAATAATTCTTTATAAATGTCAGCTGAATCATGAAAAATAAGACTTTGAACGTGTTTTAAGAAGTAAATAGGATAAATTCTGAAATTTTATCAATTATAAAATTGATTATACATGTGAAACTCGAAAAATTAGAATATCGTGCAAAATTTCATTTACTTCAGTAATTCAACTTAAAAGGTGAAGCTAATATATTATATAGACTCATTACATGCAAAGTGAGATCTTTCAAGCCTTTATTTGTTATAATTTTGATGATTATGGCTCTAAATATCTCACTTTGCATGTAATGGGTCTATATAATATATTAGTTTCACCGTTTAAGTTGAATTACTGAAATAAATGAATAAAATTTTGCACGATATTCAAATTTTTCAAGTTTCACCTGTATAGTTGCACAATATATGATTCAATTTTATGTATCCATCCATGCATTTTTTATTTATTCATATTTCCCCAATTCTTAAAACTTAGCTATTATATCATTCATAGTGAGAGGTGCATTATTATTTATGCATTTATTTTTTATGCAGTGTTTTTTAATGTAATATAATTTCCCCCTAATTTAAAACGTTCCTATTAAGTTATATGAATGTAAATAAATACATAAAATAAATTAATACAAATACATGGTAACACTTTAGTTTAGGGTCCAATTCTCATTATTAACTAGTGGCTCATTAGCATGCATATTACTGGGATATTGGCTGTTTATTAATACTTATAAAGCACATATTAATGCCTTATGCTGCATGACCATATTCTACATCCCTTAATCCACACAATACCTAAACTTAACTACCTTACAAACTATTAATAAGCAGCAAGAGTCACAGGTAATAGTGAGGCTTGCATCCTAATCTAAAGTGTGACCAGATAAATAAATAAAAGCCAGAAGGAAAGAACCACAGTGATCGCGAGGACTAACCTCATCATTAAAGTCTTCAGGGAACTGAAACAGCACACCAGGATCTACTCAAACAGAAAGAAAACACACACACACACACACACACACGCGCGTGCGGGTCAGGCACATCAGTTCATTTCTCAACTAGAGGATGTGGTTAAAGTCAGGTCACAGTTATCCACAGAGAGTAACCAGACCAGTTGAGCCCGACCTCATCTCTCTTTAACCCTGTTAGCAGAGGACAGCACACTAACTAGTTCCCTGCTTTTCTCTTTCTGATGAGTGTGTATCGGCCCGGGTGTGTGGTTTTTCTGGTTCAGTCATGTGACAGGAAGAGCCATTCTCAGAAAAGACAGACTTCTGTGTGCATGTGTGTGTGTGTGTGTGTGTTTATTGCATCAGTTAGTCCCTGTGTGTGTGTGTGATACCCACCTTTATTTCTGGCGATTGGACATGAGGCTTGAAAGCACCAGTAGAACGTTTTATCAGGGTTTTCTCTGAGAACAACAAAACCATGGAAAAAAAAAATAGTCATCATAACAAAACAAGCATTGAAATCACAGCAGAAAAACATTACAGTCCTGATGTGAAACGCAAACGCTGTCAGAATGACCAACGACTCTGAGTGAATCACACACTCTTCTCATACACTCTTAATAAAGCTTGATGCGAGGAGCAGGATGTGGTCGACTGCTGAAGTAGAGAAGCACATCGACAGAAAATACTTCTGACTGAGCATTTCAACCAGACTCGACTGCATTCATGCAAACGCAATGATCCTGACAGCATGTTTGTGGCTGGAAATGTTCCATTAATTACAAAATGATCAGTCAATTGCTCTTGAAAGAATTTGAGAAATGTCGAGATTTTTATGGCTTTTAATGGGAGATCAGCAAAATTTGTGAAAAACCTGCGCATGAAACGTGTCCATCAGCGATTGAGATATAAGAGATGATATTCATGATAGATGTGGTGTTGAGGGTGTTGATAGGTCATGTGACTTTCAACACCTGTGAGAAACTTCATTCGTCCACTGAAGAGTGCAAAAACACCTATGGGTTTCCGACACTATGAGACTTCAGCAACGATGAAGAAAAGTGACGCACGTCATACAGATACTTTTTATTATGTTGTCTAATGCAATGACGATCAGGCAGATTTGAGTGTGGCTTGAAGCAGGTTTTAGGCCACTGTGCGTTTTCTTTTCTTTTCTTTTCTTTTCTTTTCTTTTCTTAAGGCAGCTTGAAATGAAGGATGGAGAGGTGATGGACATCATCTCCGAGGAAACCTGTCCAAACTCTCCATCTGCAGATCTCATCTCGACACTCGCTCTGGTGCTCGGGTTTATTCACTGAATCGTGATAGAAAGCCTCGCGTCCGAGAACGACAGAGCGAGGAAGAGGAAGTAAGCAGGAGACCGCAATGTGAGCAAACAGAGAGAAATCGAGAGGCAAACGGAGAGAATCTTACTTTATCCTGGAGCCCATGATGCTCTTGTATGTCGGGGCCCATTCGGGGTGTTCAGGGGCCGTCAGCAGACCAAAGTCATCAGATCCTTAGTTCACATGCATCGACACACACACACACTCTTCTGCACACACACATCCTCACATCAAACGGCCAATTCCGCCGACTAGCACTCAACTCAAGACAGCACTTCCTGATCTCTCTCTCTCTCTCTCTGTGTGTGTGTGTGTGTGTGTGTGTGTGTGTGTGTGAGTGAGAGATCTATGACGTTTGCTGGCCTATTGACTATAATATCCACTTTATAATCCCATATTCTCAATAATAACTATATTTTGCCCTCTGGTAGATCGAGTCTCATCTTTAGGTTGAATCACTTCAGAAAGCCATTCATTTTACTTAGTCTAGTAAGTGAGCATTTTGACATAGTATATGTAACGTTGTATACACTGTTTTGTATGTGGTTTTATTTTATAGGGTTGTTGTTATACCTTTATAATATATATATATATATATATATATATATATATATATATTATATTATATATATATATATATATATATATATATATATAGGCCTCTAGCGAATGTGAATGTGTGTTTATTCATATAGGATAAACTCACACTTATGCCTAGTGATGGTTGAAAACATAAACACATGGAAGAGGAAATACAAGAATGGACTTCCTCTATTGTATCTCTGCTGTTTTGCTCTCATCATTTCTCATGTTTGCTCTCTCTCTCTCTCTCTCTCTCTCTCTCTCTCTCTCTCTCTCTCTCTCAGTCTAACACGGAAGGGTGATCAATATGGATGGGCTGAGCAAATAGGTAACGTTGTGTTTGTGTGCGAGTTAGTGTGTCTGTGTAAATAGGACACTCATCTGACAGTTCATTTGACTAATATTGTCATTGCATTGAAGTGGGCTACATCCGAGTTCTTGGTACCAGTTTATTTGTGCAAACTGGCTTCCTCTAGTGTTCAGTGGAGGAACAGCATGACAACTCGCTTTTGGAAACAGTAAAGAACTGAAGGTGAGTAAAAAATAATTTGAGTAATATTGGTAGCACTTTATTTTGCAGTCCTGTTCCCCATGTACTATACTTATTATAGTGATTGCAATAACTGGTTAATGTACTAGCCCTGAACCTATCCTTAACCTATGTAGTTAACCAGTAGCCTAGGCTTTCTCAGGTAAGTACGCTGTAAGTACACGTATACTGTAAAATAAAGTGAAACCGTAATATTCCTAAGGACGTTTTCAATTTAATTTGTCAACTTTCTACGGAAGCCCATTTTAGAATAAACAAATAAGGTAGGCTAATAGTGACTTTATTTATGTTTAATTGCAACTCAATTCCTTGTAATTGTGACTATTTCTTATTTACAACCTTTTTTTTTCACAAAAGCCTTCCATATTTATTTTGTGGAAACAGAAATCATTAAATCTAATATGCTGAAATGGGTCTATTAACGCCATCTTGTCTCGTCATTCAATTACAAATGAATGATAGGCTATGTTTTCCAATGTAAAACGGCTAAATTTGACCAAAAAAAAGTCGTATACTTTTACTCATTTGGTAGAACTTTAGTCATTTAACATTTCTGTCGCAAACAGTTGTCAAATATTAAATGTTTAGCTACTTCTTACCTCAGCTCGCACTCTTTGACCGTTCGCGCTTAAAATTCACACATTTCAAACCTGCAACAAATCATATTTTCCCTCCTCAGGCATTAGACCTTTTTTTCTATTATATTTTACTTCTTTTATTCTCAACCCCGTAACGGACAAAGTGGAATTGGTTTAAAAAAGATTTTAGAATAATTTTGCACAGAACGTTTTTGCTCATGTGTCCCTCATAACAATTGGAAAACTACAAAACATTTATGATCATTTTCACATTTTTATGGGACTCTAGTTAAAAATAGACAAATTGTGCGTTTGTGGTCTTTTATTTTTTGTACAAAAGAAAAATAAAAAAAGTTTTCAATTTAGATGTTTAACTAAAACCTCAATTGGATTGTGTTAGTCTTTAACATCAGGTGGTAATCAGTAAGAAATGCCTTCATTTTTAATCATCTTCCCTATTTTTTCCCAAAATAATAGGCAAGTTGAGAATAGAGGGAATGCATTAACGTCACTTTCCCGCCGGACACGCCCCCCTCAGCCGGACTGAGTGGCAGAAGAGCTGCTGCGTGGCTGGAGTTAATAGGGGAAACTGCGAAAACGCGAGTAAAACAAACTATTATCAGTTTAAACTAAAAGTTGGACTCGATATAGTGTTCCTTACAACTTATCAAAGATCCAGTGATCCATGGATATTGACATGCAGCCAGGAATCGTGTTTCCTGACATTTATATGTGCCTGATTTCGACGCCGGGGAAATAAATTAAGAAAATTTGCCTGTAAACGTTTTATATAAATACAATATAGATAGGTCTAAATCCGAGTGATCACTTACATTAATGCTATACTGTATATCATCATATCGTCCAGCCCTAAAACTTGTATAGTTTTTTGTCAGTGTTTATTTAAAAACATACAATTATGCAGAATATAGTCTGTTCTGTAGCTTTTTGCAGTCTGTAAAAATATACAGTACCTCAGATTTCTGGTCAAATCTAGTTGTACAGTCAATCGCAAAGCTCTTTCCCGTTTTAGATGTGTTTTGTGTGTTTTTCACGGCATTCACGCTGAAAACAAATGCTGCCGCTCAGTCTTGTTGCCACTTGTGGGCGTGACCGCATTCACTCCGGCCGACGGTGACGTCATGCGCATACCCTCTTGATTGAGGTAGAAGACTGTTACTGGTTTGAAGGGAGACATTCCCTTCAATTTTATTTTTAATTTTGTGTGTCTCATATTGTGCCCTTTTTGGGTCAACATGTATCTGCATGCACAGCAGTGTTTCTGCTGCTGATGTGGCTGCCATTTCTGACATAGGATGATTGTCAATGTTTAGGCGGACATATTACATCAAATATTCTATTTATAACAAAATTATGAGCTGTCATCTCAGTATATCTGTACTGGGACCACGACCTTTATTTTAATTTAAAAATATTAATAAATGAAGTGAAAAAACTCAACCCTGAAACAATGAGAAATATACAGATATGTGACGGTTGTTTTTGTTGCTCAAAATGGCCGCCCACTGCTCCTCATGTAGTTTAGGAGAGATCATAGATCATATATGGCAGCAATGACATACGTACATTGTATATACTTATGGATTAAAATAACATTTTGGAAAATGGGGTCGAGTAGTTAAACTTGACAGTACCCTCCCTGTAATACACCTCAAAAATATGAAATTACTTACCATCTTCTGCGCCAATGTTAAAGAGACCTGAATGATGTCATTTCTGGTAAATGTCACATTGATGGAGCCTAAATTATTGGCATGACAGGGTTGAGTTTAGACTGAGGGACATAACTTTATAGTTTGTTATTTATAAAATATCTTGCATTTTTTAGAAAATTATTTTTCACAAGAAAATAACAAATACAATATTAAATAAATACAATATTGCCAAAAATTATAGACACTGCACATTTTCTTTAATATTTTCTAAGTCCAAATGCAGTGAAGTGCCTCAGGGACATGTACAATAGAAATAACATTATTTTAGGATAAATTATTTAAATGCAATAATTTTTATTCATTATAATGGACATACCAAATTAAGGAAAGCTTTTAACATTTGATTCTGGTGAAACACCACTTTATAAAGTCCGGGGGAATTAAATATTACCGAATCCCAGGAATGACCTACTAATAAAATCATGATGACATTGTTACGTTTATTTCAAGAACGTTTGGTCTGTTGAGTCACACAGCACGACTTTTTTCAGTTTTGTCATGTCTTTATTCAGTGAATCCATGGTCATTTTAACAAAATGAGGAAAGGGCTAGAATCACAGAAGAGTTAGAATCACAAGAATTTGAATGGATTTCCTTTGCTTAACAAAACTGGACTGAGATATTTAATACTCAACAATATTATTGATCCGACTGCACTGGAGAGTGCAACGCAGAGCTGGACGATGAATTTTTAATTTTGTTTGCAGAACTGCTTAAAAGATGAAATTAACTAATTTAACAATTGATGATCTTTACAAGGAATCTGAATCAACACTGAACTGACTCGAGCTGAACAACAGCCGGAATGCATCATTTTCCCATTATTACTATAAAGCTGCTTTGAAACAAACTGTATTGTGTAAAGCGCTATATAAATTATATAAATAAAGGTGATGAGACTTGACTTGAGAGGAGATGAATCAGAAGATGGCGGACGAGATGGCGATCAGGCGGCCTCTTCTTCACCCTCCTCCTCAAACTCTCCCTCCTCGGCAGTGGCTTCTTGGTACTGCTGATACTCGGACACCAGGTCGTTCATGTTGCTCTCGGCCTCTGTGAACTCCATCTCGTCCATTCCCTCGCCGGTGTACCAGTGCAGGAAAGCCTTGCGGCGAAACATGGCAGTGAACTGCTCGGAAATGCGCTTAAACAGCTCCTGGATGGCAGTGCTGTTACCGATGAAGGTTCCCGACATCTTGAGCCCGCGTGGCGGGATGTCGCAAACCGCTGTCTTCACATTGTTTGGGATCCACTCCACAAAGTAGCTGCTGTTCTTGTTCTGGATGTTCAGCATCTGCTCGTCCACCTCCTTCATGGACATGCGTCCGCGGAAAACGACGGCCACGGTTAGGTAGCGTCCGTGGCGCGGGTCGCACGCTGCCATCATGTTCTTGGCGTCGAACATCTGCTGGGTGAGCTCGGGAACGGAGAGCGCGCGGTACTGCTGGCTCCCCCTGCTGGTGAGAGGAGCGAAGCCAGGCATGAAGAAGTGCAGGCGAGGGAAGGGCACCATGTTGACCGCCAGTTTGCGAAGATCAGCGTTCAACTGTCCGGGGAACCTCAGACAGGTGGTGACGCCGCTCATGGTGGCCGAGACGAGGTGGTTAAGATCGCCGTACGTGGGCGTGGTAAGTTTAAGCGTGCGGAAGCAGATGTCGTACAACGCTTCGTTGTCAATACAATAGGTCTCGTCTGTGTTCTCAACCAGCTGGTGGACGGACAGCGTGGCGTTGTAGGGCTCCACGACCGTGTCCGACACTTTGGGAGACGGCACCACGCTGAAGGTGTTCATGATGCGGTCGGGATACTCCTCGCGGATCTTGCTGATGAGAAGCGTTCCCATGCCGGAGCCGGTTCCTCCTCCGAGCGAGTGCGTGAGCTGGAAGCCCTGCAGGCAGTCGCAGCTCTCAGCTTCCTTGCGAACCACGTCCATCACAGAGTCCACCAGTTCGGCGCCCTCCGTGTAATGACCCTTAGCCCAGTTATTACCCGCTCCGCTCTGACCTACAGAACGAGCAGGACACAAAACCATTAGCGTTTTATGATGCAAAGTTAAGGGGTTAGTTCACCTAAAAATTACATTTCTGTCTACCTTAACTTACCCTTATGCTGTTCCAAACCCATTAGACTTTTATTATACTTATATGATGCACAGATTGAATTAATGCTTTTATTCACATATAAATATTGATCAGCGAACATAAACAGAAGCTCAACCAAATCTGCTTGACGTGTGAAAAACAAACCTCTTGTAGAAGCTCAAACGTAATGCGTAACACATGAGAATGAATCTCATTGGTTCTTGCTCAAGCTCAATCGTGATGCGTAACACAAGAATTAATCTCATTGGTTCTTGCAGAAGCTCAATCGTGATGCGTAACACAAGAATGAACCTCAATGGTTCTTGCTAAAGCTCAAACGTGATGCGTAACACGCGAGAAAGAACCTCATTGGTTCTTGCTGAACTCAAATGTGATGCGTAACACGCGAGAAAGAACCTCATTGGTTCTTGCTGAACTCAAACGTGATGCGTAACATGAGAAAGAACCTCATTGGTTCTTGCTGAAGCTCAATCGTAATGCGTAACATGAGAAAGAACCTCATTGGTTCTTGCTGAACTCAAACGTGATGCGTAACACGAGAATGAACCTCAATGGTTCTTGCTAAAGCTCAAACGTGATGCGTAACACGCGAGAAAGAACCTCATTGGTTCTTGCTGAACTCAAATGTGATGCGTAACACGCGAGAAAGAACCTCATTGGTTCTTGCTGAACTCAAACGTGATGCGTAACATGAGAAAGAACCTCATTGGTTCTTGCTGAAGCTCAATCGTAATGCGTAACATGAGAAAGAACCTCATTGGTTCTTGCTGAAGCTCAATCGTGATGCGTAACACGATAAATAATCTCATTGGTTCTTTCAGAAGCTCAAATGTGATGCGTAACACGCGAGAAAGAACCTCATTGGTTCTTGCTGAACTCAAACGTGATGCGTAACACGCGAGAATGAACCTCATTGGTTCTTGCTGAAGCTCAATCGTGATGCGTAACACGCGAGAATGAACCTCATTGGTTCTTGCTGAAGCTCAATCGTGATGCGTAACACATGAGAATGAACCTCATTGGTTCTTGCTGAAGCTCAATCGTGATGCGTAACACGCGAGAATGAACCTCATTGGTTCTTGATGAACTCAAACGTGATACGTAACACGCGAGAATGAACCTCATTGGTTCTTGCTGAAGCTCAATCGTGATGCGTAACACGCGAGAATGAACCTCATTGGTTCTTGATGAACTCAAACGTGATGCGTAACACGCGAGAATGAACCTCATTGGTTCTTGCTGAACTCAAACGTGATGCGTGACACGCGAGAATGAACCTCATTGGTTCTTGATGAACTCAAACGTGATACGTAACATGCGAGAATGAACCTCATTGGTTCTTGCTGAAGCTCAATCGTGATGCGTGACACGCGAGAATGAACCTCATTGGTTCTTGATGAACTCAAACGTGATGCGTAACACGCGAGAATGAACCTCATTGGTTCTTGCTGAACTCAAACGTGATGCGTGACACGCGAGAATGAACCTCATTGGTTCTTGATGAACTCAAACGTGATGCGTAACACGCGAGAATGAACCTCATTGGTTCTTGCTGAACTCAAACGTGATGCGTAACACGCGAGAAAGAACCTCATTGGTTCTTGCACATGAAGCAAACATGCTTGAGCTTCTGTTTAACACAACTGCTGTGAGAGTTGATCAATGTTGAAATATGTGATTAAAAGCCTAAATTCAATCATGCTAGTGAAATCCATTCAGGTAGGAGTGGTGCAGAAAATGCTAAAAACAGGTAATTTTGTTGTACCTTCATTCTAATGTTGATCAATCTAAATGATTTTAAATTAGCCTGTCAGTTGGTACTAATTAGCATACTACAATAGAAATGTATAAACCATAATACAAATTATAAGAAAAACTCAAATTAATCAAATACAAAATATTTGTTTACAAGGCCAATAGGAGTCTGTGATTTTTATTTTATCTTTCATTTAAAATAAATTTAGAGGGATACTCATGTTGTTCCAAATCTGTATGATATTCATTCTTGTGCAGAACACACACACACACACACACACACACATGTATATATATATATATATTATAAGAATATATTTCAGGGTACAAAATAACACTGGACCCTACTGACTTTTTTCTAAACTCACCAGTGTTTCACTGAATAAAAAAGTAATAAATAGTAAAGTAAAGGCAATAATGTAATTGAAATTGTCTGGCCATCCCTTTAATTTCACTATAAAAATGTCTGCACGGGTTTCATTGAAAAATATATCTGAGATATTTCAACATTCAGAAGTGAATCAATGTATAACACTAAAAAAATAAATCAGATGTTAGCATGCAATGATATAAGAGTGGAGGGTGTTTATGTACCAAAAACAAAGTTGTCAGGCCTGAATATCTGTCCAAAAGGCCCGGAGCGGACCGAGTCCATGGTTCCCGGCTCGAGATCCACAAGGATGGCACGAGGGACATACTTTCCCCCTGAGAAAACAGACAACCAAAGAATGCACCTCAATATAAGGACTTAAGTTGTTTGTATGGAGATTGTGTCTACAAGCTAGGGTTAATTGTAATAAAATAAAACATTTAGTATTAAGATGGTGGTGTTCTGTGATATGCAAGGGCCCTTAAATGGGTCAATCCAGGAATCAGACATTTGACATTCCCTAACGGTGGTTATGTGCTTACCAGAGGCTTCGTTGTAGTAAACACTGATGCGGTCCAGCTGCAGGTCACTGTCTCCATGATAGCTGCCGGTGGGGTCAATGCCGTGCTCGTCACTGATCACCTCCCAGAACTGAGCGAAAAAAAATGGAAGCCATGAAGAATCACTGATGCTATGTAATAAGCCCAGGGCTAGTGGTACCACTGGGAAGTTGTCTAAAAAATTATATCGCATAAGATATCAAGTCAAAAGTTAAACAAATGCATGCTTTCTGTATACAGCATGATGGTTATACACTTGGTTCAAAATCCTCTTGAATATGCAATATAATATTTGTCCAGTATCAGTTTTTGCAATATCTGTTGTGAACAGTAGAACCACACTACATTAGGATAAGAGGCCGCATATAAGACTGATATAACTGTTACAAATGCATAGCATTTATTAATTATGACATTTGTTGGCCAAATCAATGGGTTGATAAGATTGAACATTCTTTTAAATTTTTGTTCATTCATTGTTTCGTTACATAATTGCTGTACTGTATAGTTCCTCTGTTGATTTAACTGTAACGTTTTATTCTTGAGCAATAAGAGAGAAAACGCCCCTTTTGTAGTCAACGTTTTGAAATATGCCTATAAAAAAAAAAAAGACAAAAGTAAACATCCTAATAAATTTCCACAGTATACGCTGCACTCTTTAATATTGCATTTAGAGCTAATTTGATGGAAATGTATAAGCTAATTTCAGAGAAAAACAAGAACGAAGAGCATCCCCATCCCCCTCCCCCGTGAACATTGCCAAACGTCTAGCATCGCCTACTACGCCATTGGAATGTAACGTTACTGCATTGAAAGAAAACACGACGAAAAAAAGACACGGATATGTTCTATTAAACGTGTCGTTATAATTAAAATGCTTAATTATCGTGCAATATTTTGGATGATTGTAAGGCGAGTTAAGGCGCGAGCCAGCCGCCACACCCCTCTCGCGCACCCGGCGAGACATACGCATCAAACAAATACGACATAACGAAAAACGCATCGATCGGTTCTCGTTAGACAATTTAAAAAGCCATCGACTTCCATAACCTTTAGGAAACTGCTACAAAGACTGTAAATAAAATGAAAGATTAGTAGCAGCGCAAATCAATATATTTTAAAGATATGAGAGGGCCTATACAACATAGAACTGAAAGAAAATGTTTATTTCTCGTGTTCTACCTTCGCTCCGATCTGATTCCCGCACTGGCCCGCCTGAAGATGCACTATCTCACGCATGTTGACTTGAAAGATGTGAAAATAATGTGTAAATCTGTTGAATCTCGATGGCCCGTTCTCACACCCTCTTCGGATTATGTCTCGCCCAGACTAGTGCGTAGTGCGCGCTCCCGTCAGCCTGAATCCAACAGTCAGTCCGTGTTGCCAGATTGGGTCGAAGATTTCCACCCTTAAATCTCACCAAAACCCGCCCACTACAAGAAAACCCGCCCAAATCATTAACTGCCAAAAACAATGTGATAGAATTTTATTGCCATGTCATTACCGGTTGATAAGGACGATTTTTTATCTCCTTAAACCAAAATAATGATGACAAAGAATGAAAATAAACCAGGGAAACGGATAAACAGGGCAAATGCATTAAAGAGAATTAGCAAATATTACTAACATGTCTTTAGGCCTACTAAACGGCAATGAATCAAGGAATTAACAGATTACTTTAATCATTGGAAAAACAATTTTCAATGTCAATAATAGTAAGAATAAGTCCATTTAATTAAAAAAGTGCACAATATAAGTGAAAAAGCAACGTAATTAGCAGGCATTTAACACATTTTCATGCACAAAAATGCAAACAAACAACTCCAAAAATGTGTCATTCAAACTGTACAATAATCCAATAATAATGCACTTAATTTTGTGTTGCATCGGACAGAACTAATTTCTAATTTAATTAATAGGCCTACATCAGACAGAACTAATTTCGTGAAGTAGAACAAACTGCAGAACTTTGCACATTCAAAACTGATGCTTGTCAGGAGTAGCATATAGGCTATAATCCCATAATCAGTTTCGATTCTGATTGAATCATTCAATTGTGCTCTGATTTCAGAGTTACAAATATAATTTACAAAGAGCCTTTGAGTCATCATCTCCCACAGGTTTATTAGGCCTATATGTTTTGAGTTTCCTATTCTTACAGTGCAACTTAGGCCTATCCCACTTTGGTTTTGCGATTTCTTGAATATAGGCTAGGCTACTACAAATAAAAAATCTGGCCCTTTATCGCTCTAAAACCCCGTCACTCACGAGACACGTATCACCAACATCAAAGACAGCAAATTGATTGACAGGTCTCTCTTACCCGGCCCAAACAGTTGTGTTAAGAAAAAAAGAAATGTGTACACACATTATTTTTCTGTGATACTTTCCGTATTGTAGATGTGTTCGAACTTGGAACGTAATGACATGACTAAACATAAAAGCTAAGAATAAGGAAAAAAAACACGCCAGTTATTTGAAAAAAACTGCCCAAATTTGCTTTGGACAATACGTTTTTTCCGGTCAAATCCGAACAAAAGAAGCCCAATTGGGCGGAAACCAGTCCAATCTGGCAACACTGGCAACAGTGCTGCATTATGACGCAATCATCTCCATGACAACAGAGCGGATAAGATGGTCCAGCATTCCCTCATCTTTCTCTAGAGAGGCTCGTGTGTAGTCTTATAGCTGAGTCATTCTCTGAGCCTTTTGTGTCCCCAATAAAGGAAACGATCTTACTGCCTTAAAATATTGAACAATAGCAATTTGAAAGCTGTCTTAATCACATAACACCATTTTAACTCATCAATCATATTGAAGTTGATTAAACCCACCATTTTTTCCCATATGTCCCTTGTATCCCAATTTCATGATAAATACAACACTTATAGGATACATATTTTTCCCCCAAAAAAGTAACACGTATATATATATTATATATATTTTAATATTATAATTAATTAGGAAGGTTTTTAGCTTGTCCCTGTTATTTTTGCATTCTGGGAGTCACTGATGAGTTTTGTATGATTCACCCAGGATGCATTGCAGCATGAAGCATGTCACCGTTATTGAGATTAATGCGCTGATTCTTGAGATTTGTGTTTGTATAAGGTGTTTGTATATTGTATTGTTTAATTAAATACTAAAAATGTATATTTATCATGCTGTAAAAATCCTGATTATTATGATATTTTAAAATTGATTCCAGAGAATAGACCCTGGATGAAATCAGGCCGTTACAATATGGTAATGTTATTTATCATCAACATACTTGATCACATTTTCTCTTGCTATAACAAACACAGAGGCTGTGTCCGAAATCTCCACTCAAACCACTACTCCCTAACCCCTATGTAGGGGGTAGGGAGTAGAGCACTATATAGTGAGCTCACCAGCATAATAGAAACACCACTTTCGGACACTACTCGATCGTCTCTCGGCGCTGTTGATTACGTCATTACTGTCGCACTATTTAAACGCGCCATCATCTGTCAGCTGGTGCCGAGCCAGCTCTGGGCTAAATAGATTTTTTTTTTATAAATAAAAATTTGATATTGAGCTTATTTCTCCAAAATTGTAAAATTAAAAGTAATTTCTGGCCATTTCTGTTATAATGCGTTACTCCACACATGATTATAACTTATAAACATAAATAAAATTAATACACATATTTCATATATTTTCATTTTTGCGCCACACCGTTTTCACTTGCCTGTCGACATTAGAAAAAAAACAGATCTACGTTATCAAATATCTTGCTCATAATACTCTTAATAAAACAGCTTTTAGACTCTGTGGAGATGCCACTCAATATTTCTCTTTTTTGTTTGTTTGTTCTCGTGATTCAGAAGATTTCGTGGATTAGCAAAAGAAACAGGATTTCTAGACAGAAAACGAACATAACTTACATTTGTATGACAAATTCGTATTGTTGTCGCGCTGTTCTCCTTGACGTCCATCCGCCTTTTTTGCGATCAGCGCAATGTAGGGCTTGGGTTAGTGACCCAACCAATGCGTATCATATGCACGTAAAAACTCACTTTAGCGTATAAATTACACGACAATACACATGCGTGCTATAAAGACGCATTTAGTGTGATCGGGTTGGACCATCGGTTGTACACTACTTTTCAAAATGCATTCTGGGATACATTGAGTGGACTATATAGGGTATAATAATCATCACTATACATTCGGACAGCACTACAAAATGGCGAGCTCACTATATAGTCCACTATATAGTGAGTAATGGGAGATTTCGGACACAGCCAGAGTGAAACAACATCAAATAGTCAAGGCCAAAGAGCTCAACTAAATCAAACAGGAGTCTAAAATGATTGGGGCCGCGGAGATTCATCTATTAGATCTCTATAACTGTGCAGTAAACAGGAAAGCAGTCTGTACTGACCCGTGTCATCCTCTGTACCGCTCTTTTCAGTTACTGCCATCAGGTTTCAACTTTAGAGCTCCTTTAGCCAAAAAGAAAGCTTACAGAAACGATACTCGGTTACTGACGTAACCTCGGTTCTCTCTAGAGAGGGAACGAGTATTGCGTAAGTTTAGCTTACGCTACGGGAAAGATTCATCTTCTCGAGATATTGAAGCCAAAAAATTATCCTTAATTTTGTATTCATTGTCAACGCAGTGCAGCAGCTAGCAGACCTAGAGCAGGCCATCTCGCGTGCTTATTGGCTGCCCTGCATGCATCTGCTGCAGCCTACCAGTGAGCCTCGCGTGACGTCACGCCCAATTGGAGGCGCTCGCGCCTTCATAGCGTCATAGCCCGCTAGGATGGGCGTGGCTTAGCGTATATAAGAAGGGGCTCGTAGGCTGAATCCCTGGTTTTTCGACCACTGAAGCGAAGTCGCTCGTGGCGCGAGCACGGCCGGTTACGCAATACTCGTTCCCTCTCTAGAGAGAACCGAGGTTACGTCAGTAACCGAGTATCGTTCTCTTACGAGAGGTTCTCTCGTATTGCGTAAGTTTAGCTTACGCTACGGGAACACTTTGTCAACGCCGTGCGCGCCCAGCATCCACCATGAAGCCCCGAACTTTCAGGGAACCCATATAAGGTGGAGAATAAGGTGGCCAGCCAAGCGGGCCATCACTTGTACATAAGCACACATAGGGAATACAGAGCAGCGCGCCGGTCTGTATAAGCACATGGCACATACCCTACTTAGTGCAGCTCAACCAGGAGAGCTTGGGTCGTGTAAGAGTGATCTGAGCAGGAAGCCTGGGCAGAATACACCTCTCTATTAAACCGACAACAGTTTAGCCTGCAAGGCAGGAACTTCCAGGTTATAAAACCTGATAAAGGTAGACGGGGAGCTCCAGCCCGCCGCCACACATATGTCATGGATAGAAATTCCACTGGACCATGCCCACGAAGAGGCCACGCCTCTCGTGGAATGAGCCCTGATGCCCAGCGGGCATTGCAGACCTTTTGACGCATAAGCGGCTGCTATAGCGTCCACTATCCATCTGGACAGACTCTGTTTCGAGGAGGCGAGACCTTTGGCGCGCCCACCGAACGAAACAAACAGCTGATCCGAACGCCTGAATGAGGCGGAGCGCGTAATGTAAGATCTCAGCGCTCTGACAGGGCAGAGGCGGCTCCCATCACTTTCGCTGTCAGATGCTGGGAGCGCTGACAGCGAGATAACTTGCGCTCTGAACGGAGTGCCCATCACTTTCGGAACATAGCCATGTCTAGGTCTGAGGATGACTTTCGAGTCATTCGGCCCGAACTCAAGACACGACGCGCTGACAGACAGCGCATGTAGGTCCCCCACCCGCTTTACTGACGACAGTGCGGTCAGAAAGACGGTTTTCAGTGATAGATATTTCAACTCCACGGAATCCAGTGGTTCAAAAGGGAAGGCTTTCAGGGCCTCTAGGACCAGAGATAGATCCCACATGGGAACCGACGGGGGGCGCGGCGGGTTCAACCTCCTAGCTCCCCTAAGGAAGCGGATGACCAGCTCATGTCTTCCCAATGACTGGCCGTGCGTCGACTCTGCGAACGCTGCCACGGCCGCCACATATACTTTGAGCGTGGATGGGGACCTCCCCTTTTCCAACAGCTCTTGTAGGAAGGAGAGCAGTTGCGCCACCCCGCATGTCCGCGGGTCCAGACCTCTGTCAGTGCACCATTCCGAGAACACCGACCATTTAGACGCGTAGAGCCTTCTCGTGGAAGGGGCTCTAGACTGCGTGATCGTGTTCATTACTCCTTCTGGCAGGGCAACGAGTACCCGTTGATCACCCATGCGTGCAGAGACCAGCGCTCTGGATGGGGATGCCAGATCGTGCCGCGAGCCTGAGAGAGGAGATCTGCCCGCACCGGAATCGGCCACGGAGCTGTGTGTGACAGCCGTGCCAGCTCCGGGAACCAAATCTGATTCTCCCAACGCGGGGCTATGAGGAGCACCGAGTGGCGCGTTTCCCTGATTCTCTTGATTACCTGTGGTAACAGAGAGACCGGAGGGAAAGCATATAGCCGGAGGCTGGGCCAGACTTGGGCCAGCGCGTCCTCGTCCTTCGAGAAGAACGTTGGGCATTGAGCGTTGTCTTTTGACGCAAATAGGTCGACTTCCGCCCTGCCGAACAGGCGCCACAGTTTCTGGACCGTTTGGGGGTGCAGGGACCATTCCCCTGGGGGAACGTTGCCCCTGGACAGTTTGTCTGGACCGTCGTTCAAATGGCCCGGCACATGCGCTGCCCTCAGCGAGCGCAGGTGCAACTGGGACCAAATAAGGAGGCGCTCCGCCAGATTGCAGAGATTTCTGGATCTGACACCGCCCTGACGGTTTACATAGGATACCACAGACATGTTGTCCGAGCGGACGAGAACATGTTGGTCCTGTATGAACGGGAGAAAGCACTTCAGCGCATTCTCGACCGCTATCATCTCCAGACAGTTTATGTGAAACCCCCTCTCTTGGTCTGACCACTGGCCGAAGACCGGTCTGCCCTCGAACAGCGCGCCCCAACCCCAGTTGGACGCGTCTGTCGAAACGACTTTCCGGTAAGAGACGGTTCCCATCGTCACTCCCATCTGGTACCAGTCGGTCACTAACCAGGGCTGCAGAGCCGCTATGCAGGTCTGAGTCACTCTGATTTTCTGACCGCCAGAAACCCAAGCTCGGCGGGGCACGCGAGCATTCAGCCAGCGCTGGAGCGGGCGCATGCGCAGTAGGCCCAGCTGAAGCACCGCTGCAGCTGAAGCCATACAGCCCAACATCCTCTGAAAAGTTTTCAAAGGGAGAACGCTGCCCTTCTGGAAACCCGCGGCTAAGTGGCGAACCCGGAGCGCGCGCTGCGCCGATAGACGGGCCGACATGGTCACCGAGTCCAGTTCTATTCCTAAAAAGGAGATTGACTGGCTGGGTAGTAATGAGCTCTTGGTCCAGTTGACCGTGAGACCCAAACTTTCCAGGTGACTGAGAAGCACTGTTCTGTGAGACAGCAGCTCCGCCTCTGACTGTGCCAAAATCAGCCAATCGTCCAGATAGTTCATTATCCGCAGCCCCTGACTTCTCAGGGGGGCGAGCGCTGCGTCCATGCACTTCGTAAATGTACGGGGTGCCAGAGACAGGCCGAACGGCAGGACGGTGTATTGATATGCCTGACCGTCGAAGGCGAATCTCAAAAATCGCCTGTGACGGGGTATTATCTGTATCTGGAAATAGGCATCCTTCAGATCTAGAGAAATAAACCAGTCCCTCGGGCGAACGTGCGCGAGGATTTTCCTGGTCGTCAGCATTTTGAACGGTCTTTTCGCAAGCACCTTGTTCAAATGTCTCAGATCTAGGATCGGTCTGAAGGCTCCGTCCTTCTTGGGCACGAGAAAATAACGGCTGTAAAAGCCTGACTCGCTCAGAGAAGGCGGCACCTTTTCTATAGCCCCTTTGCACAGCAGCTTTGCTATTTCTGCGTGAAGTAGGTGTGCTACTTCCGCATTCACTATCGTCGCGGTCCGGGCTTGAAAGCGCGGGGGACGGCGAATGAATTGAAGTGTATAGCCCTGCTTTACTGTGCTCAGCACCCATTCTGAAACCCCCGGGATAGATTCCCACGCAGCTATGTGAGCCGCTAGGGGGCGAATGGCCTCCGGGTTCAGATCGCCGCCATTCGCGGGCATGTGAAACTGAACCGGAGCTGAGAGCGCGGCGCGCGCGCTCTCTGTTCTGGGCAACGGCTGCTCGCTGAAAGCCGAAACCGGCTGCTTTGTGTGAGATGTCCCAATCATAAGGGATGGGGAACCCTTTTTCCTCACTTTCTGAAGCGCGAGCGGCGCTTTGGGCAGAAAAGCGTTCTGTAAGCGTGAGCGCGTTTGCGCGGGCACGAGACTTACACATGCATGTGACGCCCCGATCAAAATAGATGGGGAGCGTTTTATAATCGCCCTGTGTTTCATGATAACACTTAAACTTGCGGGCGGCGCCCGGGGGGGGGTTTGTGATAGCAAGCGTGAACGCTCTCTGGCGGGCACGGGACTTACAATCATAACCTGCTGTTTTGACCGTGCAACAGAGCGGGTAGATAGTGGGCACAACACTGTGGACACATTTCTTACATTCAACACTCGAGCGGCTTTTCTGCGCTTTATGAGAGTGTGCTCTGTGGGTGACACGATATTTGATGTGCTTGTGTGTAGGGGTGAACACTGGGGCGTGGGCACTTTCACTACACTTAAAACACTGACGGCGGGAGCCGGACCAGACATAATGCTCTTTTTGAGATTTCTCTGGGTCGCCGTAAAAACGGCGTTTGTGTGCAGGCGAGAGGGTGAACAAACCGGCTCGTTGGCTGCTAAATGAACCACTGCAGTAGCCTGACTGAAGGGGACTGACAGGGAAATGAGCTTTGACGGCGGTCCGGCCGTGGCGGGACACGCGCGTCTTTTTTCTCTCTTTGTTAGGAGGATTTCGCATGCTCAGACTTCAACGTAATCTTCTGCCGAGGCCCCCTGGGGGGCGGCGGTCTGTGACGGCTGTCCGAGCGCGACCTAGGGCGGCCGCCCTGACGTCGCTGCGAAGGCTGCGGTTGTGCTGGACGCTGGGTGTTAGCTCGTACAGGAGGCTGGCTTTGTTTCTCGCGAGAGCGGCCTGTAGCGGAGCTCGAGCGTCGCGGCAGGAAGAGATTCATGGCCTGCGTGGTCTTTTGTACCTCCGAGAAACGGTCAACGATCCCGTTAACCGCTGGGCCGAAGAGACCAGTGGGGGAGAGCGGCGCGTTCAGAAAGGTGGCCCGCTCAGCTTCCCTCATATCCGCGAGCGTCAACCAGAGATGCCTCTCTGTCACGGTTAACGCGGCCATGGCTCGTCCGATAGCCTGAGCTGCGGTCTTGGTGGCACGGAGAGAGAGATCCGTCGCACTTCTCAGATCTGTAACCGCAGCCGGATCCCGGCCCTTCTCGTCCCATTCACGGAGGAGGTCGGCCTGCAAGATCTGCAACACAGCCATGGAGTGGAGAGCAGACGCGGCCTGGCCGGAGGCGGCATATGCGCGGCCGACCAAGGCGGACGTGGCTCTGCAGGCTTTAGACGGGAGGGCTGACCGAGACCGCCATCTCGCGGAGGGCGGGCAAAGGTGCGCTGCGACCGTCTCTTCCACGGGGGGAATAGCCGTGTATCCCTTCTCGGCGGCGCCGTCCACCTGGGAGAGCGACGCGGAGGCCTGGGACTGAAGTCTCGAGGAGAATGGTGCATTCCAGGACTTCGTCAGCTCCGCGTGAAGTTCCGGCAGGAATGGAGCGGGCCTGCTCGCTGAAGCTGCACGGCGGCGACTCTGAAGGAAACAGCCGTCGAGCCTGTTCGGCGCGGGTTCCTTCGGTAGCGACCACTCGAGCCCGAGGCGGTCGACGGCCTGCGTCAGCAGGCGCATAAGTTCCGCGTCAGCTCCAGCGCGGGAACGGCTAGATTCCTGGATCGACGAGGAGCCGGAATGAAGCGACCATTCCTCGCTGTCTGATGCCAGGATAGAGCAGCAATCTCTCGTGGCGTGTTCCTCTGCCTCCCCCTCCGATGCGACGGCAGTGAGGCTCGTGAGCGGCAGCTGCGCGTCGGGGAGGGGAGGCGGGGAGGGCGAAAGCGAGGCTCGAGGGAGATCCTCCGGCGAGCGCGTCGCTGTGGCCACGGGCTCCGGCTGCCTCAGGGAACGGCGCTTCTTCCTGCGCGGTGCCCCGGGGGGCGGAGCGGCTGCATCCGGATTGAAAGCCTCGAGTCGAGCCCGTAGGGTCGACAGCGGAAGCGCTTCGCAGAGCTCGCAGCCGCCGGACGCGAGGGCGAGCTCTGCATGTTCCAGGCCCAGGCAGAGAGCGCAGATCACGTGGCGGTCTCCAACGCTGAGCGGGGCTCTGCACGAGCCACAGGAAGTGCGAGGCATCTTTAGAAAGACGCTCGCGCTCTTTTAGAAATTCCTGTGGAAGCAATGTAAAAAGGATACGTCGCCGGATAGCGTAGCTTGCACGGCGGCTGAAGGTGGCGAAGACGGCCGGCTTCCTCAGCGCTGTCCTGAGCTGGCTGTTCGCTGTTCGACGGCGGCGGTGGCTTCTCTCTGATTCAGCGATGCGGAGAGCTCGCTGAAGAGTCGAAAAATCAGGGATTCAGCCTACGAGCCCCTTCTTATATACGCTAAGCCACGCCCATCCTAGCGGGCTATGACGCTATGAAGGCGCGAGCGCCTCCAATTGGGCGTGACGTCACGCGAGGCTCACTGGTAGGCTGCAGCAGATGCATGCAGGGCAGCCAATAAGCACGCGAGATGGCCTGCTCTAGGTCTGCTAGCTGCTGCACTGCGTTGACAATGAATACAAAATTAAGGATAATTTTTTGGCTTCAATATCTCGAGAAGATGAATCTTTCCCGTAGCGTAAGCTAAACTTACGCAATACGAGAGAACCTCTCGTAAGAGAACTCTTTTATTCCAACTTCAATTTCTATTTTAAATAAGACCAAATAGTTTTAATAGCAGGCTATATTGTATTTAAGTCATTGTTAATTTATTTACATATTTGTAAGGTTCTTTGGATTAATTGTGTTTTGTTTGTTTAACCTAAGGCACATTTCTATCATTGGTTGATAAATAATAAAGTTTTTTTAAATTTGAATTTGAATTTGAATACACAAAATGAACATCAAATTTCAATGAACTGAACAGCAATATCAAATGAGCAAATGAATCAGTAACTTTTGTCTCTCTCTCTCTCTCTCTCTCTCTCTCTCTCTCTCTCTCTCTCTCTCTCTCTGTGTGTGTGTGTGTTGTTTTTGTTGCATTATTTTCCTGTTATCTCGGTAAAGCTGCTTTGAAACACTGTATTGTAAAAATTCACTATAAATAAATGATGTGACTTGACTTGATTTGACTGTGTGTGTGCATCCACCATTGTGGATATTTTTTGCATTGTTGGAAGTGTGCCACTTCATTTCTGTCTATTCTGCGTTGTTTCTGATTTTGAGGATGAATTTTGTCCATTTTCTAAGCGGGGTCTTCAGAGACCTAAGAGTGACTTCTTTTCACTCTAACATAAAAACATTCATTCCAGATATCATTCCAATTTATTATACTTTTTTTTTTGTAGATCTAGAAAGTGTTGACAACCATACAAAGTCTATAAATATAAATAAATGCTATATTTAAATAAATAAAAGATAAAAAAGTTTCACTTTAGCAAAAGTCATTTATAAGGGTATTTAAGGATAACATTATATTGACTACAGGTGGACTTTAAGTTTATTTCTGTGATTTCCAGTAAAACAAACTGCAAATAAAAAAAGCAAACAAATAGATAGATAGAGAAATAGCAGTTTGGACTGTGAGGGTCACGGAGGCGAGTATAAATCTGAGCTCTTGCAGGTTCACACACACACACACACACACACACACAGACACACACGATGAAGGTGAAGCTGCTGTGTCTGACTGTTGTTCTTCTCTCCTCACCCCTCCTCACACTGTGTGACCCGCTGTGAGTATAAAACACACCGTTTGCTCAAAGAGTTACTAATAATTTGTTTTTAATATTTCAAACGCTGTGATTTGATCTCCTCAGGTTTGTTCTGTCAGCTCCTAATTTGCTGAGAGTGGGTTCCTCAGAGAACGTGTTTGTGGAGGCTCAGGATTACTCTGGAGGAGATCTGAACGTGAGGATAACAGTGAAGAACTTCCCAAAGAAAGATGTGGAGATACTGTCCAAAGCATTGACACTGACTGGAGACAAAAATTACCAGATCCTTACAGATATAAAGGTGATGCCACATGTAATTTAGAGTACATTTTTGTTTGTAAATTGAAAAATGCTTTTTCTTTAATTAAAAATTTGCAAAGGACTAATTCATTTTCTGTTCTCTAGATCCCTGATGATCAGAACGTCTTCTCTGATGATCCTCTGGAGAAGCAGTATGTGTTTCTACAAGCTCAGTTTCCATCTCACCTCCTGGAGAAAGTGGTCATGGTCTCATTCCAGACTGGATATATATTTGTACAGACAGACAAGCCCATCTACACGCCTGCTAGCACAGGTAAGAATATGTGCTAAAACATGATAAATATAGAGAGAATTAATGCGCAATGTGAACTTTAAACATGTTACAGCATGACATCCTTCTGTTTATTATTTAACGGAATGCTGTTTTTATCAGGGTTTGAAGCTACAGAAAACCAAACAAACAGAACTTTTTTTTTCCTTTTTTGTTTTGACATCTTTTGCAGTTCAATACAGGATTTTTTCTCTGACGTCCAATCTGAAACCCCTGAGTCAGTCTGCAGTCACAGTGGAGATCATGGTATACAGTTTCAGAAGAGCACAATGTTATAACACACACACACACATACGCGCGACATTTCCGCTGTAATGAGCGTAATTTGCACTGACGATCTCAGCAAACACATTGTTAATACTGATTTCTGTTTCTTAAGACTCCACAAGGCATCACAGTTTCATTAGAGAAGATATATCCAGTGAAAGGGATGAAGTCCGGAAAATACGCCATTCCTGAGGTTGCCAGGTGTGTGAAACGCTGACAGGACTGAAGATATTTAACCTGAGTGAACTGACAAAACTTAATTTTCATTATCTATAGTGTCTAATTCAGGACAATATGTTAGTGTATAAGAAAAAATAGTACCGTTCATGATGTTTTCGTCTGTTTAAATATCATAAAAATCGGCATGTTCATGTTTGTGTTCTGTATGTTTCAGTCCTGGGATCTGGAAGGTTGTCACTCGGTACACAAACACTCCTCAGAAGACGTTTACTGCGGACTTTGAGGTCAAAGAATATGGTAAGATGTGTGTCAACAAACTGTATGTTGTGTATGAATAAGAACTGAAAAATATTTACTTGAAAACAAGACAACTGAGTGTGCTAAAGGGGGTATAAGCTCATGTGGAGCCATTGGTTCTCATTGGATATGAAAGAATGAAACAACAAAATATTTCCAAGGCAGCCCTGAGGATACAGTACACTGTCAGAAATAGGGGTACAGTAGGAGTCCATATCTCTCCCCCAAGATACAATCTACACTAGCGTACCCCATAGGGCTTATTATTGGCAGAGGTGTATATAAGTAGAGTAGAAGTAGAGAAAAAGTAGAAGTCCTGCCATGTGTTTTTTCCACCCATGAACTGATTGACAGTTGATTTTTTAGCTGATTTCTGTCCCCTGGCTGAAAAACTGCTAATAAGCAAATCCAGGTGATTGGAACAAAATACTGAGGAGGACTTTTACTTTCTGAACCTGGACTTTACACCTCTGCATAGCAATGCCACATGTCAGCCAAGAGTAAAGAAATAAACCAGAACTGGACCTTGTCTGAGTCACAAAATCTGTGTATATTAAATATGGAGTCATTTCAGCCTTAATAAAGCCTGTTAACAAGCAGAATCACTGAAGGAAAGAAGAGAACAGAAAAAGAGACGAGCAGAAACACAAGAACTACAACTGACTTCAGACACAGTCTTAGATTAAATCAACTGAAGAGAAAAGAAGACATTAAATCTGAAGATCTCAGCAGAGGAGGATTAAACAACTCCACAAACAGCATTACCAGCTTCACGTATTACTAACCAGGGGTGCGTTTCCCGAAAGCATCGTTAGCCAACTATGGTCGCAAGTTCCATCGTTACCAATAGAGTTCAATGGGAATTGCGACCAACTTGAGACCATAGTTGGCTAACGATGCTTTCGGGAAACGCACCCCAGACTGACTTTATTTCTGTCAGACGTCTACAGAAGGTTTTATTGAGAGTTAATAGAGGTTTAACTCTGTTTCATTTGAAGTCACCATAATAGTGACTAGTGTTTCCATTAGTTGGGCTCTAAACTTTTATTATATATTTTATCTCTCTTGGTTGCTGTGACCGTGTGTTTGTCAAGCACATTTACAGTAGCAAAGAAAGCAAAAGAGAAATGAGATCAGGTGATGATGGTTACCTGATCATGGTTGTGTAAGTGTCATGAAACAGACTGATTTGACTCGCTGAGGATTTTATAATCTAGCAATTATGCTATTCCACTAATACATTCACATCACAAACCCTGTGTAACTGCAGCATGAGATATAACAACCGGTTTAAATATTTTAACAAACATAAATGCAAAAATATATATATGTATTTTGCTGACACACACAGATATCAACAATCAGCACATGAATCTCAACAATGGTGACAATCACAAATATTTAGGTAAACAGATTAATTCAGAACATCACGGAAAAGCTACCAATTCACAACAAAAACAACAGCAAAAAATAAAAGCAAATACTTAGAATCAAACAAAATTATAGGACAATCCAGCATAATTTATTCATGTTGCAATGCATGCTGGTAGTTTTGTACTAGACTGGTACCCAGCCTGCATTGCAGAAAAGTACTTTTGTCACCATTGTTGAGATTCATACGCTGATTGTTGATGTCTGTGTGTGTCATCATAAATTGACTGTTTTGTTCTCATGTTTGTTAAAGTCTACTAACTTATTGTTATAATATTGCTGGATCTCATGACAGTGCAGTAACAGGTTTTGTGTTGTGAAAATAAATACATTTGACAAAATAATTAGTAAATTAAAATATCTAATTGAATCAGGCTATTTCATGATGATTACAACATCATCACCAGGGAACCATCATCATCTGATTCCATTTAACTTTAACTTACTTTGCTACTGTAAATGTGTTTGACAAACACACTGTAACAGCAGCCAAAATAGATAAAATATATAATAAGCTTTAAGAGCCCAACTAATGGAAACACTGTTTCATTTAAAGTCACCATAACAGTGATTAGAGTTAAACCTCTGTTAATTCTCAATTAAACTTCTGTAGACATCTGACAGAAATAAAGTCAGTCTGGTTAGTAATAAGTGAAGCTGGTAATGCTGTTTGTGGAGTTGTTTATTCCTCCTCTGCTGAGATCTTCAGATTTAATGTCTTCTTTTCTCTTCAGTGGATTTCATCTAAGGCTTTGTCTGAAGTCAGTTGTAGTACTTGTGTTTCCGCTCGTCTTTTTTTCTGTTCTCTTCAGAGGTGTAAAGTCCAGGTTCAGAAAGTAAAAGTCCTCCTCAGTATTTTGTTCCAATCACCTGGATTTGCTTATTAGCAGTTTTTCAGTCAGGAGACAGAAATCAGCTGAAATCAACTGTCAATCAGTTCATGGCTGGAATAAACACATGGCAGGACTTCTACTTTTTCTCTACTTCTACTTTATACACCTCTGATTATTGGTAAGATAATTAAGTGATTAATTGAGTGATGATGGAGCATTTTAGATGATACCTGATGATAACTAGCAGAATTACTGAAGAAAAGAGAAACACAAGAACTACAACTGACTTCCAGAGATGAAATCAACTGAAGATAAAAGAAGAAATTAAATCTGAAGATCTCAGCAGAGGAGGATTAAACAACTCCACAAACAGCATTACCAGCTCCACTTATTACCGACTAGTTATTGAGAATTAATAGAGGTGTAGATGGTGATGTTTTATTGGAAATAATAGGTTTTTGTAAATTCACCATTATGGTGGTCAGTGTTTGCTTTAGTTGGGCAGTTTGGCTCTTAGCTTCATTATGCAAGTTTGTGGTCTTTATAACAGTGTTTACCAAAACACATCATTTTATCACAAAGGATGCCAGAAACAAAGATGATCAGGTGATGTAGTTTTAACCATCATGAAATGGAATGATTCATTAATAAGCAAAACTGGTAATTTGTTATTAATAGATTATTTTTCACCAATGATGATTTCTTGCAACAAAACAGACATTCTGAATTATGATTTTTTTTTTAACATTGTGGAGCAAATTATTTAAGATACACACAGCCATCAAGAATAAGCATATGAATCCCAGCAATGGTGACATGCTTCATGCAGAAATGCATGCTGGGAACCACCATATTATAAAACTAATGGCTCACAGCATTCATTGCAGCATGAAGCATCTCACCATTGATGTGATTCATATGCTGATTCTTGATGTTAGTGTGTGTGTGTGTACAGTTTCTTTCTTTATTTAGAAATTTATATCCAGAATGTTAAATCTTTGGCAAAAAAAGTTTTGATGGTATAAATCAGTTAATTACAAAGTAACCTCTTTTGGTCAGTGATGACATTAGTCAAACGTTTTTAAATATGATGATGAAAAATATATCACCTGATCATCATTGATTATGGTTTCCTTTGCAACAAAATATGTGTTTTGGTAAACTCCGTTACAAACACAACAACTAAAATACATAAATTGTCAAACCACCCAACTAGAGGAAACACCGATTACCATAATGGTGACCAACTATTTTCAATAAAACGTCAACATCTAAAAATTTGTTTATTCTCAAAAAGAACATCTGTAGATGAATGACAGAAAAAGGTCCAACTGGTTTTAGAGTGATTTCATGTCTTTTCAGTTGATTTAATCTAAGGCTGTGTCTTGAAGTCAGTTGTAGTTCTTGTGTTTCTCTTTTCTTCAGTGATTCTGCTTGTTAACATCAGGTGTCTTCAATAATCAAACAATCATCACTCAATTAACCACTTAATTATCTCATTAACTCTAACACTGCCCCAGTGTAACTTTTAACACCCTGCTGGTGGTTCCCATATGAACACTGAGCGGTGTTAATTTAACACCAGGGAATTAACTGTGACATATATGTTTTCAAGCATTAAAAGGTACCTATATATACCGTTTCTTTTAAATGTTAAGGTACAATATCAAAAGAGACAGCCTCTGCTAAGCCAATTTTTTTAAAGTTGTTGTTTAAAGGTTTTAATGATACCTTAATTATTTAAGGTAGATTTAACTTATTACTATATTTAAGTAGTCTTGAAATAAAGGAAATAAAAGTTTTGTCACAACACCGTAAAATCCCCAGTGTTAAATTAACACTGAGAGTGTGAATTATATAAACTCTGAGCAGAGTGTTAAATGAACGCTGAAGCGGTGTTGAAGTTAATGAAGTCAATAATTGAGTATAATTAACAAAGTTAACCTATTTCAGAAATTGGGCTTTCAGGGAGTTCAGGTCAAATGATTGTGAAATAATGATTATGTTAAAGGCATAGTTCGGCCAAAAATGATATTTAACCCATGCATTACTCACCCTCAAGCCGTTCGAGATGCATATGTCAATCTTGTTTCAGACGAACACATTTTCAGTTATTTTAGAAAATGTCTTAGACCCTTCAGTGGATATAATCTGAAGCAATGGGGTCCACCTCCTTCAAGTCCCAAAATGTGCATACATCCTTCACAAAAGTAATTCATCCGGCTCCAGGGGGATAAACGAAGGCCTTCTGAGGGTAATCCGTGCGGTTTTGTCCTAAAAATATACATATTTAAAACTTTATAAATGAAAATATCTGACTTCCGGCAACGATCGACGCGCGTGCGTTCACGCGCTTTCGTGTTTTGTTTTGCTCTGCTCTCTGGCTGCGCTGGCGCGTTCGTTCTACGTCACGACAGTTCCTACGCTACGCCTTACCTCGTACGCCGACTTCCATCACCCGTGAACGCGCGTCGATCGTTGCCGGAAGTCAGATATTTTCATTTATAAAGTTTTAAATATGTATATTTTTAGGACAAAACCGCACGGATTACCCTCAGAAGGCCTTCGTTTATCCCCCTGGAGCCGGATGGATTACTTTTGTGAAGGATGTATTCACATTTTGGGACTTGAAGGAGGTGGACCCCATTGCTTCACATTATATCCACTGAAGGGTCTAAGACATTTTCTAAAATAGCTGAAAATGTGTTCGTCTGAAACAAGATTGACAGATGCATCTCGAACGGCTTGAGGGTGAGTAATGCATGGGTTAAATACCATTTTTGGCCGAACTATCCCTTTAAAACACAACCAATACCATCAGATCATCTTTTCTCTTTGTTCATCTGGCAGTTATAACGCTGTTACAACAGCCAAACAAAATCTAAAGTAAAAAATGTAAGGGTTAACTGCGCAACTGAAGCAAACACTGATCTCCATAATGGTGACTTAAAATTGTGATTTTTCACTTACAGTGATTCTACTTGTTAACATCAGGTGTCTTCAATGTTGGTCAATCATCACTCAATTAATCACTTAATTATCTCATTAACTTTAACACTGCTTCAGTGTTACTTTAACACTCTTGAGTGTGGAGTCATATAAACTCCCAATAGAGTTAATTTAACACTGTTAAATTACATCAGAGTTTTTGCTGTGCAGTGACAAGCCATTGTACCCCTAAAGGTACAAACTTTATTTTCTGAGACTGTATACAGAGGAAGACATTAACCAAAATGCTTTGAATTTTAAATTTTTTTAAACTTTTTAATTTATTAATAACTTAGGCCAAAAACATAGGCTTTTTACCCTTAACCATGTGAGTGCCTTGGAAGTTTTGTTGTTTCAAAAATATTCATTTACTTGTGTCTTTTCTCTGGTTTGGTTTATAGTGCTTCCAACATTTGAAGTGAAATTAAAACCCAGTAAATCATTCTTCTATGTGGGCGACGAGAGCCTGACAGTCGACATTGAAGCCAAGTAAGACAACATATGTTCTGCTTCACTGTATTGAAAATGAATCTATAATGTGAGTAAACACTGATTTAAAATAGATTTGTGTGTAAATCTGTCTGGACCACTTCTGTCAAAGGTAATTGACAATTAGCATACAGTTTGGATTGGGGGTATGGTTCTGTTCTGGGCGAGCCCAAACTGACATCATTGGGTTATATCAGCTATTGTAATTTTAATGGTCAGATCGAAATTAAATGGTAATGTCTCCTTTACCTCTTCTGAGGAACAGAAAATGTCCAACCTAATCTATCTAATGAAAGCGGATGTGGATCAAGCAGTCGTCGTCAGCGTTTAGTTTTTACAGCTGAAATTGTATATTCTTTTATAGGTACCTGTTTGGACAGAAGGTGGAAGGAAATGCGTTTGTGGTGTTTGGTGTGATGGACGGTGAGAAGAAAATAAGTATTCTTACCTCTCTGCAAAGAGTTCAGGTGAGAGAAATTAAAACCTCTATGATCTCATTTCTCCTCACCTAGAGAGTGACTTAAAACATTAAAAACAGTTTTAACTTGTCTTGTAGACTGATGTTATTGTCTTTCTCATATATGAATAGATAAGGGAAGGAGAAGGAGAGGCAGAACTGACCAGGAAGATGATCACTAACACCTTTCCAGACATTAACCAGCTGGTTGGACAATCAATCTATGTTTCAGTCAGTCTTTTAACAGAAAGTGGTAAGACTCAACAGATACTGTACATCTGTATGCACAAGTTTACATGCATTGTGTGATTTTTATAGTTGCTAATTGTGTGTGTGTGTGTGTGTGTGTGTGTGTGTTTGTGTTTAGGCAGTGAAATGGTGGAAGCAGAAAGGAGAGGCATTCAGATCGTGACGTCACCGTACACCATAGACTTCAAAAAAACACCACAATTCTTCAAACCTGGGATGCCCTTCAGTGTCTCGGTATAAAAAAGTAGCTGATTTTACACATTAAACTCCGTAAATTAAAATAAAATTAACAGATTGCCTATTCTGGCAAAACACACCATATCTGCTCTTCACACAAGCAATTGATTTTACGATACCATTAAGATACTGTTAAGATAACATTCACACATCAGCACCAAAATACTAAACAAAAAATGCTGTAATAAGAGTTATAACTGACAGAAAAAAAAGGAAAAAGTTGATCAGGTGGTTTTGGTTATGTTTTGACATACTCATCATTTGACCTGAATCACAAATCTCATTTTAGAGTTATGTTTACTTTGTTGATTGCAGAACCACTGTGATTCAACAGCAAATAATTCTCAGGATTTTCAATATAATCCAACAAACTATTTCTTAAAAATTCTTTGAAACTAAAAACTTGAAAGAAAATTATTTAGACACACTGACATCAATAATCAGTCTGTGAATCTCAACAATGGTGACAATAATAAAGTATGTTGCAGTGCATTCTGTGTGCCACCAATCAAAACTCATTCATGGCTCCCATCATGCATTGCGGTATGAATAAATTTTGATCTGAATAGTCTTAGTAATTTCCTCTTCCTAATTGAATATTCTGTTTGTCACTGTTTTTGAGATTCATACACTGATTCTAGATGTCTGTGTGTGCCTAACATAAATATTTTTTTATCAGAACAACTTTTTGGAAATCCTTTGGATTAAATTGAAAATTCTGTATATTATGCTGTTGAATCACTGTGATTCTGTCATTTCCGATATAAACATAAATCAGAGCTTAAACTCAAAACGAGTTCAGTGATTCAGGTCAAATGATGATTTTGTTAAAATTCAATAAACACCACCTGATCACATTTTCTCTTTGTTTATCTGGCTGTTCACCACTCAGTTTCAGGAGCCAAACAAATCTAAAGTTATAAATTTAAGGGTCTAGGGCCCAACTAAAGCTAGCACTGATCTCCATAATGGTGACTAAAGCCCCGTTTACACGTACATGGTTATTTTGAAAAACGGAGACATTTCCTTTCGTTTGTGCCCTTCGTATACACGCAAATGGAGAATTCGCCTCTGAAAACGATTCTTTCTAAAAACTCCGGCCAGAGTGGAGATTTTGGAAAACTTTGCACGTTTGCATGTAAACTGAGAAAACCGGAGTTTTAGGCAGCCGACGTCACAGTAAGCGACAGAACTTGCACCTGTGTCAAAAGTGCGACTTATGTTTACATTTTCATTTGGCTATGGTGATCATGGATGCATTCAGAGTAGCAGTCACATTTATGTTGATGCAAACCCTTTTCGTCTGTTTGCATTTGCAAATACGGCTGCTCTATTATGTCGACGAGCTGTTGTTGCTATTTTCGGGATTCTGATTGCCTAATGTGGGCTTGAGCTTCTCGTTACACTGCCACCTACAGGTTTGGCATGCTCTTGACAGCATACACGGGTTCGTGTAAACGAACACTTTTCTGAAAACTGACAGGTGTGCACGATTTTATTTTTGAAAACGGAGAGGGTGAAATGTCCGTTTATGAAAATAGCCGGCCACGTGTAAACGTAGCCTTAGAAATAGTGATTTTCTCCTTCAGTGATTCTGCTTGTTAACATCAGATGTCTTCAATAATGGTCAATCATCACTAAATTAATCTATTAATTATCTCATTAACTTTAACACTGCTTCAGTGTTCATTTAAGACTCATATTTTAACACTTTAACACTCTTGAGTGTGGAGTCATATAAACTCACAGGAGAGTTCATTTAACACTGGAGTTTTTTAGCAATTGGTTTCAATGGCATTTTTCATCTGTCATTTGAAAGTTGAGCAGTTCTCAAATTTATGATACACTCAATCTCAACGCTTGTAAGGCTAATTTGCTGGTAATGTTACAACATTTCATCCTGGAAATCTGCCTATGATTTACAATTGAAAGCTGTTGTTAACTATAAAGTTAAGAACCTGAATGGTTGTTAAAACTATAGAATAATTGCATACATTTTTCCTCTTGGTTCTATAACAGGTTTACGTAACAAATCCTGACAAGACGCCTGCTGTAAATGTGGAAGTGGAGGTCAATCCTGGAGGGGTCAGAGGTCAAACAACAGCCAATGGCATTGCGAAGGTTACCGTCAACACTCTGGAAGGAGCTTCTACACTGCAGATCACTGTAAGACCTGCAAACTCAACTAATGTTCAGTCAGTTTCACTGGTGAACTAGTTGTGGAGAATTAACATATGTCAGTTAACACATGTTGAACAAGCAATGGAGCATATACTACACAGCACATTAGAAAACAAATTTATTCTTTCCAGGCAAAGACCAAAGATCGACAATTAACAGATGAAGAGCAGGCTGTGAAGACGATGACGGCTCTGAACTACATTCCCAAAGTTGACAAATCCAAAAACTACCTACACGTCGGCATTGATTCTGCAGAGCTTCAGATCGGTCATCAAATGACAGTCAATCTCAACACTGGACAAAGTCCAGGAGTCAAAGATCAAGATTACACATTCATGGTAAAGATTATAGTTTTTTTTTTTTTTTTATTGAGCTGCACCACAAATGTATTAAATTTATTTTGTCAATATTTGATAAACTTCCACAGCTTGTGCTTGAAACCATATGAATGTTTAAATTCTGTTCATAATCCTTCCTCATTTCCAGATCTTGAGTAAAGGTCAGATTGTTCAAGCAAACAGGTTCAAGAGAAGTGGACAAGTTCTAGTGACTCTGTCTCTACCTGTAACCAAAGACATGATGCCGTCATTCCGCTTTGTGGCTTATTATCATGTGGGCTCGTCTGAGGTGGTGTCTGATTCAGTCTGGGTCGACGTGAAGGACACGTGCATGGGAACGGTGGGTGAACCATCACAAGAAATAGTTGATGTGCTAATCAACTAGATCTGATTCACTGTTTCTCGTTTTAACAGCTCACGCTTCAGGTCAAGGGTAATGTGAATACCTATGAACCAGGAGATGAGGCCAAGCTGCAGATAACTGGAGATCCTGGAGCTAGAGTTGGGCTGGTGGTGGTTGACAAGGCTGTGCATGTCCTTAACAAGAACAGACTCACTCAGACTCAGGTGAAAGACCTTCTTCAGATATCATTGCGAAAATATCTAATCTCAGCATTTCTGGCATAAAACGTACATAACTGGTGTCTTTTTTGCACCTCTAGATCTGGGATGTCATAGAGAAGCATGACACCGGCTGTACAGCAGGAGGTGGAAGGGACAGTATGGGGGTTTTCACTGATGCAGGTCTGATGTTTCAGTCCAGCACTGCAGGAGGAACCAACACCAGAACAGGTTTTTTTTTCAGCTAATGAAAATATTATTATATTAGTTTTATTCACTGAACAAATAGATTTCTGACGGTTATTCTTATCTCTAGTCTGACAAGCACGGGTACCAAAACTGAGTTTTGGGTGATGATTGGCGATATTAAGAAACCACATTTAGATCCAAATAACCTACACAGCAAAAACTCCAGTGTTAAATTAACTCTCCTGGGAGTTTATATGGCTCCAGACTCAGTGTTAAAATATGAGTGTTAAATTAACACTCAAGAGTGTTAAAGATAATGAGCTCATTAAGTGATTAATTGTGTGATGATTGACTAATATTGAAGACACCTGATGTTAACAAGCAGAATCACCAAAGGCGAAAATCTACTTTTTTAAGACACCGTTATGGAGATCAGTGTTTGCTTTAGTTGGGGTCATGGCCCTTAAATCCAGTTTTTGTTTGGCTGTTGTATCTGAATTATAACTGCCAGATGAACAAAGAGAAAAGTTGACCAGGTATTGTTTGTTATGTTTTGACATAATCATAATTTGACCTGAATATCAAATCTCTATTAGAGAGTTATGTCTACCTTGTTGATTACATCAGACCTGTGATTCTACAGCAAATGATTTTCAGTATTATCAAAATAATCCAAAATATTTCTTAAAAATTGATCTGATAAAAAGACTTGGGAGTCTACTGTAATTAGACACACTGACATCAAGAATCAGCCTGTGATTCTCAACAATGGTGACAATAATAAAGCATGTTGCAGTGCATTCTGGGTGCCACCAATCAAAACACATTCATGGCTCCCATCATGCATTGTGGTATGAATAAATTATGATCTGAATTGTTTTAGTAATTTCCTTTCCCTAATTGAATATTCTGTGTCACCATTGTTGAGATTCATACGCTGATTCTTGATGTCTGTGTGTGCCTAAAAAAAAGATTTTGTTTTAGCAGAACAACTTTTAAGAAATCCTTTAGATTATTTAGAAAATTCTGGATCTTTTGCTGTAGAATCATATTGACGCCGTAAGCAACAATATACATTTAAGTCAGAGATTAGACTCTAAATGAGTTCAGTGATTCAGATCAAATTATGATTATGTCAAAACATAACCAACACCACCTGATAAACATTTTCTTTGTTCATCTGGCAGTTATAGCTCAGATACAACAGAGAAACAAATTTTAAAGTTAACAGTTTAAGGGTCAAGAGCCCAACTAAAGAAAACACTGATCACCATAATGGTGTCTTAAAAATTTGATTTTCTCCTTTGGTGATTCTGCTTGTTAACATCAGGTGTCTTCAATAATGGTCAATCATCACTCAATGAATCACTTAATGAGCTCATTAACTTTAACACTCTTGAGTGTTAATTTAACACTCATATTTTAACACTGAGTCTGGAGCCATATAAACTCCCAGGAGAGTTAATTTAACTCTGGAGTTTTTGCTGTGTAGCAAATTACAGACCCATTTCGCATCTTCCATTTATGTCAAAAATATTAGAAAAAGTTGTGTCCAGTCAACTCGGCTCTTTCTTGCAAGAAAACGACATCTATGAAAAGTTTCAGTCTGGATTCAGGCCACATCATAGCACTGAAACTGCGCTTGTTAGAATCACAAATGATTTACTTTTAGCTTCGGACCAAGGCTGTATCTCAGTACTAGTTTTACTTGATCTTAGTGCTGCGTTCGACACTATAGATCACACAATACTCTTAGATCGACTACAAAATTACACTGGTGTTCAAGGACAAGCATTAAGCTGGTTCAGGTCATACTTATCTGACCGCTACCATTTCGTCTACTTAAATGGAGAAAAATCGATCATAACTTCGGCAAACTATGGAGTGCCGCAGGGATCTGTGTTAGGCCCTTTATTATTCTCAATATATATGCTGCCACTTGGTAATATTCTAAGGAAACATGGAATTAGTTTCCATTGTTATGCTGATGACACTCAAATATATATTTCATCACGGCCAGATGAATACGCTAAATTATCCAAATTGACAGATTGTGTTAAAGATATAAAAGATTGGATGACGTATAATTTTCTTTTATTAAATCCAGACAAGACAGAGGTAATACTTATCGGTTGTAAAAACCGTCCACAAAACCTTTCACAGCACGACTTTAACATAGTAGGATGCCCTGTTACTTTATCCGCTACAGTAAAAGACCTGGGTGTTACATTAGACTGCAACCTGTCTTTTGAAAAGCATATTTCATATGTTACAAAAACAGCCTTTTTCCACCTTAGAAACATTGCTAAGCTACGTAATATGCTATCAGTCTCTGATGCAGAAAAGTTAGTTCATGCATTCATGACCTCGAGACTAGATTACTGTAATGCTTTATTAGCTGGTTGTCCTGCATCTTCAATAAACAAGCTACAGTTAGTCCAAAATGCAGCCGCTAGAGTTCTTACTAAATCAAGAAAATATGATCATATAACACCGATTTTATCATCACTTCATTGTTTACCTATTAAGTTCTGTATTAATTACAAGGTATTGCTTTTGACTTATAAAGCTCTAAATGGTTTAGCTCCAGTCTATTTAACGGATCTTCTATTGCCTTACAATCCATCGCGCTCTTTAAGATCACTAAATTCGAGGCTTCAGGTCATTCCTAGGATATCCAGATCCACCAAAGGAGGCAGAGCCTTTTCACATTTAGCTCCGAAGCTCTGGAATAGCCTTCCTGATATTGTTCGTTGCTCAGACTCGCTCTCCCAGTTTAAAACTAGACTGAAGACGCATCTATTTAGCCAGGCATTCATATAAATTTTTTATCTTACAGTTACTGTAAATTCGGCCTCTAGTTCATAAACGCCAGAGGAGAACTGGCCCCCGACTGAGCCTGGGTTCTCCCAAGGTTTTTTTTCTCCATTGGGTCATCTGATGGTGTGTTAGGACACCTTTAGGTCACTGGATGGAGTTTTTTGGTTCCTTGCCACTGTTGCCTATGGCTTGCTCAGTTGGGGATATTCAAATTAATTAACCAATCATACCATTGATCAGCTCTACCAAACTTGGATGTCTTTTTTTCCAGTAATAAACAAACATTAAGTTGTTTTGATTGATACTGTGAAGCAGCTTTGATACAATCTGTATTATGAAAAGCGCTATATAAATATATTTGAGTTGACTTGACTTGACATCATAATTGTCATAATTTGTCAGGAATGGTGAAAGTAGGGAAAACTGGGTCAAGTTGTCAGCAGGTCAGTGTCTACATTTACATGCATTTTGCAGACATTAAGAATTTGGAAAGTGACTTTGTCACTTGCCTCACTGTGAAGGAAAACTGACACATGTTGTGTCAGTTTTAACACATGTAATGAGTGTGCTCAGGGACAAAACATGTTGTGTCAAATTTAACACAATAAATGTGTAAGTCATTTTAACACACAAATTGTGTCATTTTAAAAAAGAAAGCGAAAGAGGCAATAGTAAAATTATTAACCATTTAATCAACAGTCGAGTACAGAATACATGTGCACACAAATAACGAGACAATGTTTCAAGCTCAATGACTGGACAGACTCACTGTACTGTACATTATAAAGTTATTCAAGCTTCAACCCCTGATTGATAATGCTGCTTTTGAGAAACGTTAATGAAGAGCAGAGGTGTATAAAGTAGAAGTAGAAGTAGAGAAAAAGTAGAAGTCCTGCCATGTGTTTATTCCAGCCATGAACTGATTGGCAGTTGATTTCAGCTGATTTCTGTCTCCTGACTGAAAAACTGCTAATACGCAAATCCAGGTGATTGGAACAAAATACTGAGGAGGACTTTTACTTTCTGAACCTGGACTTTACACCTCTGAAGAGAACAGAAAAAAGAGACGAGCGGAAACACAACTACAACTGACTTCAGACAGAGCCTTAGATGAAATCCACTGAAAAGAAAAGAAAACATTAAATCTGAAGATCTCAGCAGAGGAGGAATAAACAACTCCACAAACAGCATTACCAGCTTCACTTATTACTAACCAAACTGACTTTATTTCTGTCAGACGTCTACAGAAGGTTTTATTGAGAATTAACAGAGGTTTAACTCTGTTTCATTTAAAGTCACCATAACAGTGATTAGTTTTTCCATTAGTTGGGCTCTTAACTCTTATTATTTATTTGATCTCTTTTGGCTGCTGTGACAGTGTGTTTGTCAAACACATTTACAGTAGCAAAGTAAGTTAAAGTTAAATGAGATCAGATGATGGTTATCTGTTGATGATTTAGTAATCATCATGAAATAGCCTGATTCAATTAGATATTTTAATGTAATAATTATTTTGTCAAATTAATTTTTCACAACACAAAACATGTTACTGCACTGTCATGAGATCCAGCAATATTATAACAATAAGCTAGTAGACTTTAACAAACATGAGAACAAAACAGTCAATTTATGATAACACACACAGACATCAACAATCAGCGTATGAATCTCAACAATGGTGACAATCAAAAGTACTTTTCTGCAATGCAAGCTGGGTACCAGTCTAGTACAAAACTCCCAGCATGCATTGCAACATGAATAAATTATGCTGAATTGTCCTATAATTTTGTTTGATTCTAAGTATTTGCTTTTTTTTTTGCTGTTGTTTTTGTTGTGAATTGGTAGATTTTCCGTGATGTTCTGAATTAATCTGTTTATCTAAATATTTGTGATTTCACCATTGTTGAGAGTCATGTGCTGATTGTTGATATCTGTGTGTGTCAGCAAAATGCCTTTTTTTCATTTTATGTATGTTAGAATATTTAAAACTGTTGTTATATCTCATGCTGCAGTTACACAGGGTTTGTGATGTGAACACATTAGTGGAATAGCATAATTGTTAGATTATAAAATCCTCAGTGAATCAAATCAGTCTGTGTCATGACACTTACACAACCATGAACAGGTAACCATCATCACCTGATCTCATTTCTTTTTTGCTTTCTTTGCTACTGTAAATGTGCTTATCACACACTGTCACACCAGCCAAAAGAGATAAAATATATAATAAAAGTTTAGAGCCCAACTAATGGAAACACTAATCACTGTTGTGGTGACTTCAAATGAAACAGAGTTAAACCTCTGTTAATTCTCAATAAGAACTTCTGTAGACGTCTGACAGAAATAAAGTCAGTCTGGGGTGCGTTTCCCGAAAGGATCGTTATCCAACTATGATCGCAATTCCCATTGAACTCTATTGGTAACGACGGAACTTGCGACCATAGTTGGCTAACGTTGCTTTCGGGAAACGCACCCCTGGTTAGTAATAAGTGAAGCTGGTAATGGTGTTTGTGGAGTTGTTTATTCTGGAGTTGTTTATGTTTATTTGTCTTCAGATTTAATGTCTTCTTTTCTCTTCAGTTGATTTCATCTAAGACTGTGTCTGAAGTCAGTTGTAGTTCTTGTGTTTCTGCTCGTCTCTTTTTCTGTTCTCTTCTTTCCTTCAGTGATTCTGCTTGTTAACAGGCTTTTTTAAGGCTGAAACGACTCCATAATTCATATACATAGATTTTGTGGCTCAGATAAGGTCCAGTTCTGGTTTATTTCTTTACTCTTGGCTGACATGTGGCATTGCTATGCAGAGGTGTAAAGTCCAGGTTTAGAAAGTAAAAATCCTCCTCAGTATTTTGTTCCAATCACCTGGATTTGCTTATTAGCAGTTTTTCAGTCAGGAGACAGAAATCAGCTGAAATCAAATGTCAATCAGTTCATGGCTGGAATAAACACATGGCAGGACTTGTACTTTTTCTCTACTTCTACTTCTACTTTATACACCTCTGTTTTTAACTAAGCCTGAAGGACTTGATTAGCTGGATCAGGTGTGTTTAATTAGAGCTGAAGCTAAACTCTGCAGCGCTGTGACCCTCCAGGAACTGAGGTTGACACCCCCGCTCAAGAGTGTTAAAGTTAATGATATAATTAAGTGATTCATTGAGTGATGATTGACCATTATTGAAGACACCTGATGTTAACAAGCAGAATCACCAATGGAGAAAATCTAATTTTTAAGCCACCATTATGGTGATCAGTGTTTGCTTTAGTTGGGCTCGTGACCCTTAAACTTTTAATGTTAGATTTTTTTTGGCTGTTGTATCTGAGTAATGACTGCCAGATGATCAAAGGAAACAGGTGATCTGATGGTGTTGCTTATGTTTTGACACAATCATCACATTCCCTGCATCACAAACCTTGTTTAGAGAGATTTTACTTTGTTGATTATAGCTGTTTATACCTGTGATTCACCATTTGTATATTCTATAACAAATGATGTTCAGCATTTTCAATATAATCCAAAATATTTCTTAAAAGTTGTACTGATAAAAAGACTTGGAAAAATTATTTTATTAGACACACTGACATCAACAATCAGCCTGTGAATCTCAACAATGGTGACAATAATAAAGCATGTTGCCGTGCATTCTGGGTGCCACCAATCAAAACTCATTCATGGCTCCCATCATGCATTGCAGTATGAATAAATTATGATCTGAAATGTCTTAGTATATTCAATTAGGAAAAGGAAATGACTGTTTGTCACCATTGTTGAGATTCACACACTGATTGTTGATGTCTGTGCGTGCCTAAATAAAAGATTTTTTTAATCAGAACAACTTTTAAGAAAAATTTTGGATTATATTGAAAATGCTGAACATCATTTGTTATAGAATCACAGGACTGCTGTAATCAACAAGGTAAAATCTCTCTAAACAAGGTTTGTGATGCAGAGCATGTGATGATTGTGTCAAAACATAACCAACACCATCGGATCACCTGTTCTCTTTGATCATCTGGCAGTTATAATTCAGATACAACAGCCAAAGACAATCTAATGTTAACAGTTTAACGGTCACAAGCCCAACTAAAGCAAACACTGATCACCATAATGGTGGCTTAAAATTTTGATTTTCTCCTTTGGTGATTCTGCTTGTTAACATCAGGTGTCTTCGATAATGCTCAATTATCCCTCAATGAATCATCTCATTAACTTTAACACTACTTCAGTGTTCATTTAACAGTCCCTGAGTGTGGACTCATAAACATTGAACAGTGTTTTAAAAAATAGCAAAAAAAAATAGCAAATACCTCAGTGAATCAAATTATTTCATGATGATTATTAAACCATCAACAGGTAACCATTATAACCTGATCTCACTTCGCTTTAGCTTTATTTGCTGCTGCAAATGTGTTTTACTAAACACACTCTCACAACGGCCAGAAAAAGACAAAGATACATTAAGAGTTAAGAGCAAAACTAATGGAAACACTGATCACTGTTATGGTGACTTCAAATGAAAGAGTTAAACCTCTGTTAATTCTCAATAAAAAACTTCTGTAGAAGTCTGACAGAAATAAAGTCAGTCTGGTTAGTAATAAGTGAAGCTGGTAATGCTGTTTGTGGAGTTTTTTTAATCCTCCTCTGCTGAGATCTTCAGAGATTTAATGTCTTCAGTTGATTTCATCTAAGACTGACTGAAGTCAGTTGTAGTTGGGTTTCTCTTTTCTTTAGTCATTCTGCTTGTTAACAGCAGGTGTTCATCACTAATGCTCAATCATCCCTTAATTAATCAGTTAATTATCTCATTAACTTTACCACTTTTAACACTCTTTAGATTGGGGCAATATGTACTCTGAGCAGTGTTGATTTAACACTGGGGATTTTGCTGTGTTCCTGTAAGGTGTGGTAATCATGAAGACATTGATTAGCTTGTTTAGGTGAGTTTGATTAGGGTGGTAGGTAAACTCTGCAGGAAAGTGGATCTTGCGGGCCAGAGTTGAGGACCCCTGATTTAGGGGTTGAAGCTTGAATAACTGAATAATGTACAGTACAGTGAGTCTGTCCAGCCATTGAGCTTGAAACATTGTCTTGTTCTTTGTGTGCACATGCATTCTGTACTCGACTAGTTTAAATGGTTAATAATTTTACTATTGCCCCTATTCGCTTTATTTTTTTAAATGACACAATTTGTGTGTTAAATTGACTTACACATTTATTGTGTTTAATTTGACACATGTGTTGTCCCTGAGCACACTCACTACATGTGTTAAAACTGACACAACATGTTTCATTTTTAACACATCTCATTTTAGAGTGTAGTGTCCAATTTTGTCAAGTAGTTCATTCTGTGAGAGAAAAGGGGATGGAATACAATTCTTCAAAGACGACCACTAAAGACGGCCAATGTGGTTAATCCAAGTAAAATAAAAAAAGGGGGGTATTTTGCAATACCAATACATTGAGGTATGTTTTTAAAACAGGTGAAAATTAAAAATCAATCAATCAACTCTAAAAAATTTTTACCACTTTTTTTGGAAAATATTTGAGTAGGGTTAGGCTACTAAATAAATGTTACTGCTCTTGGGTTTTTTAACCTTGGCAAGTGATTTTTAAAATATACTAATTCATTCAAATGAATTGTCCTCTAGAGCCTGAGTGTCCCACCATTGCAAAGAGAAAACGAAGAGCTGAGAGTCACCTGCAGATCACTGGTACACTGGGTGAGGAACTGGAATGTACTCAGATTTTACTTTTGCAATGTAAATCAGAAAGGGATTGTGTTTTTCTTTTTTTTTTTTTTTTTTTTTTTGGTCAAGATCCCGAACCTTTCTCTTCACTGTTCATGTTTTAGGGAAACTTTGTCTTTCCCCCCAGTAGTTCTCACCATGTTCTCCTACATTGTTCATTATCTTCTCAGCTGGTCAATACTCTGATGATCTGAAACAGTGCTGCTTTGATGGGATGAGGGATAATAAACTCGGCTACACCTGTGAACGAAGAGCCACATATATCTTAGAAGGGCCAGAGTGCAGAAAGGCCTTCCTGCAATGCTGCAATGAGATGAAAACCCGCAAAAACATGAAGACAGAAGAGGAGGAGATGATTCTGGCTCGCAGTAAGTACACAGAAAATCCCCAGTGTTAAATCAACACTGTAGTGGGACCATATTTGCTCTGAGCAAAAAAAAAACACTGACGCAGTGTTAAAGTTAATGAGACAATTAAGTGAATAATTGACCATTTCTGGTGACACCTGATGATAATGAGCAGAATCACTGAAGGAAAGGGGAACAACTAAAGAGAAAAAGGGCAGACAATTAATAATTGGTAAAACAGTACAAATACAATAGGGTCCCTAAAACAATTTTACTTGACTTGAATATTTGATGTGTCCTTTTGCTCTAAAAGGTGTATTCTGTTAAATTTGTATCTGTTACAACAGGTGATGATGATGATGACGATGACTATTATACAGACTCTGTTGATATCGTGTCACGTACTCAGTTCCCTGAGAGTTGGCTTTGGGAAGAGATTGATCTGTGAGTTTAGCCGCGTTCACACCATAGTGACTCGTATGATCTCATTCAACTTGAGCTGTTGGTGTGAGAGTGTGAGTAAACAACCATTAAAAGAGTACTTCAACAGTCTTCTTGTATTTTCCTCATATCTCAGTCAAGAACCAGTCAGAGATAAAGTGATCTACCTGAAAGACTCCATCACTACCTGGCAGATCTTGGCTGTCAGTCTGTCACCAACACTTGGTAAGATGAAGCTGCAAACGCAAGATACATGATCTGAAAAACATCCTCATCATCCAGGAGCTGCTGCTTTAAACCCTTCTGTGTGTCTGTGTTCCTCCTCAAAGGCATCTGTGTGGCAGAACCTGAGGAGATTATTGTTTTTAAACCCTTTTTCATTGACCTCAAGATCCCTTATTCAGCTGTGCGCGGAGAACAACTGGAGATCAAGGCCATTATCCACAACTACACACCAAGGACTCTGAAGAAGGTAGATTGGATGTAATATTAAAAATACTTTCAGAATTTATGTCGGCATCGTAATAACCTTTTCTGCTTGAGTCGAATAATTTTTCCTGAAAAATCATTTCAGGTTTTTGAGCTGCTTGTGACTCAAACTGAAGAAAAGTGTAGGATACTGAACTGTGCTGAAACAGAAATGTCTTCCATCATCACATATTTCATTTTTGGTTCTAATGCATTTATTTCAGAGGACGTTTCCTCTAGATATTGAAGCGATTTGTTTTCACAGGTGCGTGTGGAGTTTATGGAGACAGAAAATGTTTGCAGCTCTGCCAGTAAGAAAGGCAAATACAGAACAACAGTAAACATTGACAAAGACTCCAGCATAGCGGTTTCATATGTGATTATTCCCATGACGCTGGGAGATCATGATATTGAGGTGAAAGCTTCATTATCTGAGCATGAGGATGGAGTGAGAAAGACCCTGAAGGTGGTGGTACGTCTGATGGCATTCCTGTCAATTTTCAGCACTTCTGTTTTATTTGATTTGGTATTTGTCAATAATAATAGATATTTGTCTTTTTTTTTAAATAGATAAACTAGATTACCACAAGTAGTTAATTTACTCTCTCTCTCTTTCAGTCTGAGGGTGTGCTGGTTCCATTACACAGCGATATTGTGGAACTCAATCCTGCTAAGAAAGGTGAGATTCCCTGCTCAAGACTCACCTGTACAAAAAACTGTACAACACGTGCTGCTCAGATGATTCATGAATCTTCTTTCATATTCCTGTTCTTTATCCCAAATGAAACAGGGGAAAAACCTATAGTTATTAGAGCTGAAATACCAAAGGATCGGGTTCCAGACACTCCTGCTAGAACTTATATCTTGATTACTGGTAAGGAAAAAGATGTTTTCAAGAATATGTGTGATTATTTCTGTCATGTATAGTTGTGTATTTTTTGTTTAAAGAAAGTTGAAACATATGTCTACAATCCTCTTATTACATCTTTCTATTCATCTATGTACACAACAAATGTTGTGGTACTTAGTGTTAGGGGCTGTTTTGTAAAAATTGTAGCCACTTTTATTCACCACATTGGGACTTGAGATTCAGCAGCTGACCGGGCCAAAATAACAAACCAAACGTCCTTATTTTAAAACCTCTTTACTAAACCCTAACCCAAAAAGAAAAGAAAAGGAAAATACAATATACAAACCTCACTCCCTGTTCAAAAACAGAGATCAAAACAATAAACGAAAATGGCGGCAGACTGCCTACTTTACCAAATACTCAGTATTTACAATATAAAGTATTTACAACCAGGCTAACAAACTGAAAAGGGTAGTCCAAATCAATGTGAGAAACCAGGCAAAAGGGTCAAATATATCTTTATCAACAGGTAACCATCATCACCTGATTTCATTTCACTTTAGCTTTCTTTGCTGCTGCAAATATGTTTGACAAACACACTGTCACAGCAACCAGAAAAGACAAAACATATAATAAGAGTTAAGAGCCCAACTAATGGAAACACTAATCACTGTTATGGTGACTTCAAATGAAACAGAGTTAAACCCCTGTTAATTCTCAATAAGAACTTCTGTAGACGTCTGACAGAAATAAAGTCAGTCTGGTTAGTAATAAGTGAAGCTGGTAATGCTGTTTGTGGAGTTGTTTAATCCTCCTCTGCTGAGATCTTCAGATTTAATGTCTTCTTTTCTCTTCAGTGGATTTCATCTAATACTGTGGCTGAAGTCAGTTGTAGTTCTTGTGTTTCTGCTCGTCTCTTTTTCTGTTCTCTTCTTTCCTTCAGTGATTCTGCTTGTTAACAGGCTTTATTAAGGCTGAAATGACTCTATATTTAATACACACAGATTTTGTGGCTCAGATAAAGTCCAGTTCTGGTTTATTTATTTGCTCTTGGCTGACATGTGGCATTGCTGTGGCCTGCTTGTGGCCCAGATCTGGCAAACAGGAGTGAGTCGCCCAAGGGCCGTCATTCCACGCTGCATGTGGGCCAGATCATCTTTCCACGTGTGCCAGATCTGGGATGTCATAATGTTGCTATGTGGAATAGTGTTGAAAGTGTTCAGCTCATCGTAAAGATAATTTAAAAGCTGAATTCTCAGCCTCCATTTTCTCTTTCCTCCTTCCAGGAGAAGATATCTCTCAGACAGTTGAGCGGGCCATCAGTGGAGACATTATGGGTAGCCTTATTAAACAGCCCAGTGGATGTGGAGAGCAGAACATGGCCAGTATGACTCTACCTGTCACTGCCACTCATTATCTGGACAGCACCAATCAGTGGGAGGCTGTTGGAATAGACCGCCGTAGTGAAGGCCTTAAACATATCAGCACAGGTCAGCAGGATACAACAGATACACAGAATCTGACTAGGATTTGAAAAGAAAAAAAGGAATAAAAAAACAAAGCAAATAATAAACATAAATATAATTTCTTTATTTTTTTTCATTTTTGTATTAAGGTTATCAACAGCAGCTGAAGTATCGTAAACCAGATGGATTCTACAATGCCTATGCATCCTCGCTGGGCAGCACATGGTATTTTCATTTCAATCGATCAATTTTATTTGTTTTTATTTTCATGCCCACTTTCTCCTGTCATGTTATTATTTAATAACATTTAGATTAATAGTAGCAAATTATTACTTGTTGTTTATTAGCTTTTGTTTCTGTTTGTTAAAGGCTAACAGCATATGTGGCTAAAGTCTTCGCCATAGCCAATAACTTAATTGTTATAGAGGAAAATGTGATCTGCAGCGCCCTCAAGTGGCTGGTTCTCCACAAACAACTGCCAGACGGCTCCTTCAGAGAGGATTCACCTGTATTTTCGAGTGCGATGGCGGTAAGTTAAATGTGGCTATGACTGACTGTATTTGAACTCATCTGTGGAAGTGAAATTGCAGTGACCTACAACTAATGTGTAATATGCAATTACGTTTTTATAACCCTTGCAGAATCTGCAACATGTTTGCCATTTTAAAAAAGAGGGATTATTAAAATTGCATTGTTTTTTATTACTGTACCCGAATGAGAAGGGAACTCGCGCTGCGTAGAAGATGACACTTTGGGGAACGCCTCCAGCGTGGTAGCGTCTGAGCACATGTAGAACTAGTCCAATCTTGATTGTTGTTGCGTCATGACATCACAGTTACGATGTACACAGCAAAATCCCCAGTGTTAACCCTCTGAGGTCTGAGGTGTTTTTGGGGTCCTTGAGATGTTTTGACATGCCCTGACATTTGTGCTTTTTTCAGTTGCTTAGAAACATATTAATGGCACTGGTGTAATTACACTCTATTTAGCACAAACAGGGCTACCATAATATGTTAGCAACATGTTTGTACATGTTTGTATTTTTGAGAGAATATTGTTTATGCATGGTTATTGAAAAAACAAACAAAAAAAGTTTCTGAAATAAGGCCACAAAACACACACTAAATATGTGTCCACAAGACTTTTGACTAATGGATGTTGTCGCCTAGAGTTTAGGCTTCAAATTGATCTGAAAATCATCCTGTCTAATCATTCACATAAAACAATAGATTGTTTTAAATTGTGAAAAACATTTTTTTGTTTGCAAAGGCAATATGCGGATGGGCGTGAACGGCCCAACCCCTATCATGAATAATTAAGTGGTTCTCACCTGAGCAGACAATTACCCTGCATAATAATGAGCCTTTCATTCAGGGGTGTCACACAAGAAAGAATGCAAGGACAATAAATACATAAATATATATATATATATATATATATATATATATATATATATATATATATATATATATATATATATATACACAAACAATCAAAATATAAATGAAAGCCAAAAGCGCATTTTTAGTCATACCTGGAAACAAATCCTGGTCAAATAAGTTGTATGGGCAATTCTGCAGAATTGGTTCAAAGTTTGAGTTGGAAACATCTTGAAAATAAAATTGTCTTTTTCCATAAATGTCTTATAAAGTATTATTTTTTAAAGTAGGCAATAGATTTTATTATACATATTTCAAAGTTAAGGATTCATTATTTTGATATAGCTTGCATTGGAACAAACACTATAACAGTTGAGTAGTTTATTTGTGACAAAACATCCTATATATTTTACATATGAGCAGAAACTGTCTAATTAAAGCTTATTTGATGTCTATTTTATAGTAAAAACTTTATAATCTATCCAAAATTAGTCAACGAAATGTTGTCATTACAGACACTAGTATATCGCGATTAGAAGAAATCTCAGTGGGCTATAGCAATATAGTTTGTATGTGTACATGTAAAAATAACGTTTACTAAAGTACAGTAGGTAGTCAACCAGAATGCCTATTACCGCCGCGGCAAATCCACCGCCGTAAAAATAAACCAGTCGCATTTCAAAGTAGTTCGCGAAATGACCGCCAGGTGGCGCAAAGGGACATTTAGCAAAACGTAAGTGGGGCAATTAACAGTAAGGATGAAATACTACAAGTTATGGTCATTTCCAAATAAGCCTACAACAAACATTTATTTTTAACAAATATTTTTAAATATGCAACATGCACGTTTAAACAACAAACAATACAATCTGAACCAGCGCTTCTGATCCTGTATTGAGACATGCAGCGCGTTTCAGTTACAATCCTGGTTCCAGTGGCCTTAATACATTCACGGCTTTTTAAAATGTCACAAAGCGTTTTGAGATGGTTTTGAATGAAATATTGAAGTTTATAATTAGGATATTTTGGCACACCACGCCGAGTGGCGCTATGCATTATTCTAAAATCTGGCTTTATTCTGGCATGTTGAATTAGAGTTTGACAAACGCGGCGGCGCGTTCATTTGAATTTATTTTTCTCATAACAGCTAAGAACTTAATAGGCTAAAGCCTACTCCGTAATTGTTGGTCATACAGATAAGATATCATCTTTTAAAACTGTAAAAGGTCTACTTTTATTCATGCAGTAGGCTATAGGCCTACACTCACAGGCTAACGACAAAACGTTTTCTCGCTCATGTGAGAAACAAACGTTTGGGAAATTCTCAGTGAGTAAATTCGTAGCCGAGCGGTAGAACTTACGGTTCGACCGTCAAGATGACACGGGTTCAAATCCCGATCAAACATGGTCTACTGTAAATTTTATATTCATTAATGCAGAGAGATTTGTCTAGCTCTAAAACTCTGTTACACCATGCAGTTTTTTGCTTATATTTATCAAATAAAATTACCATGCATTTCCATTTTACACTAAGGAACAAATCCAACAGAACGACTTTGCATCTGTATAATAATAGGCTACCAATCGTAATTTCAAAAGCAGTTCTGTTAAAAAAAATAATTTTATATATAGGCTATATCTATCTATCTATATATATATATATATATATATATATATTTATTTTTTATTTTTTATTATTCCCTACAACCTAGAGTTTAAAAAAAAAATGGTTTTAAGTAAAGTGTGATTTGCCAGGGGGGACGGGGATTTCCTTCTGGTCTAAACATCCCTGCTTCTGCTGAATTATTTGAATCCCCACACCCCTCCCTCCACAGTAGCTAATCAATGCAAGGCTACTTCACCAATAGACCATATCAAATATATAAAATAGAGATATGCAACAGGCACGTTTAAACGACAAACAATAAAATCAAAACCAGCGTTTCAGTTGTTCATTAGTTCCAGTGGCCTAATGCATGCACGGTTTTTCAAATTTCACAAAGCGTTTTGAGATTATTTTGAATGAAATATTGAAGTTTATAAGTGTTTTGGCACACCACGCCGAGTGGCCCTATGCATTTTTCTAAAGTCGGGTTTTATTCTGGCAATTTATTTTTCTCATTACAGCTAAAATAACTTAATAGGCGACTCCGTAATTTTTTGGTCATACAGATAAGAGTAGAGTAGCTTACATCGTTCAAAACTGTAAACTTGTATTCATATTATTAGGCTAACGACAACAGTTTATCTGTCGTCTCTGTCTCCGGGAACTGCGCGTCACAAAAATGAACCAAAAGCCGATTCAGCTCAGTCACGATAAGAAATCGGCTATGTCTAAAGTCTTTAAATGTCTAAATATTTAGGCTAATAAATGTTATCTGATTATGTAATCCATATGAAAACGAGCAGTACAGAGGATCTATACTCAATGTAAGCGCTTCCCAATGAGAAAATGACAAGACAAGGGTGAAAATCTCGCTCCATTTTGTAGGCTAAATCGCCCTGAATTAAAATGTAAAAACAGATCAAATAATTTATTTGTCGAAATGTTGCGATACTGTTTCATTTAAGTTCATAATTATTCTATAAATGTTATTTAATTTAGCAGCATTACCACGAAGCACCGTGGTTCGATATTTATTTGAATAATAGCTACAAAAAAAAAAAAACTTAATTAATTGCATGCCTGGTTAAGGATCCAAAGATCCCTGTAGAATAATATTGAGTTTTTTGTTCATGACAACACATTAACATGCGTTTTTTTCAGATTATATTTAGTTTTGTTTGGAAAAGGCTGGCCCAAACCAGTTTTATTTCATCAATTATTGAAATAATGAAATATTTAGTAATACACTTTTATGACAGAAATATCACTACATGTAACTTAAATCATTTAATTCCTTCATTATCAACACTGTCTAGAATAGCGATTTAAGTGTGAATTGCGACTTCTCTTTGTGTTAAGTCAGCCTCAGACTCCGATAGCCTGTGGGGGGTTGGAGGGACAGTTGCTGGACAAAGGTGTTAATGTTCCTCTTTCATATGGAGAGTGTCGGATAGCCAGCCTGATGAGCAGGCAAAATTATTGTAAGGATAAATCTGTGTCCAAATGTAGGCCCCATATCTTATTAAATTATAAATATTGTAGTTTATTTATTGTAGCCTATTTAAAGTTTTTTTTTTCACACAAAATTTCAATTGAAGTTATTGTAAGGTGAATTCAACAAGGCATGCTGTGTCTTTGAAGCAACAATTAAAGGCTAAATATTTTTTTCGTGATTTGTATGGCTGACACGCAGCGACATATACAGTATTATCAGCTGTATGATGTGTTTTTACATGTTTTTAAATGTTTAATTTCGAGAGAGACCCGGCGGGCGCAGCGAGGGAGACTAAATAAACTTGCTAAAAGAGATCCAGCGCGAGAGAGGCAAAGAAAAACGCATGTTTTTAATTTAATTAGGCTATGTTGCTTTGGACAATTTTCGTTTTGTACTGTTTTAATTGTTTAATTTAGCTGTAATTTCTTTGGCAATACAAATTTAAAATGTCGCAAGAATAAGATTAGCCTAGTGTTTCTTATTTTGCATCGCAAAAGAAATAAACTCTAAACTCGATGCAATCCTGTTTAAAAAAAAAACAAAAAAAAAAAAAACAACTGTCCTGACACTTTATTTAAACCTTGAAATGTTCGAACTTGGTTTCAAACTTAAGTAATTTTAGTGTTCTTTTACATTACACAATAATTTAGCAGACTAAAGACGAGCTTCTTCATTTTCATTTTCTGACGTAATCGGCTGACAATCTTCCTTCATCAGTTTGTGTCCTTTGTGCAGCGGCTGCGGTTCTACGGGAATGTAGCAAATGTATGTTGTAATGATAATTAAACAAAACTCTTGACTTTAAATAAGTAAACAGTTATAAACAGTTACCTATTTAAGCATCAAGGTGGTAAAATATAAACGTTGTCGGCCAATATCGGTTAAAAACATGCATGCTACACTGAGATTCGATCTCGGGTCGATTGAAGCTCCTTGAATCTCGAGTTGTTGCGTTAACCACTGAACTACCGTCTGTATACTTTGAAGGTTAACGTCTTATGCTGTTGCAAAGCCTCATTGATGTAGCCTAAATGTTTTTTATTGCAATGTTTTATGTTGAATTGTTTTCATTATTTATTCAATTTAATTTTTGTAGCCAAATTTCAGCATTGTGATTATTAATTATTTTAACTACGTTTCACTTGAATTCATATGCTACCAGCTTTCAATCGCTCTGAAAGAGAGAATAAACGAACACTTTTCAGAGTCTATGATTGTAGCGCCTCTTAGCGGTAAAAGGCAGCAAATACACCACACATTTTACCGCCGCGGTGGAACGGCTGATGTGGGCGTTGTCATGGCTTGCCTCAACATTTGCGTTTGAATAGCGCGCGTCCTCCGTGGGCGTGTCAGATTAACGCGTAATGAAGTGTAATGAGCTGGGGAAAAAAAATACTGAAATCACTCTCTTTTCATACAGATTACATAAACTGAGAATATTTGTTTTTTATATAAATTACTTCATTGAAAAGAAGAGAATTCAAGCTTCATAAAGAAAAATCTCTCGTGCCTGTATGACAAGTAGGTATTTGCGGAGTTATAGTTAATCTTAGGACGCGTTTCAGAATGGACTTCACCGACAGAGAGAAGGCAGAACTTGCATCATGTTTATTTTTCTTTATTTGTCGAAAAGCACAACACTTTGTTTTTATTGTGAGTATACAGAAAAATAATAGACACTTAACATGATCAGGGAACCGGCTTTATTGACGAGATGCGCATAGCAATGTCATGCGATATATCGCCCAGCCCTAGTTTCAGTTGTTGGCCGATTAATAACCCTAGTAAAAAGGGCTAGATTTGCTGATTTATTATAAAACGCATGTTTTTTTTTTTTGTGATATTCTGTTTATGTGTGCTTTATTCCAGGGTGGTATAAAAGGCATGGATGCCGATGCCTCTCTGACGGCCTTTGTTGTGATTGCCATGCAAGAGGGCAGAGAGATCTGTGCTGGATCAGTTGCTGTAAGTACAGCTCTTCCACAGTTTTGTTCATTAAAACATTAAATTCTAGATTAACAGTTGATTTTTTTTTTTCTCTTGGGTTTAACCTCTTCCACTTTTTTGTTTACCAAAAACATTACAAATGAACATTTGCTTTTTCCTACTCTTCCTCTTGATTTAAACATAACACACACTTTTATAGAGTCTGGATGAAAGTATCAGGAAGGCTGTTGTATTCATGGAAGGTCGACTTCCACAACTGAGAAATCCTTACGCTGTTGCGATAACGTCCTACGCCATGGCCAATGCTGAAAAACTCAATAAAGACATCTTGATGAGCTATTCCACCCAAGAAGAAGGTCAGTCACACCAACATGTCATCAAAATGTGTTGTGTTTCATATAACATGGAACCATAAAATAAACTAGAGTGGAAGTGTTAGAGTGTTACAAAATAATTATGTAAGTTTTGTGGTGTTATGATGACTGCTTGTCCGTATCAATAAAAGTAATGGAATTAAATGTATACCCCATATTAACTAGCTTGTTGAGCTTTTCCATCTTCGCAATATGTTCATATACGACCCTCACTAAATTTCAAAGAAGCTGAAACTGTTGTTCATGCTTTTATAACGTTGCGCCTGGACTATTGTAACTCTTTGTTTATGGCCTACCCAATAAAGGCTTTAATCGCTTGCAGCTAATTCAAAATTCAGCTGTCCGTGCCCTAAAAAAATCAGTATGCTCTATTTGCTTGATCATGTGTTGTATACTGATCGTATATCTGTATTTGTGTTTTCTATCAACATTATGTACAGCGTCCTTGGGTTCTTGAAAGGCGCTATTTAAAAAAACGTATTATTATTATATGAGCCAAAGCATCAAGCTTGATGGTCTGGATCAGCATATGTGAGCGGATCGACAGATTTTCCTTCACGCTCCGGCTTCATCTCCACACTTGTTTCTATTCCTGCTTTGTGTTTGAATCAGCCGGTAGGTTTTGGACTGTCCCTGGACAGCGTCATCACTCTCTGGAGGCGACGGCCTATGCTGTGCTGGCGCTTGTGAAGGCCAAAGACTTTGATAAAGCAGGAGAGGCAGTGCACTGGCTGGGCAGACAACAGTCCCATTATGGTGGTTATGGAACCACACAGGTACACTAACATCTCATCATTTCACTGTAGCTTGAGTTGACAATAGCAGTAGCTCGAGCTTAATAAAAAGAGGAACATCTGTAAAAATTTCATAGGGTGAAATTGAAATATTCTGACTGACTTAGTTAAGACTCTGCTCTTATTAAAAATTGAGAGCAAGGCAGCGGCACCACTGACACTATATTGTCTGTCTCAGCAACACCGAGCTACTGGAGCTGGTTGAGCACCATGACTGAAGGCGGCAGCGGTGGCAAGCCCATCACCTTTTCCACTCTTTATCAATATAAGGCCCAAAATAGCAGTAACGACTATTCTTATAAACACATACAAATGGGGTTCTTGCAGCCTGAATGAGAACAGCGGCACAGCCCATGTGTTTCGATAGAAAGGATATAATGAGGATGGCAGTGACTGCATTATATATCAGTAGTGTGAGCAGTCTCGTACTGGAAGCAGTGGCTTCGTCAGTGTTTAGTACACAGCTCTGTGGAATACTTGAATAATTCTGATTGGTCAATCGCGCCATTCACTGGTATGTTATTCCAAGATAACAACCACTGAAAAACAGATAACGCAGGCTCATCCGGGTCACTAAAGTAAGCATCGCTATATGCTTGCTAGGAACGGATTTTCTTCGTGGAAGTTTTATTTGTTATTGCTTTTGGTGAGCTAATAAAATATAAAAACTCAGTCGAATCAATATTTTGTGTACAGTTATATAATTATGCCATCCAGTATTGTGGACTCGCTCTCTCTTGTTTCATACAAACGCATTTGCTGCCATTTTGTGACTATTGTTTTGTTCAATCACATTATGAAATAAATGTTTTTTTCCAAAACATATTGGCCACAGTTATTGGCACCTTTTTATTAAATACTTTTTGCATTCTCCTTTTGCCAAGATAACAGCTCTGAGTTTTCTAAATGTCGGCTGTCATAGCCTACACTCTTAAAAATAAAGGTGCCAGGAAGAACCAAAAAGGGGGTTTCACAGCGATGCCATAGAAGAACCTTTTTTGGTTCCCCAAAGAACCTTTCACTGAAAGGTTCCTTGAAGAACCATTCTCAAAGGTTCTTTAAAGAACCTATAACAGTTCTTCATGTCACTTTATTAGGTTCTTTGTAGAACCATTTATGAAAAGGTTTTTTGACACCCATAGTAAACAAACATCACTAAGCAAAATGATGGCCAAAAGACGTCTTTTCAACGTCTTTGTCACAAAAGTCGGACGTTGAAAAGACGTGCACTGAGGAAGAGCACGTGTTCTGCACGTCCGATATAGACGGTCATGGACCCTCTTCGTACAAGTTTAAAAACTAGTTCAAATGTGGCCATTGTGGACATATTTATGGTCTCATTTAGACATAATTACTTTGACTATTGCTGTCAGATGATCTTAGTGAGAATTAGCAGAGGTTTAGATGTTGATATTTGTTTCATTTGAAGTGTCACCATTGTGGTGATCAGCGTTCGCTTTAGTTGGGCTCTTGGGCCCCTTTATTTTTAATGTAGCGTTTCTTTGGCTGTTGTAACTGTGTGTTTGTATAACACAATTGATGTTGCAAAGAAGGCCAAGAATATGTAATACCAGGTGTTATCAGCTTGATGTTGATGTTGATGATGATGATGATCACAAAACAAGTATCTAATGTGCTCAGATACTTTGGCATTTCTAGTCGCCTATATCTTTTGGAATTGCAATATTGGTACCAATAGGGTTTATATAACTTATTTAGAGGTGGATAAAAATTATGTGTATACGATGTTTAGAGCGAATGTATCATCTTGTCACACAGACATCAAGATTTTGCATATGATTCACAACAATGGTGACAATAAAAAAAATATTGTCATGCTGCAATGCATGATGGGTAGCTTTCATAGTTCAAAACCCATCATTGATTCCCAAGAATTTTTGTTTTTATTGTCACCGTTGTTGTGAATCATATCCAAAATCTTGATGTTCGTGTGTGACTACATGATGCATTTGCTCAGAACGTGCACATGCTTTTTATACTTTCAAAATATGTTTTATTCTATTGGTACCAATATTGCCATTTCATGAGGTTGGTGGTTATGAATGCCAAATATAACAACAATTTCAAACTAACATTTGTTGCTTTTTTGTGATGATTATGTCATCATCAACAATGAGCTGATAACACCTGATGCTACTTTATCTTGGGTTTCTCTGCCACAACAATTGTGTTATACAAACACATAGTTACAGCAACCAAAGAAAAGCTAAAGTAAAAATAAAGGGGACCAAGAGCCCAACTAAAGCAAACGCTGATCACCACAATGGTGACACTTCAAATGACAGCAATAGTCAAAGTAATTATGTCTAAATGAGACCATAAAGGATGTAAAAAAAAATGTCCACAATGACCACATTTGAACTATTTTTTAAACTTGTACGAAGAGGGTCCATGAACGTCTATATCGGACGTGCAGAAAACGTCAAAAAAAGACGTCATAAAAACTTTCATTCTGGCTTCTCAGTGGTCGTCTTTTCAACATCCGACTTTTGTGACAAAGACTTTAAAAAGACGTCTTTTGGACATCATTTTGCTTAGTAATGTTTGTTTACCATGGGTGTCAAAAAACCTTTTCATAAATGGTTCTACAAAGAACCTAATAAAGTGACATGAAGAACTGTTATAGGTTCTTTAAAGAACCTTTGAGAATGGTTCTTCAAGGAACCTTTCAGTGAAAGGTTCTTTGGGGAACCAAAAAAGGTTCTTCTATGGCATCGCTGTGAAACCCCCTTTTTGGTTCTTCCTGGCACCTTTATTTTTAAGAGTGTACACAGCAAAATCCCCAGTGTTAAATCAACACTGCTCAGAGTACATATGGTCCCACCCTACAGAGTGTTAAAGTAACTCTGAAGCAGTGCTAAAGTTAATGAGATAATTAAGTGACTAATTGAGTGATGATTGAGTATTAGTGATAAACACCTACTGTTAACAAGCAGAATCACTGAAGGAAAGAGAAACACAAGAACTACAACTGACTTCCAGTCACAGCCTTAGATTAAATCAGATGAAGATAAAAGAATACAATAAATCTGTGAAGATCTCAGCAGAGGAGGATTAAACAACTCCACAAACAGCATTACCAGCTTCACTTATTACTAACCAGACTGACTTTATTTCTGTCAGACGTCTAGGAACGGAGGTTTAGATGTCGATGTTTTAAAATGTTTGGTCACCATTATTGTGATCAGCTTTTCCTTTAGTTGAGCAGTTTGACTCTTGGCATTTTAAGTGCAATTTTGGTCTTTGTAACAGTGTTTACCAAAGCACATAATTTATTACAATGGAAACATTAAACAAAGGTGTTCAGGTGAAGAAGTAAAACAATAGAATGGTTTAAACACATTAGCCAGGATATCCTGAGGTAGGGACTCCACAAGCGTCTTAGCCTGTACAAGATTTATTCCCTCCATGCAGTTCTTCACTTCTTTAATCAGTTTGACTTTATCAGCCGCCTTTAGTTCTGTCAGTTTGACTGTAAAATGTGTTTTCATAGTAAAACAATAGAATGGTTCTCTAATCTTATCCCTGACCAAAAGTTGTAATTTGTTTTTAATAAATAACTTTCACCTTTTTTGAAACTGAACAGACATCCTGAATTTTTCTATACATTGCAAACAGTTTTTGAAAATCATTACTATTTTTTTTTTTTAGAAACAAACAGACATCAAGAATCAGCATATGAATCTCAACAATAGTGACATGCTTCATGCTACAATGCATGCTGGGAGCCAAGAGTTTTAAACTATGGTGCCTCCCAGAATGCATTGCGGCATAAAGCATTTCACCATTGTTGAGATTCATATGTGGGATCTTGATGTCCGTGTGTGTGTCCGAAGATTACTTTCTCAATATAAAAAAAAATAAATCAGCTTGATATCCGATCTGTATAAACAAAAAATAATGTTGTTGAAAAAAAAAACTATAAATAACATATTACAACTTTTGGTCATTTTTTTTGTTCTTTATTAAGTTGTAAACTATAGGCCTATTTCCAGACCATCTTCTGGCTTTCTTTGCAACAAATTATGTGTTTTGGTAAACATTATTACAAAGACCATACATTCATAAGAAGTCAAGAGTCAAATTGCCCAACTAAAGGAAACACTGTTCACCATAATGGCGATTGAAACAAAAAGGTGACTTCAAACCATCAACATCTAAACCTCTGTTAATTCTCAATAAAAACTTCTGTAGACATCTGACAGAAATAAAGTCAGTCTGGTTAGTAATAAGTGAAGCTGGTAATGCTGTTTGTGGAGTTGTTTAATCCTCCTCTGTTGAGATCTTCACAGATTTAATCTCTTCTTTCTATCGTCATTTGATTAAATCTAAGGGTGTGACTGGAAGTCAGTTGTAGTTCTTGTGTTTATCTTTCCTTCAGTGATTCTGCTTGTTAACAGCAGGTGTTCATCACTAATACTCAATCATCACTTAATTATCTCATTAACTTTAATACTGCTTCAGTGTTACTTTAACATTCTGTAGAGTGGGACCATATGTACTCTGAGCAGTGTTGATTTAACACTGGGGATTTTGCTGTGTACCATGGTCACCCAATAAGTAAAAAAATAAAATTAAAATTAAGATATAAATCAATATAATTAGTAGTAAATTAAATATTTTAAACATTAATACAAAAGGAAAGAATAATGCATTGACTTGGATATATAATAGGCCTATAACGTTCACGCATGAACTGTCATTCAGACTGACTATCAGAGATATTTAAATACATAATCTTCTGAGTTTAATGATGTAGGCCTTGTGTCTTTTGTGTTTTATTCATAGCATTGATTTTGAATATAAAATGATATCTAACAAAATGGTGTGTTCTTTCTCTGCCAACTAAACTTCCAAAGCTGTCCAATGCGTCCCGCAGCTTTTCCACACAGATTTTGAGAGCTGGCCAGCTAAACAAAATAGGCCAATGAAGTAGACTAATGGCTAGTGTCCGGGAAATGTGAGGTGCACTCATATTTATGAATTAAACACTTATAATAGCCTAACCTATATTTCTCTTACATGAGTAGGACCCCCTAATAACAGTGATTAAGGTCTAAATTAATGTGGATGGGGGTAATGAACAGGATAGTGGAATAGTGAAAAAGGGTTAAAAGTGTAAGATAAAAAGACACACCCACGGAATGTATTTTCACAGTAATAAACTGTAAGTTATAAAACAGGTTTATACTGGCAACACTGTTGCCAATAGTTTACTGTAAATTTTAGGCTTTTTTTTGGGTCACCATTTTGTTGAAGACTAGAGCCTGTGCTTCAGTCCAGGAGAAGATCTACAAACATTGATGATACGCTGCATGTTGCTTTAGCTAACAGGCAGTGATTGTGTAGTTCCAATGTTTTTTTTTTATTTTTTTATTTCAACAGGGACAATGTGCAAAAAAAAACATTAATAAAAAGATGCTTTGCACCAGATTTAGCTTAAGCTAGTTTCCATCTGTAGAAATGTTCCATCAGTGGAAATCTCTTTATTTATAATATTTTTTTAGTGGTCTCAAATGAAAGTTCACTGTAATACTTTGCTCACATTATTAGTGCATTATACATTTTAGTTAATACATTTAAAACTACAGTTGGTAAATTTAAAGGGATACTTCACCTCTGGAAAGATGAATGTGTATTTAAAATGGGTCATTTATGTAGAAGAAATGTAAAATTATTTTTGAATTTGGAGCTTTCTAGACTGAGAAAAGCCAGAAAATGTATTTTTGGCTTATGTGGATGAAAGACAACAACTCCCAGAATGCACTTGTGTAACTGGTCTGTTGTCTGCGTTGTGTTTTTGTTGACTTAAGAACAGGACAGCATTCGGCAGCTTCACAAATCTTTAATGCCTGATATACAAACAAAATGTAATCAGCCTCTTAGTGAGAGTCGCCCTCGTTAACACTCTCACTGCATCACCAATGCAAAGAGCATAAATCACAATAAAATGCATATAACAGAAAACGTACCTGATATACAAACAAAATGTAATCAGCCTCTTAGTGAGAGTCGCCCTCGTTAACACTATAAAACAAATGTGATGTACACTTGTCACATGTGCTCTCATTTCACATTTAGGCCCAGATGCAAACATATCGCTTAATCGTGATGAAATTACAAAAATCGCCACACATAGAGGTAAAATAATATTATACACAGGAATTAGAGTGAAAATATAGACATAAAAGCAACAATTAAAATTAGGATTAAAGAAGATTATCGGGAGTCCAAAATAACCTCACCTCTCACTGCATCACCAATGCAAAGAGGAAGAGGAGGGGACAGAACAGGAAATTATATTGACTCATGACATCACATCAATTAAAGAGAAAGGTACTCACTTCACTTAGGCAGTCATATCAGGTACATGTAAACGAACAATTTTGTGAGAATTCTAACAAACTTTACATACATTTAACAGTACACTTTATGTACCTGTTACACTTGCTTCGCTACCCTAGGAGGCCACGCCTACCGGTAACAGCGCAGTTGTTAAACAACAAGTCTAGGCTACTAGTGAGTCTCCAGGATGAGTCTGCCCAGGATTTCGAGATCGCCCAAAATGTCCGGGATTCGGCTTTTGTGTTCTACAGTCGCCATTAATCATGTTTACTGTGGCGAGCAGGACGAGTGAGGGCCGGGGGCGAATGGCGCGAGGCCGGTGGCGTGATTACCGATGACCGACACCTGTGAGACGCACCGGTCTCGTATCTCTCACGGAGGCGCAGGAATTTTCTTAGCAATGTTAAAACGCACATAGCGTTTACACTACATTCAGATTCACCAATCAGAATGAATTCAGTTAGATCGAAACAAAAGGTGTGCATGTAAACAATGAATGGCGACTGGAGAAAGCAAAAGATGAATCCCGGACATTTTGTACGATCTCGACGGCCGGACATGTCCGGGGAAAAGAGGATGAATGGTAACCCAACTACTCGGCTTTCTCCTACTAAGTGACTCAGCTTTCTCCACAGAACAAGAGCCTGCTAGCTTAGCTTCCAAAAAAAGATGTCTGACACTATGTGTACATTCTGTGAGTGAGATCCCCCCCTCTATGGGCGGGTTGAGAACATGCGGAACAGCTCCTACTACTGACTGTAGTCTTTAGCCTCTGGCCAAAAAATCGCTAGTGTGAGGTGTTTTGAGTGCTTTGAATCAATTGCTTTGTAAAATGATTTGCTCTTTCAAAGTTTCGAAAAGCTTTGTTTCTCCCATCATTACAATTTAGTCACAGTCCAGAACTCTGTCTTTGAATGCTGTTCTGTGCTTTCCAGGCGACCGTCATGGTGTTCCAGGCCGTGGCAGAGTATCGCACGCAGGTGAAGGACCGACAAAACTTTAATCTGGACGTGGAGCTGTCAGTGGCAGGAAGAAGCAGACCTGTCAAATGGACCATTCAAAGAAATAATGTGCATCTTACACGGTCAGACAAGGTGAAGAGTATCAAATGGTTTCTGCAAAATTTTTCAATAGATTTTTGTTCTATTATGGGAGATTTTTTGTTTATCATACATCGTTTTTAATTGTTCTTTGGTCAATGAGACCTTCATGTATCTCTATTATCATGGATTTGATTATTCTGCTAACATCTGTGTTCACTCAACAGGTGGACATAAACAAGGACTTCAATGTGACGGCTAGAGGAACTGGAACAGCCACTCTCTCAGTGAGTGTTCATGAGCGTTCATACAGTCGACAGCAAGATTAAAGCGTCTGAACATCTAATCTGAGACGTGCTGCTCGTTTCAGGTTCTGACGCTGTACTACGCCAGACCTGTTGAGAAGAAGTCTGACTGTACATTCTTTAATCTGATTCTTAAAATGGAAAAAGACCCTGAAAGTAAGACGGAGTTTAAGGCCTTTCTCTAGCACTTTTCACACTGTGCTTAACCCTGGGTTATCTTCACTCTAAACCCTGTTTTTAACCCCAGGTAGAGGAACGTTTGACACTTGTAACTAGAACTACAATTACTTTAGAAGTGGAGTTAGCACTGCTTTTTACACAGGTTATGAAACCTCACCGCTTTTGCAGTGCTAACCACACATTGCAGTGACAAACTTTTATTCTAAGTCCATTCAGAAAAAAAAATTGTCGTACGGCAATATACAAAATGAAGATGCGCAACGCTTTATGTAAACGGGTCACGTTCTGCATTTGTCCAATCAATGACAATGACACAGCTAAAATGTAAATAAGACCGTTTTCCCAGGGTTTATACATTTAGGCTACACTGTGAAACGCCAGCGAATGAATACACAGGATTAATTGTTAACCCCAGGAAAATTATGAGCAGTGTGAAACATGAAACAAGATAACCCAGGATTCTGTTTACCCAGGGTTTAGAATGACCCAGGGTTAACTAGTTCAAGTGTGAAAAGCTTTATTACTTTTTAATTTAAATTACTATAATTCTATTTTTATGTTCCCTTTGACCTGAACTAAAACCACCAAATTCTTTTGTTTCCCTTTAGCAAAAAAAGGAGCCATTGAAAGTTACAACTTCATAATGGATTTCTAGTATGTGAACAAATACCTCATTTATTTTTATGTCAAGAAACCATTTTATTTGCAATTAATCAACATGTGCTCATTTAGGCTGTTTTCACACTTGGTTTGTTTACTTGAGTTCGATCCTGCCCCACATTTTCCCACAGTTGCTGTATGTTTGCTTCATGAACGTGAGTACTAGTGACAGCTGGTTACCAATGTGACTACGGTAGATAATGCCTCCAGTTTCACTGCATTCTGATGATGTAACGTGCTCTTCAAAGACAGTTTATTCAGAGATGAGCAGCTCTGTGTTATACAACAATATTGGAAATCTGACATCAAACGGACTCGGGTTCAAACCAAAAGCTCTTGTGTGAAAGCAGCCTTAAATGTAGCCTGAGTAGCCTACGAAACCTGTTAATAAAATCTGCTTTATCTCCATCTTTACAGCTACAAAAATGATACAACCGATGCCACTATGACTATTCTGGACATTGCCATACCGACGGGATTTGATGTTGAAGAAAATGATCTTAAAGAGGTATTATGATGATAAAAGAAGGCAGTGATGCCTCACATTTGTATAGAAGAGGAATCTAACACACATCTGCAAATAGACCATAAAACATGTTAGTCATCATGTGATGGATTGAGTTTTTATTTCTCATTTTCTTGCCCTCAGTTGTCCACGGGGAAGGAGAGATACATTCAGCAATATGAAAAGAATAAAGTGCTGTCAGAGCGAGGATCTCTCATCCTCTACTTGGATAAGGTATTTCAGCAGACCTGATGATGTCAAAAACAGATTTGTTTTCTTTTTTTATTATCAGGAAACCATGTGTTTTGCTTATCACAGTATAAAGTGCAACAGTCGGTTTCCAGAAGTAAAAACTCCATTCAATTTCTCCATAGGGAAACTGAATTTTAATGATAACTTTTAATAACCTTTAAAGACCCTACTGTCCCTTAAGTAACACAAATATATGGGAACACATTGCAAAATACAATGCGATATATATATCATAATACATTTTCATATATGGGAAACTAGTGCTTATATTTTTCGATATACGGCAAATATATGCATTGACCATATGGCTATATATTAGTGAATAAAAAATATGTAGAAATGAAGACAAAAATCGCATTACAAAAATAGCATGTAATATTCACAAAGTTGTATCCTTCATTACATACATTGCACATACACGTTCCCATATAAATGTGAATGTATGTTCACAAATACATATACACACACATTCATGGAATGAGTTACAACAGATTTCTAGTTCCCAGCATGCTTTGTTTGACTGACTTCTGAAAGGAGAGCAAATCTTAAAATTAAGTGCTATTTAATGTATTTTTGGTCAATATCAATGGGGGGGGGGGGGGGGTCTGTTAGTGTTTAATGTTCTATTTACCATTGTGCTGAAAAGTTATTTTAGTCGATGCATTTTTAAATATGGATATTTTTCTTACACAAACGCATCGCTTCACGTCAAAAGGCATTTATTAACCCGCCAGAGCCGTGTGGAGCACTTTTATGATGGATAGATGCACTTTAATCATAGATGCATGCGCTTTGATAGACTTCCAAAAAAATATTCCCATTCACTCCCATTATCAACCTTGGAAGATCAAGAGCACAGTCTCGGGGGTAGCCCCCTGCCTGCGAGGGGTGATGGGGTTATATGGCGAGCAGGACGAGGCAGAGGGCCGTGAGAGAGCGGCGCGAGGCCGGTGGTGTGATTACTGAGGAGAGACACCTGCGCAACGCACCGGTCTCGTATCTCTCACGGAGGAGCGGAAGCATAAAAGGAGGAGCGACGACAGTGGAGATCGAGAGAGGTGTTTTGTTGTGTTTTGGTTTCTGTTTTGTTTGGCTAGCAGTCGTCTGTGAGGGGCTGCTGGCTTATACTTTCGTTTTGTATTGTTTTATTTTATGTTATTAAACTTGTTGATTGTTCGCCCGTTCCCGCCTCCTCCTTCCTACAACATCTAACCTTGTTACAAATTTTTTTTTTTTTTTAAATCCCTATGCGAGAAATTAATGAAAAAAATACTTCTGGAACCAACCTGAAAAAGTAGGTGGGCGCTGATGCACTAAATTGTTGATTTTTTTAAATTTTTATTCTGATTGGCTGACAGATGTTTCAAAATGCTTAATAACTGTAAGACCATATAGTTCTACGTAACTGCATATTCACCTGTACATTACAGACTGCATATCAGAATCCTATTTCACATGATAATTTATGTAAAAGAAAATGTCCTAATTTAATTTATTGATCGAGCCTATGACTATACAAAATTTACATGCATTTTGTTTTCTATCAGCTATCCAAAACAGAATTCTGTTGGAAAACAGCTATACATTGTTAAATGACTGCAAGAAAGAAACACCAATCACAATTCAACTGCAAACATAATAATTAATAATTTTGACTGCAATTTTTTTTACTTATTATTATTTGTTGCATGTGGAAATGTTAATGTGGGCAGTTTCACATTTAATATCATAAATTTGCTTTTATTTTATTGTTTTGCTTATCAGGTTTCTCATAAGGAGACAGAAAGAATTGCCTTCAAAATGAACAAGATGTTTAATGTGGGTCTGCTTCAACCTGTTGCAGTCACAATATATGAATATTACTCACCAGGTGAGTTAACAAACACACACACACACACTTATGGCGCTTTTCCACTGCATAGAACGGTACGGCACGGTTCGGTACGGCACTCTTTGGCGCTTTTCCACTGCATAGTACGGTACGGCTCGGCTCGGTACGGCTCACTTGTGGCACTTTTCCACTGCATGGTACGGCACGGTATGGCTCACTTCGGCTCGCTTTAAATGGTACCACCTCTGTCGGGGTTCCAAGCGTACCGTACCGATACTAAAATGTGACGTGAACACACTGCAGATCACTGATTGGTCAGACAGAATCGTCACTACCAGCGTCATTGTATTTGCGAGACATCAAACCCGCTAGATTTAAATAGCCAGTAACAGCCACCGCTGTTCTTCACAAAGAACCGGCAAAAGTAATGATTATGAATATGTAAAATATAGCAAGGAGATATTTTAATTGTTTATTAATAAACAAGTGTTTTCTTTGTCGGCTAAGATGAAGTTGACGATGCTGACTCGCGATCTTCAGTAGCCTAGTGAACGCGCCAGAGAGAAATGCACATTTCATAAGGATTAGATAAGCAGAGAGCAGTCTAGTCTGTTTTCTTTCGTTTTGAATTGTTCTGTTTAAAAGTAGACATGTGAGGCAAGTAGGCTACTTTATATGCTGAGTTTCGGTTCATTTATGAGACCAGCTCCAGTTCACACGCCGGCGCCTCCGTTTCCTATCTATCGTTTGCTATATTTACTTCTTATTTATTAAATCCAGGCAATTGGTTGATGAAACATTGATTAAAATTAAGATATAGTTAATACAAAACGAAATTCAGGTTAAAGAAAGATTTGTGCTTTCTGTTGGATGTCTAAGTGAAAGTTTTAAAGCATCTTTTAGTGCCGCTTTCAGAGCGCTCACGTCCGTAACGGAGAACACGTCCGTAACATTGTTTTTTCCTCATAAATGCGAACACGAAAAATAAAATAAAATAAAATGAATATTTTATGTACTGTGGAGACTGAGAGCCGTACTGAGCCGTACCGAGCCGTACCAGCAGTGGGAAAGCGCCATTAGTTTAATTAAACTGAAGCTCTCAAAATAATGCATTGAAAACTGAACACATTTAGACATGTACATATATTATTGCGTAATTTTATTTTTGTGCCATGGCTCAATTCAAGCTTGAATTGTTTTGTCAGCACATTATCAGCTGCTGCTACAGGCAACTAGGAAGGGGAATCATAAGAAAATGAATGATTGTTGTGTTGTGTAGTCACATAAATCAATAGAGATCACATCAAAGTAATGCACGTCTCTTTACTTAAGCATTGCTTGCAAAAGCACACTTTTTCTCCACTCTCAAATACATACCAATTCCCCACATAATACAACATCTACCCCTCGTAGCCATTTTCTAATCAACAGAGTAGTATGGGAACACAACGTCCTGGTTGCATATGCAAACCACCGTTCCCTGAAGTATGGAACGCAGGACGTAGTCAACGTCGACTGAATGGGATCACACCAGGGAGCCAGTCATCTTCGAGTACTATTAAACGAGCCTATGGAATTGACGTCCGTGATTTGCATCACACATTCCGCCCCGCAGCGCGGGTATAAATACGTAAGTAAATGCACGCACTAGTTGCTTTTCGCTGAGGAGCCGAGCGTAACTCAGAGTCAGCAGTGGTCCAGCAGTAGTGGCAAGGGGACTATGTCCTCGGTTCCGCCACGTGCTTACACCTTCTAGTGCCTGAACAAAAGTCTCCTGAACCTTCCGCAACTTGAGGCGGAGAGATGGAAGAGCTTAGGCCAAGGATGTCACTGCTGTTCCACAGAACCACTGGGAAAGCATACCCTATCAATGGAAGGAAGGGACGCTGCGGAAACCACATCCTGCCCGAAGGAAGGTAACGTGGAGAATACACATATGCACATATGGACTGGGCGTATTACCGGGCAGTACAACATATGGAATGTCAAGTCAAGTCAAGTCATCTTCATTTATATAGCGTTTTTAACAATGGATTGTTTCAAAGCAGCTTTACAGAGATAAACATATAATTTAAGGTAACAGATTGTTTTGGCATTATAGCGGTTCTTGAATAATGTTATTTCCAGCTAAAGTTAACTTTGATTGATTCACCTCCGTCGAAATGATCAGACTTTTAAACGCGAACCTGTGATTAACGCTGACGGCGTTCACATGCTCATTCAGAATTGATTCTATAGTTATGTGCTTTTAAAATATGTGCGCAGGTTTATAATTCATACAACCCAGCCTAAACAAACTAATGTCACTGGGATGACTCCAGCCTATAACACCGCCGTCTGTGTATGAATGAGTGTATGAATGGGTGAATGTGAGGCACACTGTAAAGCGCTTTGGTGGCCATTGGGTCTGTTAAAGCGCTATATAAATGCAGTCCATTTACCATTTACCATTTATAACGGGGGGAGGATCAACTGAACAGTGTTGAGGGAAGACACGGGCTCGCCGGAGGGAGCCGTACCATGGAAGAATACATATGGGATCACCGTAGAAATGACAACATATGCACCCAGTCTTACACAGGTTCTACTAATGTATACAAGCGATAGGCCTGGCTTCAGACGTTCTGCCACGTCCATTGCCGAAGGGTATGGAGGAACTCGAGAGGGTTCGGCAAATGAATTGTAGTTCCTAATATTAATTTAATAACAATACTAGCTTTATAATAATAATAATAATAATAATAATAATAGTAAATATAGCTGCAAGCAGCCATTACCGGGGCCAAGTGCAAAAGCAGCCAACAAGACATGCCAACATGGCTGGGAGTTTCAGACCAACTACAGCAAGGAGCAGTTAAAGACATTTTAAGATGACTTTAGGCAAAATGGCTGAAAAATCACATACAGTAACTAAAAATATGATTTAATGGATTATCACTTTCGACCAATAGGCAGCGCAGTTACAAAACTGATGTGATCAGAGTGAGGTGACAATGACACATACAAAGTTTGGTGTCAAAATGTGAAAGCATTGCATAGATTAAGCCTGAATAGTAATTTTGGCAGCATGCCTCAACTTTGATGCTGTGGTATACAAAAACAGTTTTGTCTATCGTCACGAAATCCATAACTTTTAGTCGGCACGGTCTGGAGATGATACGATTCGATTTTGGTGAAAATCGGACAAACGGACTAGGAGGAGTTTGAAAAAATAGGTATTGAATACAAATCAAGATGGCGGACAGGAAGTTCATCCAAATAAGTCAATCTTGGTATCTGTGTTCTTGGAGTGACCCAATGAATCTATTACGACCAGTTTCATTACAAAATTACATTTTTTTTCATTACATTTTGACCAAAATATGGCGCTGTCTCGAAACCTTTTGATTACCTTCTGGGCATGGTGCTGATAGCACATTCTGAGTTTCGATATGTTACAGCAATGCATTTGTTAAGTATAGCATTTTACATCACAATACTGTATTAAAGTCAATGGGAATTTCATGTTTTGTTCTATTATAGCGCCACCAACAGGCTCAGTCCCACCATTTTTTTATGTGTCCTCGGAGGTAGCCCATACATCTGTCTCAATTTTGGTGAAGATATCTTAATTCGCTTCGGAGTTATAGACAATTATGTGAAAAAACACGTCAAAAATGACTGACACATGACTTTGATTGAATTTTACTACCCCTTACTATAAATATTTTGGCATTTGGGCATTGGCGTGTTGCCAGCGACCTATGTTTCCAAACTTCTGACAGTGGTTTCATCTCGATCGGACTAACGGTTTCGAAGATATCGGCAAATGTTTTTTAAGCGCTAAATCACAACGCTACACAAACCATATGCCGAAACCTGGCAAGTCTGGTATTGTTGAAATCTGCAAGGATTCAGGAGTCTAATGATATAACTCATGTGGAAATAAGTCAACCACAGCCAGAGTTATAAGCATTTAAAATTTTTATTTTACCACTAGGTGGCGCTGTTTCGAAACTTCTCAGGCACCTTCAGGGCATCGTACTGATGACCCATACCGAGTTTCGTAACAATTCATTCCTGCGTAAAAAAAATACAGCATTTTAGCACATAATTCAAAATGGCTGACAGCCAAAATGGCCGATCTGGGAAAATTGGATATCGGTCAACTCGACATGATGCCCTGAATCTAACGAGACCACTTTTATGATTTTTGGACAAACCGTTCAGAAGTTATGAGCAAAAATAGCCATTTTTCATATTTCCGGAGCAGTAGGTGGCGCTATGCCGAAACGCAGCATGTAGCCTCAGGTCCTGCTTGTTATGACATGTACCAAGTTTGGTCTGAATCCGATAAAGCATTGCGGAGATACAGCCTTACGTCTGTTTTTGCAAGCGCTACGTAAAATTAATTTGCGCGGTATTCAAAAACAGTTAAGCGAATCAACTTGAATTCTATAAATTGTCAACACTGCCTGGAGATGATGTGGTTCAATTTTGGTGCAAATCAGACAAACCGTCTAGGACGAGTTCGCAAAAGTAGGTTTTTTGGACAATTCAAAATGGCGGTAATATTTACATGACGGAAAATGACGTCATAGGGTGAAATCGAAACGTCTTGAGCCAAGGAATCAGTGGAAAAAATAATTTTGTTTCTACCCATTATGGTTCAAAAGTTATTAGACTTAATGGCCCTCATTTATCAAAAGTGTGTACAGCAAATTTCCAGCGTACACCTGGCGTACACTCAAAACCACGGGGACTTTGAGATTTATCAATATGGACGTTGGCGTATGGCAAGCTCAAATCCTACGCCAGCTCAGGAGGTGGTGTACGCACGTTTTGAGTTAGTGCGGAAATGCGCAGAAAAACAATCCCTAACACCACAAAACGCACTGACAAACTAAAAGATATGATGTATTATGACCCACAGTAAAAAAACAACAACAACATAGTAATTATAAACTTGTTTATTTTTGTGCAACATGGACTTAAATTTTTAATTTGTGTGACTTTACCAAAGCATTTGATTTGTAAGCATATGTATTCCTTCAGTTGCGAGCCTGTGCGCTTTACCCTGACGTTTCAGGGTTATCCCCGGCAGGTGCGCACGGACTGGGTTCGGTAATGAAAGGCTTTCAATGACCAAAAAATAATTTAGACTGACAAAATAATAAAAATTACATTCTTCTTTTAAATAATAATAATAACGACATTCTTCTTCTAAATAACAATAAGCGTCATTAATAATAAAAATCATAAATGGTAATGGTAATAATAAGAACAATATTACAAATTGTCATGCAATTATTAATGTGAATGAATAGTACTCCACATCACATCATCATCATCACTATTGTACACCTAGATGTGACGTGATTCGAAATTGAATGCTAATTCAAAAGACGTGCTGTAAATGCATTGTGATAGGTCATTTCGCCTCCACGTCAGAGAAGTTTCTCTTCTTTGCCGTCTTCCGTGTCCATGGCGTAAAATGAGGGCGTGGGGGAAGCGGAGACTTGAATATATAGGGGCGTGCTATTCTAATGACGATCGTTTTCAGCCGCGGGATTTATCAAGGACAGGCATTGCGTACAACTGGATTTCAAAGGTACGCACAGCTTCATAAATCAGGCGGTGAGAGGAGTGTAAGCATAATCTAACGCCAACATATACGCCCATTTCTACGCAAGAATGATAAATGAGGGCCAATATGAGTGAAACTTTGGACAGGTGATGGCGCTAGAGGGATTGATTTTGAGACGCCAAATTTGCTCTATTGACTTTTCAGACTGTCCTTTATCAGTGTGCCAAATTTCACAACTTTCCCGCAAGCGGTTCTATGGGCTGCCATAGACTCCAATGGCGGAATAATAATAATAATAATAGGAATGCCAACAGACACAATAGGTGCCTCCGCACCTTTGGTGCTTGGCCCCTAATAATAATTTAATACATTAATGGGAAAACGAGCCAATTATCGTATTGATCTCGTCAAAGGCATCTGCCATTGGTGATATCTCTGACTATCGTCGATACACGATACTATCGTCTATCGGCACAACCCTAGTGCACATTTAACCGCAATGGAGCGGACGGAACAGAGAAAAGCCAGGGCTGGGTCTGCCTCCTCTGGGGCAGCACTTGCAGGCTCACCACCTGGTCCCGTAGGAGAGGTAGGAACCTTGGGCAATATCCAGGCCAGGGTCCCAGATTTCGTGAGAGGAAGCCAGCCCAAACTCCAGGCACGATTCGCTGACCAAAATGTTAGCAAGTCCCTACCCTCTAGTAGAGACCAAGCAAGCAAAAGAACAGTTTCTTTAAAAACAGGACTTTTAACTCACTGCCCGAAGAGGCTCAGGGGAGGTCTCTGAGTGCAGTAGCACCAGAGATAATCCCAAGAGGGTAAAGATAAAGCAAGGCGGATTTATTCTCCTTACTTCCCTCAGGAACGATCAAATCGTGCTTCCCAAGGATTTGCACCCCTTTACTGAATCATGATGTGCGTCAATACAGAGGCAACAACATTTTGAGGGTGGTAGAGACAGCCTCACTCCAACCCATCTAGCAGGAGGAAAACACTAAAGTGATCGAAAACATTCGGGATCTCCTCACGGAGGGAAGATTCTTTCAACGAATAGGTTCCACTTCTAAGGTGGTGCCAGCCTCATTTTGGGGGGAGGGAGTGGATCGGTGACCAACTTCAAGAGCATCCTCCTCCATCCCTGAGTGGCCCGCTCCGGAATGCTTTCGCTGTCGCTTGCCACCTGGCTTGGCAGGGCCTGGAGCGCGCTGGGCGTCCCTACTGCGGCCGGCTCCATGCTGAGGCCAGGCTGAAGGCTGCTGCGGAGGCCCTGTGGAAGCGGCGGCAGGGAAACGCCCTCTGCGATGAGCAGGCGGAGGGACTGCGGGGTGGAGGCAGCACCGGGCCGCCGGGGCAGGATGTGCCGGATGGCCTCCGTCTGCGCTTGGGCGGCAGAGAACTGTTGGATGCAGTTCTCTGCCGACCAGCCCAACCTGGGAAATTGGGGAGACCAGGAACTGAACCTTGTCCGCATCCGCCATATCAACCAGGCTGAGCCAACGATGATGCTCTTGAACCACTGAGGTGGATATCACCAGACAGATCGTGCACGTCATGACACTCGTGCCCCGGAGGGCGAGTTTGGATGCAGTCTCATCTATGAGCGCACAGTCTGGGCTACCCTTGTGCATGCCCATGAGTGCCTTGGCCTGATAGACCTGTAGCAGCGCCATGGCATGCAAGAGGAGGCGGCTTGCCCACAGGCCTTGTAAGCTCTGCCGTCAGAATGGATGAGAACTCACAGGCCTTAGGGGGGAGACGAGGATCCCCCCAAAAGGCAGCGGCCGCCGGACACAGGTGCACCTATATCGTGACAGACCGCTCCACTGGAGGGATAGCCTCGCAACCCTTCACCGCTCCTCCATCAAGGGTAGTGAGGGGCAAAAGCTATTCAGGCAGTTTCTGGCAGAAAGGTGCTGTCCACAACCTGGTAAGCTCTCCATGCACTTCGGGAAAGAAAGGCACTGGGGCGGCGAGCTGAGAACCAGCGCGGCCCGCCCCGAGATACCAATCCTCCAACCGAGACTGAGCGGGACATGGTGGAGGATTCCACTCGAGCCCGCCAGCCTCGTCGCCCCGTTTCAGCATAGCTGACCTTTCTGGATCTTGCTCGGGCAACATTACACTCCCAGAGGGAGATAACACATCCGAGTCGTCATCTCCAGAGGCCAGCTCACCCTCTAATGCTGCTATCGACATCTTATCCTCTAGGGGAACCCCAATTGAAACGGCTGATCAGTCCATTACAGAGGGACCAGCACATTCAACAGGAAATTCCACCGGCTGTGGTGTGATGGAGGAGTGAGGAGCCCACAGGGAATGGTTACTGGACGAGACATCCATCACTATCCTCCGATCACCCATCCCACACGGCACCCGAGGGCGGGGCATGGTAATTGGGACTCCAGCTTCGTGGACGAAGGTGAGTCTCGATCTCAACACCGCAACAGTCATATTCCTGTCAATGGGAACATGAACCGTCCACAAAAACTGCTTCCTTGTGCTGTAAGCCCAAACACGTGATGCAACAATTGTGACCGTCAGAGAGGAACAGGGAACGACCGCATCCAGAAACGCACAGGTGGAATGACATCTTGAAAAAGATGCAAACGCACCCATGTTGTTCTTTCAGGAAATAAGACCCATCACCAGTGCCGGAGCACACAGGGGAATGACCGCGGCAACACTGAACAGTAAACTTAAACAGTGAAGCACTCACTTTTCCGTCCTCTAACCAGCCATCAACACACACAAACATTTAGAAATGTGTTGCTGTTAAAACAGCAGTTGAGAGCTCAAAGCTGCACTCGCGCTGTAGAAACCAACAGCACTCTTCAGAGACATCAAACGATTGGCTCCGAAGCGAAAGTCAATGCACAAAGGTGTGTGCATCCACTTCTGTATTTATACCCACGCCGCGGGGGCAGAGTGTGTGATGCAAATCACGCACACCAATTACATTGGCTCGTTCAATAGTACTCGAAGATGACAGGCTCCCTGGCGTGATCCCATTCAGTTGACGTCAACTACGTCTGAGGTTCTCGATTGAAAGGGAACAATGATTAAATTTGTGGAAGAAATATATAAAACGGGCAATTCCATTGCCAAATAATGATATCATACGGATGATAACACTTCTTACTAAATGTGTTTACACTACACCAGGGGTGCCCAACCCTGGTCCTGCCGATCGGCTGTCCTGCACAGTTTATCTCCAACCCTAATCAAACACACCAGAAGCAACCATTTAAGGTCTTCAGGATCACTTGAAAATTAAAGTCAGGTGTGTTTGATTAGGGTTGGAGATGAACTGTGCAGGACAGTCGATCGGCAGGAGCAGGGTTGGGCACCCCTGCACTACACAGACTTTTCACAAACTACGCATAAAATAACAATACTAAAGCAATGTTGGTGACATCTTCAACAACATGCTGTCATTATGAACAACAAGTCAGGAACCACACGTATTTGAGTCTCACAAGCCTCAAATACAGCATAACAGCTGTGAGCTGTACGTCTTTGGTTCACTAAAAAGTGTCATTGTTGGGTACTGTGTTCTGAGTTCCCAATCCTGCACAAAGAGCCCCTATTATGCCTATTATGCTCATTTACATGGTCATAATTTTGTTCAGGAGGTGTACTGGAATATGTTTACATGATTTAATGTAAAAAAACAAACAGTCATTTGTCTTATAATTTACATTATTGCAGCACCTGTTTTCACCCTCTGTCTGAACGCTCTGTTTAGTTTTGGTTTCTCTACAACCCGCCTCTCGAGAAGCCCAGTCTGTTCTGATTTGTCTCCCAGTATGTTCTGATTGGTCAGCCGATCCCAGTCCTTTCTGATGGGTCTACCGCTCAGAGTGTGTCGGAAATGTGACTCCCCTTACTTTAACCATTGAGTATCAGCTCCGGAGGCTTTGCTGTAAACAATACTGTAACTACGCTAACTATGGCATCAGTTTTGCCATATCAGTTCGAGTCCGAGTCCAATAATGACAGTCAAGAAGAACAAGCTGATTGACCTAAACTACCTTCACAAGCACGACTTGTGCAGGACATTTCACAGTGGTAATTTCATTTTTCACCTCTCTTAAAGGATAATTCCGGTATTTAACACTTTGAGTCAATTTTCTGTGGCTGTCTATGGGCATGCTCAAACATGTCCTTAAAACAACCCTTAACGTTCGGTTTCAAAACTGTGCAACTCACCGAGTGGTTAGTGGTGTTCGTTGATGTTCCAAAACAAGTAGCGTAGTTTCTGTCGTGTTTTATTTGCCATTTTTTTAAATCGCATTGATGTCTGCTGGAGGACTCAGTGCTCGTTGATATTACTGCGCTACCGGAAACGGAAAGGGGTCTGTTTACATTTGGTTGTAGTCAAAGTGGTTGTCGCACATCAAGTGGTCGGGAGTGTGCGAACGCTTCAGACTCAAATATCGAGCGGAAGTTTATACGCGGTTGTGAGGTATCTGAAAAAATAGTTACACTATAGCAAATAACACGAATTGAAAGCTTACATTGCGCCGATATATTTGTTTTTTAATTATCAACAAACACCACTAACCACTCGGTGAGTTGCACAGTTTTGAAAACGAACGGTAGGGGTTGTTTTAAGGACATGTTTGAGCATGCCCATAGACAGCCACTCTGAAGTGCTCAGAGGCGATTCTAAAATAGTCAAAAAGTCGAGACCGGACCCATCGTCAACATTTCTAAGTCCACCACTCTAGTTCATCCAAAACAAACAAGAAAATAGACTCAAAGTGTTAAATACCGGAATTATCCTTTAAATTTCAGATGTAATGTTATATCTGTCATTTCTCTTCATCACGACATCTATTTAACACGCTGACCTGCATCGAACCGCAGGGCAAAAGATTGTAAAATAATTGTAACCACTGATTCTTCGATTCCTCTGCCGTTGGAAGTCTATGCAATTATGTTTTTCAATTGCAGTGAAAAAAACAGCATTTCCTTGACATATCTACTCTGGTTTGAAGCAAGGGGGTAATCCATCGACCGTAAGTTGAAGCCGGCCGGGTGCCGCCATCTTGTAGCAGAACTTCACTTGCGTTAGCATTTCCATTGACTCCCATTCATTTTGGCGTCACTTTGACAGCGAATAACTTTACATCTGAGGCGTTTAAAGACTCCATTTGTCCATTATTTATTTCTAAAGAAACACGACAATGTATAAAAGGCTCCATTACTTTGTATCTTACGTTATGACCCCGTAGAAGCCGTTTTTGTAAAAATAGGCTAATGATTGCATCATAACACGCGACTCTCTGGCGCACACTAGAGAAAATTACCGTATAGACAGAAGTAGAAACTCGCGCACAATCGGGGGGACGTGCAGGCATAAAGTCGAGGGAGAAGCCCAGAGAGTTGTAAAGTTGCTCCTGCTGCGAGCTCATGGACAGCTAATACTCACGATCTCCGGCTCTGCAAGTTTCGGAAGGGAATGATTCAGATTCCTCTTGGCACAGCTACTAGAAGATTTGCGACAGGTTGCTCACGTCATCAAGCTTAGTTTGAGTCGGTTTGAGTCTGCGCGTCAGGAACGGAAGTGCTCAAAAATCGCTAAAAATGGGCTTCAACTGTCTCAACTGAGTTCCAATGAGATGGCTCTGTCCACTTCTTATACTGTCTATGGTTTGAAGGCCAGCCAAAGTAGTCAGCAGGCAGGCATTATGAAAATATGTTTCTGTCACGTTTAATGTTCAGTTAGTTTCACTTTCCTGGACTTTTAGTTTGTCTTCCGTCACATGTTTCCTTAGTTCTAATTTCCCACCACTCATCAGTAACCATGGATGAAATGTTAAGAAATATAGGAAGTGTTTCTGTTTCAAGCTACCTGATGGCAGTAATGCACTGTTAAGTGCGGTTGCCAATAACAGGAAAAAGAATAAGAAGTAACCATGGACATTCATTCATCACAGCTGCTCATAATTTAGTTTGCCATCACTGCGTATTTAAGTTCCTCCATCTTCACTATTCAGTTGTCGGCTGTTGTTACACACGCTGTTACGTTTGCTACCTTCTAGTTTAATAAAACCTTATGTTTTATAATCCTCCTGACCGGCTTCAGAAATGTTAACCAGGCAACTGGTCAGTGTTTCCCAGCGGCTTTAAACGGTTTAATCAAAATTGATCAAAAGGAAATCAAGGAAGTGATTGAATTTAAATATTTAGATGTCATTGTAGACTCTAAGCTTAAATATTTAGATGCCATTGTTGACCCTAAGCTTAAGTTTAATGCCCATATTAAGAAAATGTCTAAAGGCCTGTTCACACCAAGGACGATAACGATAAAGATATAGTTCTAAAAATCGATCTCAATATTAGCAGAGTTCACACCACAGCTATAAAGATAACGATAGATTTGTACTCCACTATTGACTACGTCAGCTAAATTCACTGTTAGATTATTAGATCGATTACTCTAGCTTCACTCAAAACATAGCATGCTGAGGACATCTGCTGGTTAAAGCTGTGTAAATGCAACAAGAACAGCAAAAACATGTTCAATGACGTTGTACACACTAATGGATCAGAAACAAATTAAATGGCATCATTGTCAAATTGTCAAAAGTATGATTTGTTAAGTTTTAATAATTTTTATAAAGTATTCATTTATAAAAACAGTATTTAAGTGTATGGCCTTGTAATCTGTCAGTTCATACAACATTCAGTAGTAATGGGGCAAAGAGCAGAGGGGCAATAAATGGGAATTTTAGAGTCCGGAGATGCAGAACTGCTGTGGGTCAATCATCCATTTCAGTGAAAGGTTCACTTCTGGAACACCATTCATGTAGATTTAAAGTTGCAATCAGAACTGTTTTCTCTACAAAGCTGAGACAATGGCTGCAATCTTTACAGCAACATTGAGTACTTTATGATGATTTTCTCATCTGCCACAATAATGTCTTCAAATGATACTTATTTATGAGCTTTTCTCAGCAGATATTGTTTTATAACATTTCTTGAAATTATGTACAGCAGCATTTTTAATTAATGCACTTCCCTGCATTAAATCTCTCTCTCTCTCTCTCTCTCTCTCTCTCTCTCTCTCTCTTTGTGTGTGTATGTCAGATGCACGCTGTATGAAGTTCTACCACCCTGAAAGGGCAGATGGCGCTATATACAGACTGTGTAAGGGAGACATGTGCCTTTGTGCAGAAGGTATTATCACACACAAATATTAATAATATAAGGTGACCATATCCTGAACTTTTTTTAGTATTTGATTTGGTTACCTTCAGTCTACTTGTAATTGTAAACATTCAGTTATGTTTTTTTTTATTCTTGTATGTGAACGAGGGAACAAACCATTTATTTATGTGTGTGTGTGTGTGATTACAAGTGTACATTAACTTCTCTGAACACAGAAAGCTGCACTTTCCAGAAGAAAAACAATGTCGACGAAAATGCTCGTATGGAAAAATCCTGTGAAGCTGGCATGGATTATGGTAGGTTAATTCATTGTCATGGCTGTTACACTTTCATAAATCAAGAATTCATTATTTACCCCCCCCCCCCCCAAATATTTAATAACACATTATTAAATATTTTATTTTCCACGCTGCTCTTTTTATAGTAAATAACTGCAATAAAGGGTTAGTTCACCCAAAAATGAAAATTCGGTCACTAATTACTCTCCATCGTGTTGTTCCAAACCCATAAGACTTGTTAATATTCGGAACACAAATGAAAATATTTGTAATAAAGTCAGAGATTTCTGTCCATCCTTTAAATGATATGTTGGCTTTAATTAACTTTTTTATGTAACCAGGTTCCAGTTCATTCTGGGTGCCACCAATCAAAACTCATTCATGGCTCCCATGATGCATTGCTGCATGAATAAATAATGAGCTTAGGTGATCTGTGTGTCACCATTGCTGAGATTCTTACGTTAATTCTTGATGAACAAATTGTTTGTTTAACGTTACCCAATTATGTGGAATCTGTTTACATGAAAAAGTTAATTAAAGCTAACATATAATTTTTTTTTTGAGTACGTGTAAATTAGCTCAAAAGGAAAATATGTATAATTTTAACAAATTACCTAGGTCTGCCATGAAACATTAGATGGTGCAGGCTGATATATCTTTAACTAATTTGGTAGCAACCACATCATTATCTACATAGCACAGCTGATTGGTTGCTGTTGCATCAGTACATTCAAACAAATACCGGTCTAGAGCCCGCTTTCAGAAACCCTCCAACTTCCCCAGCTCCACCTGTATAGATTTACTATGAGGGTTAATTCATGTATGTTATACATACATGTTCGAGTGTTATACATGTGCACAGAGGTGGAAAGTCCCTCCAACCAGGAGACTCCCTTGACATCGCTTCTGTGCACGACACCTTCTCAGCAAGCAGGGGCGCCATTGCCAATAATTGAATTGAAATGATAGAAAATAGAAAACCTTCGCGGCGCAGAGGATTTTTTTTTTTAACTGCTCGTGCCGCCCCCCATGTGACATGAAAAAATGCCGCCCCGGGCAACTGCCCGGTTCGCCCGTGCCTAAAACCGCTACTGATGATGGGAGCCACCAATCAAAACACATCCATGGCTCACATCATGCATTACAGCATGAATAAATTACGCAGCTGAATTGTCCTGTAATTTTTCTTGGTTTTTACTGTTTGCTTTTATTTTGTTATTGTTTTGTTAGGACTTTAGTAGCTTGTTTTGTGATGTTCAGCGTTGATCTGTTTGTCACTTGTTTGTTTATTGTCACCATTGTTGAGATTCATATGCTGATTCTTGATGTCTGCGTGTCCAAACACAATAGCTTCTTTGCACAAAGTATTTTCAAAATTGTTCATAATGCTGTTGGATCTCAAACTGTTGAATCTCAGGGCTATAATCATCAATGCTAAAATTAGACATCAGTGCCCGGTTGCATAAAGCACCTTAAGTTTTTCCCTTAAGTATGATACTTAAGGGGCGATTTACCCTTACCTAAGAGAATAACTTAAGGGGGTTGCATATAATATCTTAAACGGTTCTCTTAGGTAAGGGAAACATTTAAGTGTTTCACGACAGCGATCCTGGATTCACGTTATAAAAGTCTGTTGTTGCCATAGATACGCAAAACATAACATGTCGGAATATCACGTGTCAGTCCAGTGACGCTATCACGCAACACAGCATTAGCTCCGAAAGTGGCGGCAGTTTGTGTTGTTCACCGTCTCATGGTTTGGCATTTGTTTAGGTTTTGTGAATGCATTTCTGTCTCTGTGTCTCGAAATACAGCTGAGTATATTTCCATAGCATACCTGTTTTCTTCTGTCATGATTCCTTTTAAAACACAGAATCAGCTCGTTCTCCTGTGAATCTTTTTTCTGCACGGGTCGGCCACACACTCTCCGTGCGCGCACTGACTTAACGTTGTGATAGTTTACATGCGAGTCGCGTGTAATGACAGATAGACAGCCGTCTAGTTTGATAGCTATGTCAAATATTGCGCGTCGATCAAATCGGTATTCTTGCAACAATTTTTCATCGCTAAATTGGTCCAAAGGGTTCTCCCTATTCCCTATGATCTTCAGCTGGTTCCATAAATTCAGCCATGTCATCTTATTTTTGTCCGCGTTACTCTTAAGGTTACGATTTCCAAACCTTAAGTTATACTTAGGGAAATTACCCTTAAGGGGTTTTATGCAACACTTAACGCTTACTTAAGTGAAAAAACAGCATTTAAGGGAAATTGTAAGTGTTTATGACGTTTCACTTAAAAAAACCGTTAAGTAACACTTAAGGGTATTTTTATGCAACACCCTTAGGTTTAAGGGAAACATAAGGGCGACCTTAAGGGAAAATTACACTTAAGGTGCTTTATGCAACCGGGCACAGGCATATAGTCAAATATTTAGACTCTAAACGACATCAGTGAATCAGGTCACTACCTGATGATAATGTCATCATCAAAACATATTGTGAGCAGGTTTTCTCTTACAGTAACAAATGTGCTTAATAAACACAATGTTTGAACAGACAGAGAAAATCTAACAATAAAAAAGAAAAGGGTCAAGAGCTCAACTCTGACCCTTTGACTTGAAACAAAACATTCCATAAAACATTTCCGTCTATAAGTGCAATAATATGTAATGGCTCGAAGTCAGTAGTTCTTGTGTTTCTCTTTTTTTTCTGTTCTTGTTGTTTCTCTTTCCTTCAATGATTCTTCTTATTAACATTAAGTGTCACCACTAATGGCCAATCATCACTTAATTAATCACTTAATTATCTCATTAACTTCAACACTGTTCATTTTTAACACCCTGTAGTTGGACCTATATCTACACCAGGAGTGTTCATTTTTACACTGGGGATTTTGCTGTGCATATCCATTACCATGCCAATCTCTATTACCATACCAATCTTTCAGACAGATAGTTGTCATGACATAATTATAATTAATTACAAATATTTTGATTTGTTTTAGAACTAACTGTACCATAATTAATAATACAATAATTTAATCAGATTGTTCATCGAACAGACAGCATAATCAGTTATCAATTCTAGGAAATAAATGATCTTCCTTGCTAAGAAAGGATAACTTTCCCCTATTGTTTAAAGTACTAACAGGGTTAGTATTATTTGATACCAGGCAAGATAGGAATTTGAAGACATTAAAGCAGTGATACATACTTGAACATTAAGCATTTGGAGTTTCGCTACCATAACTACAGATTTATAGCCAAGCTAATATGACATAGGGACATTCATATCATAACAAAAGAGAATATACTATATTTAGTCTGGACAGATTGATTGTAAAAAAAATTCAATGTCCGTTTCTGTGTGCTTTGCAAGTTTGTCTCTAGTCTCTGGGCCAAATGTCTGGTGATGGGGAATGTGGAGAGCTAGGGTCATTCAGGGGAGCAGGGGTGATAACGGCCTTTGGGGAGAACTTGTTTTGCCACTCTTTGGGGCCGGTGATTTAGTTTAAACAAAGGGGAAAGAGAGAATGTTTTTTATGACGAACACTTTAATCACGTCCATTCGTTATATACGCAACTACTACCATTTTGACGCTTCAAAAAGTTCTTAAAGAGATAATAGAAAAAAATAAAATGAATCAATAGGAATTGAGCTGTTGGTAAAGGTGAAATGTGTTATGTAACACACGAGAATGAACCTCATTGGTTCTCGCATGTCAAGTGAAAATGCTTGAGCTTCTGTTTACTACAACTGATGTGTGTGTGTTGATTGATGTTTATACGTGAATAAAAGCCTAACTCAAAAATTTTCAGCATATAAAGTCATTAAGTCTCTACAGAAAATTTGAACTAAACCGCTAATTTAATATGGATTAGTTTGATCTCTTTCTGAATTTAAGTGTCTGTCAACGGAGGGATAGAAAGCTCTCAGATTTCATCAAAAAGATCTTCATTTGTCTTCCAAAGATGAACGAAAGTGTTACGGGTTTGTAACTACATGAGGGTGAGTAATTAATGACAGAATTTTCATTTTTGGGTGAACTAACCCTTTAAACTTGCTCACCCAAAAACTAACAAGAATCAGTTGCACAACCAAAAAATAGAAATCAGAAAAAATGCAAAAAGTTAGCACATTGTTGCTCACAAAACAGTTCACCAAAACAGATGTGATGTGTTCATAGTGATCATTTCTGTTAAGCTCCAAAAATGGACTTGTGCACGTATTCCATGTCTCCTGAAGCCAAATGAAAGCTTTGTGAGAGGAACAGGCCCAAATTTAACTTTTAAATCACTGTAAATATTCCCTTCAAGTGAGTTGTTAGCTCAAGAACCGTTTGGAGCCAATTCATTCAGTGAGCGATCTGATCTGATTTTTTTTAAACAGGAAATATCTTAGTATTTGTTGTGCAAAAAAAAAAAAAGAAAGTCAGAGGTCTGGGACAACATGATAGTGCCCCTATTTGAGTGAACTATTTATTTAACTGTGTAAATGATTATTTAAAATTAAATTAAAATATAGCTGCGAGCAGCGATTGCGGGCCCAAGCCGGTGGCACCGCAACCCCGGTGCCTTTAGTTACCTAAAGGCTCCGGAGTGGCGGTTCCGCCGGCTTTGGCCCTTCATCGCTGCTCGCAGCTATATTTATATATATATATATATATATATATATATATATATATATATATAAACAAGCCGGTGGCACTGCCTTTAGGGTTACTGTGCACGACGTGCAAAAACGTAACCCCGCTTTCACTGTCGCCCTACGGTCCCATGGATTTAACGGACACATGAAATAAGTACACAAGACCGAAAATTCATATGAAGTGTACCATTTTGGACAGGGCCTATGATCGTGAATCACAATAGCCACATATATGAGATCATTTAAATTTAGAATCATTTTTAATGTCATAGGACATACATGGGCAATATACGGCCCGGGGGCCGGATCCGGCCCGCATAGTGCTTCAATCCGGCCCCCACGATGCGATCGCAATTTGGATGAAACACATGCCGAAATAAACATGCGTGACACAAAACAATCTTTAACTTAGGTGGCAAATATGTTTTAGTAATTCTGTGAATTACACTGCGCAAACCAAAATTAATACTACCCACCGGATGAAGGGTTGTCTCTGTCTCCACATAACATAAAATATTCATTTTATTTTATTTTTCGTGTTCGCATTTATGAGGAAAAACAATGTTACGGACGTGTTCTCCGTTACGGACGTGAGCGCTCTGAAAGCGGCACTAAAAGATGCTTTAAAACTTTCACAAAGACATCAAACAGAAAGCACAAAACCTTTCTTTAAAGTGAATTTCGTTTTGTATTAATTGTATCTTAATTTTAATCAATGTTTCATCAACCAATTGCCTGTATTTAATAAATAAGAAGTAAATATAGCAGACAATATAGAGATAATCACGAAACATTAATAACGAGATAATCACGCCGGCGCGTGAACTGGAGCTCGTCTCATAAATGAACCGAAACTCAGCATATAAAGTAGCCTACTTGCCTCACATGTCTACTTTTAAACTGAACAATTCAAATCGAAAGAAAACAGACTACAGACTGCTCTCTGCTTATGTAATCCTTATGAAATGTGCATTTCTCTCTGGCGCGTTCACTAGGCTACTGAAGATCGCGAGTCAGCATCGTCAACTTCATCTTAGCCGACAATGACAAAGAAAACACTTATTTATTAATAAACAATTAAAATATCTCCTTGCTATATTTTACATATTCATAATCATTACTTTTGCTGGTTTTGCCAGTCATGTATTCTGCAACGAAATATGTTTTGAAAGTATCCTTCCCAACACTGGAAGTCTGTATGTTAATTAGGGATGGGCATTTTTCAAAAATATTGCATTCGAATATTTGGGCTCATAAAAATCGAATATTCGAATATTCGTTTATTTAAATGACATTTAACGAAAAAGATGTTTTTTTTTTTTTTTTTTACGTTTTTGTCACCATTTCTTTTAGTTGAAAACATTACACATTAGGCCTATGTGTAAACAAAAAATATAAAAAACAAAAGCATTAATAAAAGAATGCTCAAGCAGCGCGAACGGGAAAAAAACGCCTAATAAAGCGGTTGCGCCAGATATCGTACAGAACGTACACACACTCGAGTCAGCATATGATTATCGTGTTTATATTGTTTCATGTTTATATAGAGAAAAACAATATCCACATGCAGGGGCGCCGCCAGCAATTTATGATCGAGTGAGAAAAGGCGCTGCGCTGACAGACGTTTCAGAGACACAAAGATAACAGTGTTCTAAGTTTCTAACAGCACTTTGCGTTTTCTGCTCTTAAACCGGTCTCCCTCAACGAAACTTAAAGGAAGTATATGTCTCAAAATAATTTTCCTATAAGATAAGTTATCATCTAAGCTCGGATCACGCGGGGTCCAGCTGCGCTTACCTGCAGTCGTGAATGCAGTGTTGGTCAGCTGTCTTTCCTCAGTCGACTGTTTGGATTTCATGTGATTTCTCATTGTGGTGATGATGATATTATAACTCAGATTAATTAATTAATTTGATCAAAAGTAATTCCATTTAGTAAGATCATTTTCAAGTAATTCCAAACTTTGCGAGGCAGACGACAACATTATGTGATCAAATACACACAACTTGTTAACACACTCCACAGCGCCACCCAGTGCATTTAATTATAATTGCGAGTTAGTGCTTGGGATTTATCATGGATTCACTGCATTTACGGCCAGCAAAGCAACGTAGTAAAATTCGAATAGTATTTTATTTTACTAATAATAATTACAGATCGAAAATTCGAATATTCGTGCACATCCCTAATGTTAATGTAACCTGCACAGTGCACACATACATTTGCAGTTTTGTTAATAGCTTTCCATCTTGAATAGTTACAGCTGGTATGAATGACATGAACAATGTGCAGGGTAGTGTAGGAAAGTAAATCAAGTTATTGTAACCTTAGAGTGGCCTAGGTCAGACTGGATTAGCAAAAATAAATATCAGGCCTTGAAATAGGCTGGCAAAGTCAAAGTAACTGTAGAGTAGCCTTATACATATTTGCATTGAATTAATTTGTACCATTTAATCATGTAACTGTTTAATTGCAATTGTCCAAAGTGTGGCCCTCCGTTTACTTTGCCAAAGTAACTGTGGCCCTCAGACTAAAACTGTTGCCCACCCCTGTCATAGGATGTCATAAGTCAATCTGTTTTGCAGCACTTAAATGTGTAAATCCAGAAGCCCAGTATTTATCTGGAGGTCTTTGCCCTTTGCCTGTCAACCTGGTTTGTCTCTGCCTTTTCTGTTCTGCCCTGTTTGCCATTGCTCACCCTGCCTGTCTTGACCTTTCTTAATAAAAAGCTGCAAATGGACCTCCCTGGCCTGACCCTGCCTCGTTACAACACATATGCTGCATCTGCTCGCTATCTGCCGAACGGCTCTGGTAGTTCCGCTTCAGCACTGATGATGTTGTAGGAATAGTGCGCTCTGGTTGGTCTGGATTATTCAGGATTTTTTATTTTATACAGAAATAAGTTATATATAATTTAGATGAGAATAAAATTAGTGTTGATTAAAATGATGGAAAACAAATATATTGATCTGAAATATAGTGCATAAATTTTAAATTAATTTAGATTAAATTACCAAACATACAATCTTAATTTAATTCAAAGCAAACAATACATTTAAATACATTTAAATTATGACTAGTCAGAACGGCATTGTAGATATCTCAAACTGGAGTTAGGGATAGTCATAATTTTGATAATAGATATTAGATATCTATTATCAAGTGAAAGATATCTTGAAATTCATTTTGATTAGAGATATCTGAAATTTGATATCTGTAACTTTCATTTTATTGGGTTAGCTATGCGCACTGTGATTGGCTCATCGCGTTTGGGGGCGTGGCTCAGCCATAGGCCAATTACGTTACAGATATCTTAAATGATAATACAAACTATCCAAAATATAATTACGACTTGTCAGAAAGACGTTGTTATCAACAATGTTAATTCCGGATAGTCAAACTTAGCTTTTAAATGTTAAAAGGGCTTTCCATACAGAGCTCAGAGAGAGGCTTACCATATTCAAACCAAAATATCTGACTTCCTGTTGGTCGTTGCTAATTACGGTAAATTAGAAAGTTGTCCGGCTCGAAGAGTACAATATACATATTGAGTTTTGTTACTGTAGATAAAACTAACCCCCCCACTTTTGTCAAAAGCATTTAGAAAGTGACACACTTCCTGCTGCCAGTTGGTGGCGCTATAACTTTGACTCACAGTAGTCACATCCATGTGATCGGCCTCTTACAGCGAACACACTGCTGAAGTTTCATCAAGATCAGCTAATGTATGTAGAAGTTATAACACATTTCCTGTTTCCATTATTCGCCATAAATTCGTTTCCTTGCCACGGCCAAACCGTTTGAGATATCAAAAATCCCCTGGCAATTTTTCATCCTCAATGTCTTGACTTCATGCTGACCGAGTTTCGTGGCATTTCTTTGAATTCTCTAGGAGAAGTACTTTAAATTCCATTGCATGCGTTTAACAAACAACCCTAAATAGCCGACTTCCTGTTGGGCTGGGGTAAAAAGTAAGAGCATGAAGTATATATGAACCCATGAGATCTATATGTGTACCGAGTTTCATATTATTACATGCAAGTGTGTTTGATTTATGGACCAAGTTTTCGGACCCCGTTCCAGGGGGCGCTGTCGAGCCCCCCTGCCACGCCCGGGTACCATCTTCAGCCCGGCCCTGATGGCCGCGGGTTCTGACCTGTGTGCAAAGTTTCAAGAGTTTTCGAGCACGTTAAGGGCCCCAAAACCTTGAAAAACAATTTTAAAAGCATTTTCACTCAACAGACAATCCCCTCACCCCACACACACACACATAGATGCAGAGACAGAGAGAGAGGGAGGGAGAAAATCCTCCTGAAAATCACATTCAAACCAAAATATCTGACTTCCTGTCAATCCGAGCTAGTGAGTGTAAATTAGAAAGTTGTCCGGCTCGAGGAGAACAATATACGTGCCTATTTTTGTTACTGTAGGTAAAACTAATACCCCATTTTTGACTAAAGGTGGCGCTACTGAGCCCCTCACCACGCCCGTTTCTGAAACTTTGCACATGTCTACTGGCTAATAAATGTGATGTGTCTGTCGAGTTTCATGCAATTTCAAGCATGCTAAGAGTCTCAAAAGCATCCTAAAAGAATTTTAAAGTATGATGCGTTGCCACGGCAACAGTATCTAAGATATCAATAATCTTTTCACAGGTATACATCTGCCGTATGTTTACATTATACAGATGAAGTTTGAAGCAAATTGGGTTCAAATAAGAGGGTGATTTCACAGCATTTTGAAAGTGACACACTTCCTGCTGCCAGTTGGTGGCGCTATAACTTTGACTCACAATAGTCACATCCATGTGATCGTCCTCTTACAGCGAACACACTGCTGAAGTTTCATTAAGATCAGTTAATGTATGCTGAAGTTATAACACACTTCCTGTTTCACGTTTCTCGCCATAATTTCATTTCCTCGCCACGGCCAAACCGTTCGAGATATCAAAAATCCGCTGGCAATTTTTCATCCTCAATGTCTTGACTTCATGCTGACCGAGTTTCGTGGCATTTCTTTGAATTCTCTAGGAGAAGTACTTTAAATTCCATTGCATGCGTTTTACAAACAACCCTAAATAGCCGACTTCCTGTTGGGCTGGGGTAAAAAGTAAGAGCATGAAGTATATATGAACCGATGAGATCTATATGTGTACTGAGTTTCATATTCTTACATGCAAGCGTGTTTGATTTATGGACCAAGTTTTCGGACCCCGTTCCAGGGGGCGCTGTCGAGCCCCCCTGCCACGCCCGGGTACCATCTTCAGCCCGGCCCTGATGGCCGCGGGTTCTGACCCGTGTGCAAAGTTTCAAGAGTTTTCGTGCACGTTAAGAGCCCCAAAAGTGCCCGAATAGTCGTAAGAAAAATAAAAGAGAAAAAAAAAAAAAATTATCCTAAGGAAAACAATAGGGCCTTCGCCCTTTCAGGGCTTGGGCCCTAATTATTTAAAAAATTGTTTGATTTCTGCCACTGACATCCAATCTAATCATTTACTATGCCAGTAACAATATACCATGTACGTTTGACAGTTTATAAAGTCTCAGTGGTGGGGATGGATCTGGCACAGGACTCTGACATCTATCACTTGAAGGTGGAGCAAGTCCTGAAAGAAGGTACGGTTCAATGGTCTCTCCATGCTCATGAAATGCATATGAAATGTGTCTGATTCTTGTTAAATGGAGTTTTTTCTCTCAAATACATATTCAGCATGAGGCTGATTTGCATTGCAGTGAAAGTGTGTCCTAAACACTGTTCTGTCCTGTAGGCACTGATGAGGATGTTGAGGGGAGAGTCAGACCATTTTTGGGTCGTCCCAATTGCAGAGATCATTTGGGATTGAAAGAAGGCAAGTCGTACCTCATCATGGGCAAATCCAAAGACCTGCCAAAGCTGGGAGGAACGTAAGTGTCCACTCTGTGTCTGTAAATAACAGGATTTTGCCTGAGCTTTATGTATTTCAATGTTCAATGTTGTTGACGGCTCAATGATGGGACAGTTGTTTTTTGTCAAAATGCATTTTAAATAACCTAAAATAGACTTAAACAAAGTGAGTCTTCAATAAACTTGAATAAATAAAGACATACAATTAACTCTTTTTTTTCAAGTTGGCTATTCCCCCCAGAATTTGTTATCATTTTCACAAAAATTTCACAGCCCCCTGAATATTTTGTTGTATGAATATCTAAACATGCAATATAACAAAAGAAAGAACAGACACTCTCCCTTTAAACAAAAAGCGGTAACACTTTATAACTGCACGCTATTAATAATTAGTTAAGCATTAGTAAACAGTTAATACATCATTTCTAAAGCATAAATATACATTAATAAGCAGTTTATAAATACAGCTATAAATGATTTATTCTTGATTTAAAAGCATATCTACAGGTCCTTCTAAAAAAATTAGCATATTGTGATAAAGTTAATTATTTTCCATAATGTAATGATAAAAATTCAACTTTCATATATTTTAGATTCATTGCACACCAACTGAAATATTTCAGGTCTTTTATTGTTTTAATACTGATGATTTTGGCATACAGCTCATGAAAACCCAAAATTCCTGTCTCAAAAAATAGCATATTTCATCGGACCAATAAAAGAAGTGTTTTTAATACAAAAAAAAAAATCAACCTTCAAATAATTATGTTCAGTTATGCACTCAATAGTCAATACTTGGTTGGGAATCCTTTTGCAGAAATGACTGCTTCAATGCGGCGTGGCATGGAGGCAATCAGCCTGTGGCACTGCTGAGGTGTTATGGAGGCCCAGGATGCTTCGATAGCGGCCTTAAGCTCATCCAGAGTGTTGGCTCTTGCGTCTCTCAACTTTCTCTTCACAATATCCCACAGATTCTCTATGGGGTTCAGGTCAGGAGAGTTGGCAGGCCAATTGAGCACAGTAATACCATGGTCAGTAAACCATTTACCAGTGGTTTTGGCACTGTGAGCAGGTGCCAGGTCGTGCTGAAAAATGAAATCTTCATCTCCATAAAGCTTTTCAGCAGATGGAAGCATGAAGTGCTCCAAAATCTCCTGATAGCTAGCTGCATTGACCCTGCCCTTGATAAAACACAGTGCACCAACACCAGCAGCTGACATGGCACCCCAGACCATCACTGACTGTGGGTACTTGACACTGGACTTCAGGCATTTTGGCATTTCCTTCTCCACAATCTTCCTCCAGACTCTGGCACCTTGATTTCTGAATGACATGCAAAACTGAGCAACAGTCCAGTGCTGCTTCTCTGTAGCCCAGGTCAGGCGCTTCTGCCGCTGGTTCTGGTTCAGAAGTGTCTTGACCTGGGGAATGCGGCACCTGTAGCCCGTGTCCTGCACACGCCTGTGCACGGTGGCTCTGGATGTTTCTACTCCAGACTCAGTCCACTGCTTCCGCTGGTCCCCCAAGGTCTGGAATCGGTCCTTCTCCACAATCTTCCTCAGGGTCCGGTCACCTCTTCTCGTTGTGCAACGTTTTTTTGCCACACTTTTTCCTTCCCACAGACTTCCTACTGAGTTGCCTTGATACAGCACTCTGGGAACAGCCTATTTGTTCAGAAATTTCTTTCTGTCTTACCCTCTTGCTTAAGGGTATCAATGATGGCTTTCTGGACAGCAGTCAGGTCGGCAGTCTTACCCATGAGTGCGGTTTTGAGTAATGAAACAGGCTGGGAGTTTTTAAAAGCCTCAGGAATCTTTTGCGGGTGTTTAGACTTAATTAGTTGATTAAGATGATTAGGTTAATAGCTCGTTTAGAGACCCTTTTCATGATATGCTAATTTTTTGAGACAGGAATTTGGGGTTTTCATGAGCTGTATGCCAAAATCATCAGTATTAAAACAAAAGACCTGAAATATTTCAGTTGGTGTGCAATGAATCTAAAATATATGAAAGTTTAATTTTTATCATTACATTATGGAAAATAATTAACTTTATCACAATATGCAATTTTTTTTAGAAGGACCTGTATAATGTGTTTCATAATTGTAATTTTCATACTTTTATTAAAGCTGCAGTCCGTAGCTATTTTTGGGTTAAAAATGATCCAAAATACATTTTTGAGAAAATACACAACCAGCCAATGTTCAAAACTATCTGCTCGCCTTAGCTCGATTCAAAGCGGTAAGCTTGTAATAATGTTTGTAATTCCAGTGTTACTGGTGGATTTCCGCGGGACATTCGAGCATGTCTTTGCGTCATTACGTCACATCTGTACACATAAAGAAGAGTCTCGGCTAGTAGACTATATTGAGTCATTACGTCACATCTGTACACATAAAGGAGAGTCTCGGCTAGTAGACTATATTGAGTCATTACGTCACATCTGTACACATAAAGAAGAGTCTCGGCTATTAGGCTATATTGAGTCATTACGTCACATCTGTACACATAAAGAAGAGTCTCGGCTAGTAGACTATATTGAGTCATTACGTCACATCTGTACACATAAAGAAGAGTCTCGGCTAGTAGACTATATTGAGTCATTACGTCACATCTGTACACATAAAGAAGAGTCTCGGCTATTAGACTATATTGAGTCATTACGTCACATCTGTACACATAAAGGAGAGTCTCGGCTATTAGGCTATATTGAGTCATTACGTCACATCTGTACACATAAAGGAGAGTCTCGGCTATTAGGCTATATTGAGTCATTACGTCACATCTGTACACATAAAGAAGAGTCTCGGCTATTAGACTATATTGAGTCATTACGTCACATCTGTACACATAAAGGAGAGTCTCGGCTAGTCGGCTATATTGAGTCATTACGTCACATCTGTACACATAAAGGAGAGTCTCGGCTAGTCGGCTATATTGAGTCATTACGTCACATCTGTACACATAAAGGAGAGTCTCGGCTAGTAGGCTATATTGAGTCATTACGTCACATCTGTACACATAAAGGAGAGTCTCGGCTAGTCGGCTATATTGAGTCATTACGCCACATCTGTACACATAAAGAAGAGTCTCGGCTATTAGACTATATTGAGTCATTACGTCACATCTGTACACATAAAGAAGAGTCTCGGCTAGTAGGCTATATTGAGTCATTACGCCACATCTGTACACATAAAGGAGAGTCTCGGCTATTAGGCTATATTGAGTCATTACGCCACATCTGTACACATAAAGGAGAGTCTCGGCTATTAGACTATATTGAGTCATTACGTCACATCTGTACACATAAAGAAGAGTCTCGGCTAGTAGGCTATATTGAGTCATTACGCCACATCTGTACACATAAAGGAGAGTCTCGGCTATTAGGCTATATTGAGTCATTACGCCACATCTGTACACATAAAGGAGAGTCTCGGCTATTAGACTATATTGAGTCATTACGTCACATCTGTACACATAAAGGAGAGTCTCGGCTAGTCGGCTATATTGAGTCATTACGTCACATCTGTACACATAAAGAAGAGTCTCGGCTAGTATAAGCTATATTGAGTCATTACGCCACATCTGTACACATAAAGGAGAGTCTCGGCTATTAGGCTATATTGAGTCATTACGTCACATCTGTACACATAAAGGAGAGTCTCGGCTAGTCGGCTATATTGAGTCATTACGTCACATCTGTACACATAAAGAAGAGTCTCGGCTAGTAGACTATATTGAGTCATTACGCCACATCTGTACACATAAAGGAGAGTCTCGGCTATTAGACTATATTGAGTCATTACGTCACATCTGTACACATAAAGGAGAGTCTCGGCTAGTAGACTATATTGAGTCATTACGTCACATCTGTACACATAAAGAAGAGTCTCGGCTAGTAGACTATATTGAGTCATTACGCCACATCTGTACACATAAAGGAGAGTCTCGGCTATTAGACTATATTGAGTCATTACGTCACATCTGTACACATAAAGAAGAGTCTCGGCTAGTAGACTATATTGAGTCATTACGCCACATCTGTACACATAAAGAAGAGTCTCGGCTAGTAGGCTATATTGAGTCATTACGTCACATCTGTACACATAAAGGAGAGTCTCGGCTAGTCGGCTATATTGAGTCATTACGCCACATCTGTACACATAAAGGAGAGTCTCGGCTATTAGACTATATTGAGTCATTACGTCACATCTGTACACATAAAGAAGAGTCTCGGCTAGTAGGCTATATTGAGTCATTACGCCACATCTGTACACATAAAGGAGAGTCTCGGCTATTAGGCTATATTGAGTCATTACGCCACATCTGTACACATAAAGGAGAGTCTCGGCTATTAGACTATATTGAGTCATTACGTCACATCTGTACACATAAAGAAGAGTCTCGGCTAGTAGGCTATATTGAGTCATTACGCCACATCTGTACACATAAAGGAGAGTCTCGGCTATTAGGCTATATTGAGTCATTACGCCACATCTGTACACATAAAGGAGAGTCTCGGCTATTAGACTATATTGAGTCATTACGTCACATCTGTACACATAAAGGAGAGTCTCGGCTAGTCGGCTATATTGAGTCATTACGTCACATCTGTACACATAAAGAAGAGTCTCGGCTAGTATAAGCTATATTGAGTCATTACGCCACATCTGTACACATAAAGGAGAGTCTCGGCTATTAGGCTATATTGAGTCATTACGTCACATCTGTACACATAAAGGAGAGTCTCGGCTAGTCGGCTATATTGAGTCATTACGTCACATCTGTACACATAAAGAAGAGTCTCGGCTAGTAGACTATATTGAGTCATTACGCCACATCTGTACACATAAAGGAGAGTCTCGGCTATTAGACTATATTGAGTCATTACGTCACATCTGTACACATAAAGGAGAGTCTCGGCTAGTAGACTATATTGAGTCATTACGTCACATCTGTACACATAAAGAAGAGTCTCGGCTAGTAGACTATATTGAGTCATTACGCCACATCTGTACACATAAAGGAGAGTCTCGGCTATTAGACTATATTGAGTCATTACGTCACATCTGTACACATAAAGAAGAGTCTCGGCTAGTAGGCTATATTGAGTCATTACGCCACATCTGTACACATAAAGGAGAGTCTCGGCTAGTAGGCTATATTGAGTCATTACGCCACATCTGTACACATAAAGAAGAGTCTCGGCTAGTAGGCTATATTGAGTCATTACGCCACATCTGTACACATAAAGGAGAGTCTCGGCTATTAGACTATATTGAGTCATTACGTCACATCTGTACACATAAAGAAGAGTCTCGGCTATTAGACTATATTGAGTCATTACGCCACATCTGTACACATAAAGGAGAGTCTCGGCTATTAGACTATATTGAGTTATTACGTCACATCTGTACACATAAAGGAGAGTCTCGGCTAGTAGGCTATATTGAGTCATTACGTCACATCTGTACACATAAAGAAGAGTCTCGGCTAGTAGACTATATTGAGTCATTACGCCACATCTGTACACATAAAGGAGAGTCTCGGCTATTAGACTATATTGAGTTATTACGTCACATCTGTACACATAAAGGAGAGTCTCGGCTAGTCGGCTATATTGAGTCATTACGTCACATCTGTACACATAAAGAAGAGTCTCGGCTAGTAGACTATATTGAGTCATTACGCCACATCTGTACACATAAAGGAGAGTCTCGGCTATTAGGCTATATTGAGTCATTACGTCACATCTGTACACATAAAGGAGAGTCTCGGCTAGTAGGCTATATTGAGTCATTACGCCACATCTGTACACATAAAGAAGAGTCTCGGCTAGTAGACTATATTGAGTCATTACGTCACATCTGTACACATAAAGGAGAGTCTCGGCTAGTCGGCTATATTGAGTCATTACGTCACATCTGTACACATAAAGAAGAGTCTCGGCTAGTAGACTATATTGAGTCATTACGTCACATCTGCACACACACACCTGTACACATAAAGAAGAGTCTCGGCTAGTAGGCTAGATTGCGTGTGAGGATGCTGGAGGTGGAGATTTATAGCCTTTTCTCACTGCACTTGATATAATTAAACTTATCCAGAAAGGTTCAAACGACAATCACCAGTGACAACAGATTCACCCGCTGTAAAATGCTAAAGACTTCGTTCGGACTTCGGAGTGACTACAGAAAAAAAGAGACAGTAACCGGACCCATGCGAAAACAAGGATAATATCGGAAGGACATTACATGTAGTCATGCAATGTTGACGTTTTTAACATTAACAATTTGAGAACAAAGTATAATTTGCACGGTTTTGCGTGATATGATGACTTCTAAGCGATTGTTAGATTTAATCAGCGCGATTTACTGCAATGTCTGAACCAGAACAAAAGTGGATATTTCTTACTTCTTCAGATGACATTTTCCGGTGAACATTCTTATGTTGGTCACACTTCCAAAAAGAATAATCTGTGATTCTGAATGACAGTATCGACACCGGCGCAGTGACTGACAGCTGCACACTCTCCTCAAACATTGTGTTCATCCGTGCTGTGCCGAGGCACAACTCACGTAAAGTTGATCATTTTAAAAAGCTAAAAACAAATTATAAAATTATTGCAACAAAAAAATATTTATTCAAATGGCAGATAGAAAAGAATCCCTGTTGCAGGTTTTGTGGGGATGAGGAGGAGGACTTGATGCATTTGTTTCATTTTTGCCCATATGTGGCTAAGTTTGGGGTCAGTATACAGTTATGGTTAAGGTCTATGGATAATGTTTTACAAATCACACCTCAGAATATTTTGTTATGTATCTTTGAGGGTAAATGTACACATTTTTTGAATATGATTATCTTGATGGGTAAAATGTTTATTTTTAAAGCTAAAACTATGTATAAACAACTTTAAGAATAGAGTTTATAAGTATATGCTGGAAACAATTATAGCAACAAATAACAACAGAATAGCTGAGCATGAAAAGAAATGTAATGTCTGCTTGAGTTAGAGATATAAATATTAGGTGTACTTTCTTACAGGTGTGCAAAATATCATAAACAAAATACAATACAATTAGCAAAACATTTATTGATTTTTTTATCAGTATTATTGATTTTATTCTAATTTATAATTTATTTGATTTATTGTTTGCTTTGTGCTTCCTTTCTATTTATAGTTTGCTTTCCTGTCACCACTATGAATGTGTGGATGATTGTGGTATGAATGCATGGGGGAGTGATTGGGGTGGGTGGGTGGGGGGTTTGAAGCTTGTCTTGTTATTTTATTCTGTAAACAAGTAAAAAATAAAATAAATAAATAAATAAAAAAGTTGATAATTCCGCGAATAACTGCAATTGCAGATTCCGAACAGAGATGGCGACAAAGAGGAAAATTATAAGGCTGTAAAAAAAAAGAGAAATATTGACATGTGAACACTAATATTTAATAAAAGACAAAAAAGCTATTTTGTTTTAAAATATATGAAAAACTTCAGTATGATGTAAGCGTTATGCAGGAGGCTATTACTTTTGATAAGAAAACCATAAAACTGAGAAGACTCCATTAGGCGCATATAACATATGTTCCACATTTTGACCTGTTATTAAAATACATGTTTTCTTCAGGTGAAACTGAGTGTGTATTAAATGTTTTTCAAAAATGTATAAAACCCAACAAATACAAAGATTGTAAAAATAATTCTCCTTGGACATCCTTATTGTACATTGTCCCTTACAAAATGTACACATTGAAGTTAAGTCAGTAATTTTGTCTGTTTTGACTTCACTTTTCTGTTGTTTTTAGTCTGCAGTACGTCTTTGGAGAGCACACCTGGGTCGAATACTGGCCGACAAGAGAGGAAAGCCAAACTAAAGAATACAGGGATCAGTACATCGACATCTCTTCGCTTCAGGATAGCCTCTTAAGGATAGGATGTGCATCATAATTCCATATAAACAACATTTGTTGATTACAGGATATTAAACATAATCTCTTGCATACTCTTAATGCATCTTAACTAATATTGTTTGAGTTTTTGTTTTAAAAAAAAAAATGTAAAGACAGAAAATAAAAAAATGGTGATTTAAAAAAATGTCAAGTTCAATTGAGAATACTGACAAACTAATACCTTGCAATAATATGCTGATCATTTTTTCAATTCTGAATCACAAATTCAACATCATAATTTGTTTTGTGTGATATTTTAAATCTGTATCTCATTTTAATAATCATAAAAAACTTTAAAGGAGAATTTCTGGATATCTGAATAGGTTAAACATTCAGCGGGGAAAAAACAGTTATTTAAATAGAATTAAATAAATGTTTTGATATGACATTTTCTTTGTGACAAGAGTTGATGGGGATGATATGGAAGAGGTGTTATTCCATTCCATTAATTATTCCATAAGATTCAAAAAGCAAAACCTCAGGATGCCTGTGCGTGTGGAACTTCTCAAGTCTGGAAGCTTGTGGAAGAGGAATCTAACATCACACATTTGACGGGAATTTTGATCATATAGTCTATTTATCCTTTCCTTACTGCCCTCAGTTGTCAGTAGGGAAAGAAGGAGATACATTTTGAAATTTAAAATGGACAAAGGGCTCTCGCAGATATTAAATGATTAATAAACAGAATTAACAGTATATGAAATTCTTCATAGTGATAACTGGTCATTTTGACCCTGAAATTCATTTTCTTTTTCTTTTTAAAAATGGACTTTTCATTGGATTGGTCAAAAACCTTAGGAGATTTGTCGCTCTTGAACTTTGACTGGATTCAATGAGTTTATGTGGTTGTAATAAAAAAATTGTAACAAATACTTCCCTTGTGGGTCAATTTGACTCCCATATGAATGCATTGGAAATGGGATTTTTTTTTTATTGGTCAAAAAAACTATAAAAAATCTGCCACAATCCAGAACATACACACAAATTAAGGAATTAGACTATAGGGCATCCCCAATGCAGAACCCACTCACAGACACAGACACACCTACACTGTAAAATGTATTTATTTTTATTTTTTTACGGTAAAATAATGTTAGCTGTGGTTACCAGTATTTTACCATAAAAAAATATGGTGGCAACTTTTTATGTTTTACAGGACTTAAATTTACGGGCAAAAAAAACCTGTTAAAAAAAAACAACTGTGAAATTTATGGTAAAAAAAAAAACGTCAGCTTGGTTGCCACTATTTTACGGAACAAATATGGTAGAAATCTTACTTTGGACTTAAATTTACAGCAAAAACCCCCCAAAAAAACCCATAAGCAGGACTTAAATGTGTGGTAAAAAAACATCAGCTGTGGTTCCCAATACTTTACCATAAACAAACACAGTAGTAACATTTTAGTTTTTATGGGACAACCCTTATATTTCATTAACTGATAAACATTATCATTCAGTTTCACTAAAGTATTAAAAACTGCTTTATATCCTCCATAATAATACAAGCGGAGAAAAAGAATACCTCATGATTATTCAAAGTTCACCACCATTCATTTAATTCCCACAAGTTGAGGCACACATTAATATAAAGAAGGTGCACAGTATCATACACACAAATACAAAAACACCATCATGGTGACACACACATGACTCCAAAATAATGCCATTAACATTTATTAAACTATATGATGTAATATAAACCCCAAATGTACATAACTGACAACAAAAACTAAGAAGAAACATAATTATTTAAACGAAACAACATCAAATGTGAAGCGTCACGCAGGGAATTCTGGGAATGTCAATATAGAGAAACAACAAGAACAGAAAAAAGAGAAGAGACGAGCAGAAACACAAGAACTACAACTGACTTCAGACACAGTCTTAGATGAAATCCACTGAAGAGAAAATAAGACATTAAATCTGAAGATCTCAGCAGAGGAGGATTAAACAACTCCACAAACAGCATTACCAGCTTCACTTATTACTAACCAAACTGACTTTATTTCTGTCAGACGTCTACAGGTCTTAAACAATATTGTTTAATAAGCCGTTTGTTTAATAATCGATCAGTGTTTGCTTTAGTTGGGCTCTTGATCCTTGACTAATAACATTAGTTTATCTCTGGCTGCTGTAACTCTGTGTTTATGCGACACTCAAATCAAGTAAATCAAAGAAAATGAATCAGGTGATGTTGGTTATGTGTTGATAATGACGACACAATCGTCATGTAGTGTCCTGATTCACTGAGCTCATATAGAGTCTCATCTTTGATTTATATGGGTCATTAATTGTACATTATTGATTGTAGTATAGCCTTATGATTCTACAGCATGTGATCCATCAGTGTTGTGACAATTCAAAGAAATTTCAACATTGTGCACAATAAAGGTTTTTACTACTGTATCTTTCAGACACACACAGACATCAAGAATCAGTGTATGAATCTCAACATCGGTGATGATATAAATGCAGTGGATGATGGGAGCCATCAATCAAAACTCATCAATATCTCCCAGCATGCATTGCAGCATGGATAAATTATGCTGAATTGCCTCATTATTTTCATTTATTATTATTATCTGCTTTTATTTTTGCTGTTGTTTTTGTTGCAACTTTTTAGCTTGTTTTATGATGTTCAGAGTTTTATGATTATTTTATTGATTGTCACCGTTGTTGAGATTCATACGGTGATTCTTGATGACTGTGTTGGTCTCAAACATATAATAGTTTGATTACTTTTTAGTACGCCATGTGTTTTTACAGTTTTTCAGATTATCTGTCAGTCACTGCTGGCTCGCATGCGGTGGGGTCACAGAGCTATTATACTCAAATACATGAAATATTTTAGTATTTAACATTCCGCATACAATGAAAGATAAGGCTCATTATGAGATTAGTGAATCAGGCCACTACATGAAGATTATATCATTATCAATAAATAGCCAACAACACCTGATCACATTTTCTCTGGCAACCAATGAAGCAAAAGCAACGATATCAGCATGGTGCTTGTTGTACAAGCCATGAACAGGGGCTAAATATTGCAATTATTGGTCAGGGTTTCACAGAAACGTTAAGTGCCGTTGACAATGTAGCAAAAAAAAAAAGGAGGAGATCAGAATGAATATAATTTAGGAAAGGTATAAAATGTATGAGTATGATATTCTGGGGACAGTGAACATTTGCACCTATCATCTTCTGTTAAAGAAAGTTTGTTCAAGTTTGCTTTGGCGAAATAAATTCAGAGACAACTTTCAACTTAATAGGATTCAAATGAGCACAAATACAGACAGTTAATTTTAGTTAGAGCTCTAGTCCTCGTCAATTTCCAAACCTGGCTCTCTATCTCTCTCCCAGGTTCCCTTCAGTGCAAAAAGAGGAGGAATCTGGTTAGTAATAAGTGAAGCTGGTAATGCTGTTTGTGGAGTTGTTTATTCCTCCTCTGCTGAGATCTTCAGAGATTTAATGTATTCTTTTCTCTTTTGTTGATTTAATCTAAGATTGTGCCTAAAGTCAGTTGTAGTTCTTGTGTTTCTCTTTCCTTCAGTGATTCTGCTTGTTAACAGCAGGTGTTCATCACTAATACTCAATCATCAGTGTTAAAGTTAATGCGATAATTTAATCTCATTAACTTTAACACTGCTTCAGTGTTACTTTTTAGAACTCTTTAGAGTGGGACCATGTGTGCTCTGAGTGATTTTGATTTAATACTGGGGATTTTGCTGTGTATTAATTCAGGTATTATTACATGATTATTCACTCCCTGTTATTGTAAAGTGTTACCTACATTTTGAACCTACACTGTCAGAAATAGGGGTACAGTAGGAGTCCATTTCTGTTCCCCAAGGTACATAAATGTACCTTTTTGAGGGTCAAAAAGGTACATATATGTCCCCAAGCATTAAAAGGTACATATATATATATATATATATATATCGTTTCTTTTAAAGGTTAAGGTACAATATCAAAAGACAGCCTCTGCTAAGTACATTTTTTTTTTAGGTTTTAAGGATACCTTAATCATTCAAGGTAGATTTTAACTTATCACTATATTTAAGTAGCCTTGAAATAAAGGAAATAAAAGTTTTGTAAGTCAATTTACTGATATTAAATCATTATAACACAGCAAAAACAGTGTTAAATTAACTCTCCTGGGAGTTTATTTGGCTCCAGACTCAAGAGTGTTAAAGTGTTAAAATATGAATGTTAAATTAACAATCAAGATTGTTAAAGTTAATGAGCTCATTAAGTGATTCACTGAGTGATGATTGACCATTATTGAAGACACCTGATGTTAACAAGCCGAATCACTGAAGGATGAAAAAATTTTTTCACCGTTATGGTGATCAGTGTTTGCTTTAGTTGGGCTCTTGACCCTTAAATTGTTAACATTATATTATTTTTCTCTGTTGTATCTGAGTTATAACTGCCAGATGAACAAAGAGAAACGTTGGTCAGGTGGTGTTGGTTATGTTTTGACAATCATAATTTGACCTGAATCACTGAGCTCATTTAAAGTCGTATCTCTGACTTAAATATACATTGTTGATTACAGCAGCCTGTGATTCTACAGAATAAGATCCCGAATTCTCTAATATTAAGGATTTCTTAAGTTTTTCTGGTAAAACAAATCTTTATTTTAGGCACACACAGATATCAAGAATCAGTGTATGAATCTCAACAATGGTGACAAAAAGAATATTCAATTTGGGAAAGGAAATTAGTCAAACAATTCGGATCATAATTTATTCATACAGCAATGCATGATGAGAGCCATGAATGAGTTTTGATTGGTAGCACCCAGAATGCCCTGCAACATGCTTTATTATTGTCACCATTGTTGAGATTCACAGGCTGATTATTGATGTCAGTGTGTCTACATACATTTTTTTTTAAAGTCTTCTGATCAGAACTACTTTTAAGAAATATTTTGGATTATATTGAAAATGCTGGAAATCATTTGCTGTGGAATCACAGGCTGCTGTAATCAACAATATACATATAAGTCTGAGATTAGATTCTAAATGAGTTCAGTGATTCAGTCAAATTATGATTATGTCAAAACATGATCATAATAATAATAATGACCTGATCACCTTTTCTCTTTGTTCATCTGGCAGTTATAGCTCAGATACAACAGCCAAACAAAATCTAAAATTAATGATTTAAGGGTCAAGAGCCCAACTAGAGCAAACACTGATCACCATAACGGTGTCTTAAAAAATGATATTTTCTCCTTCAGTGATTCTGCTTGTTAACATCAGGTGTCTTCAATAATGGTCAATCATCCCTCAATGAATCACTTAATTAGGTCATTAACTTTAACACTCTTGAGTGTTAATTGAACACTCATATTTTAACACTTTAACACTCTTGAGTCTGGAGTCATATTAACTCCCAGGAGAGTTCAATTAACACTGGAGGTTGGATCTCAAGGTACATATATGTACCTTTTTGAGGGTCAAAAAGCATTAAAAGGTACATATATGTACTGTTTCTTTTAAAGGTTAAGGTACAATATTGTACCCTTGAGGGTACAGCCCCAGTGACAAGCCATTGTACCCCTAAAGGTACAATTATGTACTTTATTTTCTGAGACTGTATGTAGAGCCAGCCCTGATTGGCTGCTTGAATCTCAATTTAAAAGAACGTCCAGTTTTCGGTCTTTACTTCTTTTGGCCATCGGTGGAGAAGAAGTCAGAGCACGGTTACTCGTGGTTCTTACAGGGCTTTCAACCGTGGAGGTCCTTCAGAAAATATCAGAAGCAGGCATAAAAGTAACCGACGTCGAGATGAAAGGAGAAGAAATGGACTTTCAGGCAAATGACTCTTACTCAGATGATAATCGTTTATATGTCACAGTTAGACATTGAGTTTAAAATGAAATGTTGTAAAATGTGAAAATTAAAAGGATTTAATAATTTCTGATTTTAATTCAGCGTGTGTGTAATATATATATATAAATCTCATTATAGTCAACAATTGTACCAATTTTGTACCATTTTTGAAGGGTCCATTTTTGTACTGTTAAATAAAGGTACAAAATTGTCACCACAGGTACAAGACTGGTCTCTTAAGGTACAAATCACAAGGGTACAAATATGTACCCTATGCCAAAGGTACAATATTGTACCCTTGAGGGTACAGCCCCAGTGACAAGCCATTGTACCCCTAAAGGTACAATTATGTACTTTATTTTCTGAGAGTGTACTCAGAAAAAGTTTAAATGACACAAATGTGTGGTCAGAAAACAAATCATGAATCAATACTAGGCCCTTCTCCCTGAGCTGTGCAAAAGTTGCATCCAAAGTAGAAAGTCCGAAAGATGATTACCACAAATATGCATAAAGGTGGGCCATGTGTTTAATCTAAAATGATGTCGAAACTGTTTCCAGATTTTGAAAGCACAATCTGGTTAGTGGTGTATATAGAGGGCTTGGGATCCAAAGCGGGATCAAAAACGAATGCTGGTAACGAGGACGATAGCGTCTCGGGCTGAAGGGAAACACACTGGACGGATGGTCAGTCCATCACTGCTTTGGAACATTTAAACCTCATTTACACAAAAACAAGTGTGTTGTGCTGCAATGTACATCTTTGGCATATTTTCATGGCTATACACTGTTCAATAATTATTTTTTCCTCTCAAAGATCAACAGAGCGACTGCCAGTTTACCAAAGGTTGAAAACCAACAGGTTTTTGCAGGTCATTTACGGGAAATCTGAATTTGACTGCTGTTACTCTTCATATGCTTATGAGATATTTATGAATCTCCAGGACTGAATTTGACAGACAACAGCTGTTTTTACATTATACTTTGATTCAAAGACTCGAGGTTCAGATTTATTCAGAGTTTATGTGTTAAATTAACTTATAATAAAAAAGTTATTTGTGTATCACACAGGAGATCCATAAAGATCTCGTAAGGATTTTAAAAGTGAATGTCAAACCAATATTACTTGCTATACTGTTAGATTATAGAATGCTGAACAGAAGTGTCAGTTTATTTACAAAACAAATGCAAACAAACAGAGAAATAGCAGTTTGGACTGTGAGGGTCACGTAGGCGGGTATAAATCTGAGCTCTTGCAGGTTCACACACACACACACACACACACACACGAGAGAGGGACTTGTGTTTGGACTGTGAGGGTCATAGAGGCGGGTATAAATCTGAACTGCTGCAGGTACACACACACACACACACACACACACACAGACACGATGGAGGTGAAGCTGCTGTGTCTGACTGTTGTTCTTCTCTCCTCACCCCTCCTCACACTGTGTGACCCGCTGTGAGTATTAAACACACCGTTTGCTCATAGAGTTACTAATAATCTGTTTTTAAGATGTCAAATGCTGTGATTTGATCTCCTCAGGTTTATTCTGTCAGCTCCTAATTTGATGAGAGTTGGTTCCCCAGAGAACGTGTTTGTGGAAGCTCAGGATTACACTGGAGGAGACCTGAACGTGAGGATCTCAGTGAAGAACTTTCCAAAGAAGAACCTGGAAATACTGTCCAAAACATTGACACTGACTGGAGAAAACAATTACCAGATCCTTACATATGTGAAGGTGAGCTCCATAAATACAGTGATGTTTCGTTCTGTAACATGGTGAGAGTCAGGCATGTAAAGGAGCAGACTGCAGGAAGCGTACAGGTTTAGGTTTATTCTAATAATCCACAAGGTCATAGAACACAAAGTAACTGGTATAAAAAAAATAAAAACACGGAAAATTATTTGTTCTATATGTACACAAGTTCAGGTGGGTGTGTGTTCGTACTGGTGTGTCGGTAAGGACACCTGAGGCAGGATTCAGTTTCCAGAATTTAATGAAATTATTCAGAAATGACAGCGCAGTATGACAGGGTATTTATTGCTCAAAAGTCTCATATAGCCTACTAGTGGACATGTGGTCTGTAAATAACAATGAGTAGACAGTAATCACAATAACTTTTTCCAATTGGCAAAAAACAATCATATTAAAGTATAAGATGTACTGAAATAAATAATATTGTAGTACCACTACTAGGTGGCGCACGAAGCGCACGGAATAAAGTAGGTGAAGGGTCATTATATTTTGCTGCTTCATTAAGTGGCACGGTAAATGTGACGAAAGACATGTAATTAACAATCCACATATACAATATCAAATACTAAAAGTGTATTACCTACACACATCACTTAAAACTACTGAATGAAGATTTAAAGTTATTAAGAAAGCAGCAATAGGCCTAGGCTACAGCAGATGAACTTGTACACGCGAATTGACCTATGGCTAAGCCACGCCCCCTCCCCTCACTCGGACAAACAGTCAACATTCGCTGACAGGCACTGTCACAGTAGGAGACATTTCACAGCAGGCAATTGATGATTTTTGGAGACAGAACAATTATATATAATCTCGAAGTCACCAAAAGTATGGCAAGCCCTTTTAACATTTAAAAGCTAAGTTTGACTATCCGGAATTAACATTGTAGATATCAACAACGTCTTTCTGACTAGTCATAATTACATTTTGGATAGTTTGTATTATCATTTAAGATATCTGTAACGTAATTGTGACTAGTCGAAACGACAGATAGAGATATCTGTAATTCAGTTTTGACTAGGAAAAACTGAATTACAGATATCTGCAATGACGTCATTGAAAACGACATTCAACTCGTCACACATCTTAAATGACAATTGCAGATATCTGTAATTCAGTTTTGACTAGGCAGAATGAAAGTTAAAGATATCTCAAACGTCATTATGACTAGAGCAAATTATTTTGCATGAGCTTGCTCTATTTTAGATATCCATGAATACATAATTTCCCCTCCCCGCCAAATCAAAGAAGAAGTTGGTTAATTTACTTATTTCTATGAATGGAAGGAGAAAGAAGCAGTCATGGCATTGGCTGTAATCGAAAAGCACCAGAAAATGTTTCCAGCATGACACAAATTGTATTCATTAGCATTAGCCTGCGGGTTTCTCAAAAATATTGGCAACATGCAATGTTTCCCATGCATTTCTATGTTATGATGATGCTTAAAATTACCGTAGGTTATTGTTGATGTAGGATTTACGCATGAGAGAGATTCACACTAATTCACTTTAATGCTTACATGCATGCTGTATTAGCTAACAGCATTAAAAACATGCTCTGCTGCTCCCGCCTAAAGTGGGATGCGGGCCTAATTTGCATACAGATATCTGCAACGTCATTTCGCCTAGTCAAAACTCTAATTCAAGATATCTGTAATTACATTTTGACTAGGCAGAATGAAAGTTACAGATATCTCAAATTTCAGATATCTCTAATCAAAATTAATTTCAAGATATCTATAACTTGATAATAGATATCTACAATTAAATTATGACTATCCCTAACTCCAGTTTGAGATATCTACAACGCCATTTTGACTAGTCATAATTCCAGTTACAGATATCTACAACGTAATTTCGCCTAGTCAAAACTTAATTTAAGATATCTGAAAAGGAACATGTAGATATCTTGAATTGAGGTTAATTAAAGATATCTTGAACTGGAGTTATGACTAGTCAGAATCAAATTGTAGATATCTCAAACTGGAATTACAGATATCTACAATTCAGTTGCAGATATCCGTAATTCACAGAGTGGATATCTCCAACTGAATTGTAGATATCTGTAATGATAAACCCCATACAAATGAATGGCAAAAGTGATGTCATTTGTCCTAGGAAGAATGTCTTTGTGGATATCTGAAATTACAATTATGGATAGGAAGAATGTAGTTGCGGATATCTGAAATGTTCTTTTTGACTAGGCAAAACTGAATTACAGATATCTGCAACACATATCCAGTCTAGCTGTTAAATGTTAAAATGGCTTGCCATAGGTCACAGTGTAAACGTGATAAACCGCATCTCGTTGCCATCACCATCTCAGACAACAAGATAGAGGATCAGCATTGTTCATGCACTGCAGTTTTTACATGAATCTTTCAGCACAACATTGCTACCATTTGTTATGTCGGTTTTTTAAAGATACGTTAATGAAGCTAAGTGATATGATGTACAAAGCAGCTAGAAGCTAACGTCAACATTTTCTAATGTTAGGCCAACGTTAGCGTTATGCTTAGAGAAGTTAAAGATAACGTATGAATATGTTGTTGACTTAGAACAGATGTAGACATCCTTGTTTAATTCTTATTTAATTTATCCACGTTTAGTTGGTGTTGTGATCTACCCCATTACTTTATCCAGAGCAGACACTTATCTCGGTTGAGATGTGGCTTGGGAAAGGGTATGTTTGGTTGGTTCAAAATATGTTTTGGTTCAAACCTGAACCAAACATACATTTTTATTCAAAGATCAACAGTCTGTCATTAGTCTTTAGTCTGTCACAAAAAAATAAAATAAAAAACATTAAAATCATGACCTCATGTCATTGTGAAAAAAAAAATGTGTTACTGTTGTAACAGTGCACAGGCTAAATCAGACCTTTCAGGCTATAGCCTAACGCTAAGCCTTATGCCAAAATTATTATTACAACTAAATTGTCGGTCATTAAATAGGAAAACTAAATGTGTAGATGATTTGCTTCAAGTGTAACCCGACATTAGACATTAAGGCCCGGCCGAAGTATTGTTTTGCACAGAGTGACGCGACCAATCAATCACTCCTTTAATGCTGCGTTCACACCAGACCAGACGTGAACCCTAACCCTTTTCGGGACAATTAAGGCCGGTTTCGGGATTCGGGACAACAGCTTAGATTTTGGGACTGTCCCGAATTTTTCGGGACTTCTGGTCACCCTATGCACACCGTTTGACCATTTTAAACTTAAAATGACAAGAAAAAACATATAAAAATGAATGAAAACTGACTAACTGCAATGCATTTCAATGGACGTGGAAGCAAAGACTGTCCTAGTGTATTGGGTTAGCTATGGGCACTGTGATTGGCTCATCGTGTTTGGGGCCGTGGCTTAGCCATGGGTCAATTGCCATCTGCTCATGCGAGTAAACACAAGCCAGCGATAATAGACCAATAAAAATCACTTAATAAAAATCACTTGTCTAACATATAGAGTCACCTAATACAATATAGGGATGGCTGACGCGAAACAGACGTTCCGAAGCTTTTCGAGATACCGAAGCGCAGATTTTCGAAACGATAGGCTTTGAGATGCGCCTTGCCTCGCCTGAAATGTAGTCGAGAGTAGGCGGCTGCAGTGAGAGGAGGAGTGAAAAAAGAGCAGGCAAGCCGGACAGATCGCTCTTCTCGCAGTGGATCAGACACCTGTGAGATCTGCCCGTCCAGGTGTTGCTAATAAACTGGATGTAATTTAAGTTTTGTTGCTTGTAGGCTATATGAAAATAAATATAATGAACAAGACACCCAAAGTACTTATTTAATTCCGTTTTAAATAGGCCTAAGTGTTTATCAATACATTTTTCTTTAATACAGACATATGTTTTTGTTTTTAAAATATTTTTAAAAGTTTTTCAAAGGCTGGAGAAATTAACTGTAAAAAAAAAGAAGTAGGCTAACTCCTTTGACAGCAGAGAAATTCATATTTTTTAATTAAAATCTATACAAAAAGAGACATTGTGGCTTGATTTCTTTTATTAATATTCATTTTTCATGACCAAAATAACATTAGGCTATGCACAGTGTGGAGGCAACAGGTTACAAGCTTCACATATTAGAAAAATACAATAATAAAAAAAAAAACACCACATTTTTTAATGGCTCATTGTCAAGGTTGTTTCAGATCAACACCTGCAAGTGACCACTAGGTGTCACCGTTGAGATGGGTGTCGGATTGTTTCGAAGCCTTGACACAATATGGCACATAGGCTTCAACTGTTTCATTGTTTCACGAAGCCTCGATCTGCTCACCACTAGTAAAATACAGCAAATCACACTTACATATTTTCAATGACTCACGAAAGGGAATGTCCACTTTATGGAAATCATTTCTTTTGTTCAGCCTCAGAAAGCTCAGTACTCTCTCAGCAGCGCAGTCTCATCCCAAGACGTCATATGACTGACGCTTTTGACCATACGTCAACATCCGACGTTTTAGGGTACCCTTTAACGATGACGCTCTCTAATCCTAACCCTACCCCAGACCTAAACCTACCCGCGTCATCCAATGACGCCCTAGGATCGTCATCTAACTGACGTTAAGGGGTACCCTAAAACGTCGGATGTTGACGTATGGTCAAACGCGTCAGTCATATGACGTCTTGGGATGAGACTGTGTTACTCTCAGCGGGCACACAAAAGGTGTGTTCGACATCGGCTGGGGCTTTATGTAACCGATCGGCGAGAGTTGCCGCGTGCAGGCGGGGAGGAGCTGCAAACGGAGACTTGAAGTCGGACACTTTCTAGTTGCCGTAGTGACCGCGCTCACGTGGTGTTTGCATACTTTACCACAGCTGAAGTGAAATAAATGCAATATTTGCCAAATACACAGATATTTCAGACACTTTCATTCAATAGTTTACTAGCCTACTTCATAGGCTATTTGAACAAGAATAAAGTTCAAGCCTATATTAATGAAGTGGAGTCAACGTTTTTTTATTTTGATAAACATGACACAATATAACATCGCGACTACACGAAAAGACTGTTTACTGTTATAAAAAAAAACGGATTTGTGAGCTTTAGTGGAACTAAAGGTGTGAGAATAAACACGAAATGCATGTGATCGTTGTCATGCCGTGACTCCGACGAATCGTGGAACAGCTGTGTCGTCATAGGGGTCTCATTTATAAAACTGTGTGTAGAATCCTTACTAAAAGTGTACGTGCGTCCGAAAGCCAAAAATGGCGTATGCAAACAAATATTCTGACTTATAAAACCGTGCGTATGCCAGAACCTGCGCATAATTCACTTTATAAATCCCAGTTAGCGGAAGATTGTGCACACATGCGTCTCCTTCCCGAAATAACCATATATGGAGCTTACAACGCCTAGTTTAACTATGCACATCCTCATCTGCATAATCATTTGCATATGATTATTCATCCACGTGATAACATGTTTAACGGTACAAGACATTTGGAAAATATGAAATACGGATGTGCCGTCACATTAGTTACACTAATAACAAATAATTTAGTAGCCCATATCCTTGTTTTGTTTTTGAATAAATACATTTCAGAGAAAGTTTTTCTCAATCTTTTTCGCTGGCCAAAGAGTATTTTTAATTGATTTATATTTTTAATGGAAACAGATAAACCTTGCTGTGCATTATTAGCTGTTTTCTATTTTCTCAGACAATCTGCTATTATCATGAAGCAATTATCCCTGTAGTTAAAACATTAAAACACAGCATGCCAGAGGAAAAGTGTTTGAAAGCATTGCATCCACAACAAATATTTCTATTTACTGAATATAAAAAAATGTTGTAACTTCTCAGTAATGATTTCATGTAATTTAAGTGTCTATCTCCATTAATCAGAATGGCATATTTAATCTAAATGTTTATATCAGAAGTAAAACATAGTTTAAATCATTCTTTTATTTATTTAAACTGTTATTGTGAACATATTTCACAGAACACTGTATTTATTATTATAATGAAGATCTAGGGTTTTAGATAGGTTGCGTCAGTTTCAATAAACGGCCCAACGCGCTCGCTGGCGCGACATTTAAAAAGGCATGGATGTTTGCTTCATGTGATAGGCTTGGTGAGTGAAATTATAGCTATTTGTATCATCTTTCTGTATACTGTAGGCCTATGTATCATTATTTTTTTTTTTTGATTTTCTGTCTAAAAGTTACCAAAAAGACATTTAGCTCCAGCTCACCATCGGTGTCGCCAAACTGCTCCATCTCTAAAACGTGCGTAGGCATGGCTCAAAGTGTGCTTAAAGGTGCGCACATTCTCCCGTCAAGTTTGTTTTTTATAGATCACAACCTTTGCGTGGAAACTGGCGTACGTACGTTTCCAGCCCCGTACGTTTCCAGCCCCGTTTTGTGCGTACGCATGCTTTATAGGCTAAATGAGACCCCAGAGCTTGTGCAGTTGCTGAGTACTCCGGCTACTCTCCAAAAGCTCTCGCGGTACTTGCATACGTCACAGTCATGTGGGCGTCGGCGCTGCATCAAGTCGGACAAAATTTCTAACCGGCATGCACTGCTTCAAGTCAGCCGCCGATCGGTCTGCGCAGAGCTGCATGAAGTCGAACACACCTAAAGTGAACCAGTAATGTCACTAGGTGAAAAGCGCACTTATTGGCTGTGCCTTCTTAACAATGATAAACCTGATTTCAGCGACTGACAGAGAACATGTGAAACACAAGGGCTATATACACAGGCAGACAAGCTTAACATGATAACAAGAAACACCTGGAGACTAATCAACATGAAAACTTACAAAGAACTACAAAACATGGTGTAAGACAGGAAATAACATGATGGCGATAATGCTCCTTAGGAGTTAATCGCCATTAAACAAGAAGAAGAAGAAATAACATAAGAGTCCAGGAACACACAAGACAGGGGAACACAGGCTGGGATCATAACACGTTCTCATTATTTTATACAATTCAGGCTGACTGATTGTTCTTTAGATCCCTGATGATCAGAACTATTTCTCTGATGATCCTCTGGAGAAGCAGTATGTGTATCTACAAGCTCAATTTCCATCTCACGCTCTGGAGAAAGTGGTCATGGTCTCATTCCAGTTTGGATATATATTTGTACAGACAGACAAGCCCATCTACACGCCTGCTAGCACAGGTAAGATGTGCTAAGTGAAGTTCACAACGTAATTTCAGGAGGAGTGAACCCATCTTTCAATTAACTGCTAAATTTATACAAGATGCTCACCTTGCCGGGGGGGGGTTAAAATCTGAGTTCAGTTAAAATCTGAACTCATATTTCAGTTTTTGCTTTGACCTCTTTTGCAGTTCAATACAGGATTCTCTCTCTGACGACCAACCTGAAACCACTGAGTCAGTCTGGAGTCACAGTGGAGATCATGGTACACACTTATATAAGTGCACACTTACACACACACACACTCTTGACATTTCAGCAGTGATGAGCATGTACACTGACGATCTCAGCAAACACACAGTGTTAATACTGATTTCTGTGTTTCTGAAGAATCCACAAGGCATCGTAGTTTCATCAGATATTAGGCCTATATATCCAGTGAAAGGGATGAGGTCTGGACGTTACGCCATTCCTGAGGTTGCCAGGTGTGTTTGAGTGTGAAACACTGAAGACTAAACTTGCTCAGCCCGAGTGAACTTTATTTAGCGATTCATTGTGTCTATCATACAACGCAGCTAATACTCATATGTGATCTGTGTTATGAGGTTTGTTTCATAATGTTGTATAATGCTTATTTTAAAGTGTTTTGAAATGTTTTTGTTTCAGTCCTGGGATCTGGAAGGTTGTCACTCGGTACATAAACACTCCTCAGAAGACGTTTACTGCTGACTTTGAGGTCAAAGAATATGGTAAGATGTGTGTCAACAAAATGTGAGTTGTGTAAATGCAATAAAACTACAAGAATGTATTTATTTATTTGTGTCTGGTTTGGTTTACAGTGCCTGCAACATTTGAAGTGAAATTAAATCCCATTAGATCATTCTTCTATGTGGGCGACGAGAGCCTGACAGTCGACATTGAAGCCAAGTAAGACAACATGTTCTGCTTCACTGTATTCAAAATTAATCTTTAGTGTGTGCACACACTGATTTAAACCAATTGTAAACACTAAACAATGTGCTATGAGAGCCACCAAAACTTTTAATGAGTGTTTGAGACCGTATCACTTCCAAAGTAACAATGACATTTATCTTAGTCTCAAAAGGCATATTTTTTTTCAGTTTTGGTTATTCTGTATTTTACTGGTAGTATGAATATCGTTTCCTGTGTATTCGCTCTCATGACTCCTCGTGAAGCTCGCTCATCGCTCCTCGCAGTGCAGTTAGAGGACTGAGATGCTCTTCTAGATGCCCATGGGCTGGAGGACGGAGGAGCGAGGAAACAAGCAAACATCAATTTGAGCATTGAGAAGCATCCACAGATGTTAGGGATGCTAGAGTGCAAGGAACATGATGGATTATGGATAATTTAATAATATATTGATGTATGCTGTGTCTGTAAGGAACTATATGTGTACATGTATAGCTTTATGCTCTCTGTGCCAAAGGCCCGTACGGAAACGGGAAAGAAGGCATTTCTGTATTCAGCACCTTCATCATGGAATACGTTGCAAAAGGACTTGAAACTCATTGAATTAATCTCGCTAAATGCATTTAAATGCAAAATGAAAGATTTAGAGGCAGATGCCTTAATATGTAAATGCCCTTAGACTGTAAAAAATATTTAAAATGATTATATGAAATGTTAGTTTTAATTGTTTGTGTTATTTGTCTGTATCTATGTGTTTGTACTGCTGCCTGTCTTGGCCAGGTCACTCTTGTAAAATAGGTTTTTAATCTCAATGGGACTTCTCCTGGTTAAATAAAGGTTAAATAAATAAGCATGAAGGAATGCATTTCCCCCAGGAAGTGGATTTGAGGCAATATTTGGTTCGCATAAATCTGAATGCATGGACTCTATTTGCATTTGTTAAATGTTGTCAACAACAACAGCTTAAGGGAAAGCCGTAACAGGCTTTATATATCATTAACTGTAATATGACTGAATCAACCTGACATCAGTTGGTTACACCGGTGTATGGCACTGAGAGTATACTGGCTACTTACACTGTAAAATCCAGCAGTTGTTCGTCTAACTAACACTTTTTAGACTATATATACAAAATGAGTAGTGTACATGCTCATATATATATATATATCTATATAATGAACCCTCATGTTGTTCAAAACCTGTATGACTGTGGAAAAAGAAAAGAAGGTAGTTAGACAAACGTTCAAGCTGCTTTTTTTCTATGTAATGAAAGTGGTTGTGGATCAGGGACTGTCGTTGTCACTGTTCAGTTTTACAGCAGAAATTGTGTGCTATTATAGGTATCTGTTTGGAAAGAAGGTGGAAGGAAATGCGTTTGTGATGTTTGGTGTGATGGACGGTGAGAAGAAAACAAGTATTCCTGCCTCTCTGCAAAAAGTTCAGGTGAGAGAAATTAAACAGTGAATAAGTTGGGATCAATCTCATTTCTCTTCACCTATAGGACGACTTAAAACATTAAATACAGTTTTACCTTGTCTTGTAGACTGATGTTAATGTCTTTCTCATATATGAATAGATAAGGGAAGGAGTAGGTGTTGCAGAACTGACCAGTGAGATGATCACTAAGACCTTTCCAGACATTAACCAGCTGGTTGGACGATCAATCTATGTTTCAGTCAGTCTTTTAACAGAAAGTGGTAAGACTCAACAGATACTGTACATCTGTATGTTTACATGCATGTGTGTGATTGCATATGAGAGGCTAATCGTGTGTGTGTGTGTGTGTGTGTGTGTTTCAGGCAGTGAAATGGTGGAAGCAGAAAAGAGAGGCATTCAGATCGTGACGTCACCGTACACCATCGACTTCAAAAGAACACCACAATTCTTCAAACCTGGGATGTCCTTTGATGTCTCGGTATAAACATGTATAAACATTAGAAAGTTGGGGTGTGCAATAATAAAGTGCGACAATAAAGTCTGCATGAAACATAAGTTGCGATATGTTTTTCTTTCCTTTTGTGGGATTTATGTAGAAATAAATATATATTTTCCCATATCACCTATCCCTGCTAGAAAGTTACTAACCTGAAGGGTTGCAGGAACTGAGGAACAATTTCATAAATATATTATTTATTTATTTTGCTCTGGGTTCTATAACAGGTTTACGTAACAAATCCTGACCAGACTCCTGCTGAGAATGTGGAAGTGGAGGTCAATCCTGGAGCGGTCAGAAGTCGAACAAAAGCCAATGGCATTGCGAAGGTTACCGTCAACACTCTAGGAGGATCTTCTACACTGCAGATCACTGTAAGACCTGCAAACTCAACTAATGTTCAGTCAGTTTCACTGAAGAACTAGTGGAGAATAGATCAGTTAACATCATATACTACACAGCACTTTAGAAACCAGTGTATCTGTTCTTTTCAGGCAAAGACCAAAGATCCAAAATTAAGAGATGAACAGCAGGCAGAGAAGACGATGACGGCTCTCGCTTACAGTCCCAAAGACAGCTCCAAGAACTACTTACACATCGGCATTGATTCTGCAGAGCTTCAGATCGGTGATCAAATGAAAGTCTTTCTCATCACAGAACAAAGTCCAGGAGTCAAAGATCAAGATTACACATACATGGTAAAGATTATAGTTATTTCTAAATAAATCTGCACCACAAGTTTATTTATTTGTCAAAATTTGATTAACTTCCGCAGCTTGTGTTTGAAACCGTATGAATGTTTAAATTCTGTTCATAATTCTTCCTCATTTTCAGATCTTGAGTAAAGGTCAGATTGTTCAAGCAAACAGATTTAAGAGCAGAGGACAAGCTCTAGTGACTCTGTCTCTACCTGTAACCAAAGACATGGTGCCGTCCTTCCGCTTTGTGGCTTATTACCATGTGGGCTCGACTGAGGTGGTGTCTGATTCAGTCTGGGTCGACGTGAAGGACACGTGCATGGGAAAGGTGGGTCAACCATCACAAGAAATAGTTGATGTGCTAATCAACTAGATCTGATTCAGTGTCTCTCGTTTTAACAGCTCACGCTTCAGGTGAAGAACAAGATGTATATCTATGAACCAAGAGATGAGGTCAAGCTGCAGATAACTGGAGATCCTGGAGCTAGAGTTGGGCTGGTGGTGGTTGACAAGGCTGTGCATGTCCTGAACAAGAACAGACTCACTCAGACTCAGGTGAAGGACCTTCTTCAGATATCATTGCGAAAACATCTAATCTCAGCATTTCTGGCATGAAACGTACATAACTGGTGTCTTTTTCGCACCTCTAGATCTGGGACGTCATAGAGAAGCATGACACCGGCTGTACAGCAGGAGGTGGAAGGGACAGTATGGGGGTTTTCACTGATGCAGGTCTGATGTTTCAGTCCAGCACTGCAGGAGGAACCAACACCAGAACAAGTATATATGTATATTTGTAATTTCTTCAATTTTAATAAAAAATATCAATATATTTCACATTTCATTACAAACAGTCCATAGGGGCAGTGTCCATGAACATACAATTAAAATAATTTCCTACAGATTTGTCCCTGAATGTCTCGAGTGTCTATATATTAACTAATTTAAGTTTGTACGGTCGGCGCTGGAATAGCACTGTAACAAGTTCAATTGTAGTGAATTCCCTCTCACACATTAGAGAGCTTATGCTAATTTTACTCTAACGAAATTTCCTCTAGCGCTGGAGTGTCCCTTCCTTTCAAAGAGAAGACGGAGATCACTGGGTGAGAAACTGCTCTTATGATTTAACCCTTTTAAAGAATAAACATGTTTTTAAAGTTCATCTCTGCTGTTGTTTATCTATCATCGTGGCTTGAATGGACCCTGCATTGGAAAAGTTAACCTAATCTTGAGGATTATCAGAATATGCTAGTAAAGATCCAGCTAAGATGTCTACAGAGCCCCTAACGGGAAACGGTGGTGAGGAAAAATTTGATGGGAGGAAAGATAATATGACAATGCTTTTGCTTTCTCTCACAAATGTATGGCATCCCCCCGAGAAACTTATATAGTACAGAAAATAAATAATCGATGAAACAGGGTTCTAGAACCATCAGGGCTTGGAACCCTATACATTTTTAATTGACATGATTGTTTGGTCTTTTGCTGTATTAGAACTATTCTGTCACATGCTTATCTGTTACAACAGGTGATGATGATGATGATGATGATTATTATACAGACTCTGATGATATCCTGTCACGTACTCAGTTCCCTGAGAGTTGGCTTTGGGAAGAGATTGATCTGTGTGAGAATTGGTGAGTAGGAGACTTTTAGACAAAAGCCGTGAGTTGAGCTGCGTTCACACCACTAGTGACTCGTAGCACGTAATTTACATTATCTCATTCGACGAGAGCTGTTGGTGACACAGTGTGTGTGTGTGAGTGTGAGTCTGATGATAAACAACCATTAGATACTTTTAGACAAAAGCTGTGAGTTGAGCACTGTTCACACCCTTAGCGTGTGTGGTGTGTGTGTGTGTCTGACAATAAACAACCATTAGATACTTTTAGACAAAAGCTGTGTGTGTGTGTGTGTATGTGTGTGTGTGTGTGTGTGTGTGTGTGTGGTGTGTGTGTGTGTCTGAGGATAAACAACCATTAGATACTTTTAGACAAAAGCTGTGAGTTGAGCACTGTTCACACCCTTAGCGTGTGTGGTGTGTGAGTGTGTGTGTCTGACAATAAACAACCATTAGATACTTTTAGACAAAAGGTGTGTGTGTGTGTGTGTGTGTGGTGTGTGTGTGTGTGTGTGTGTGTCTGAGGATAAACAACCATTAGATACTTTTAGACAAAAGCTGTGTGTGTGTGTGTGTGTGTGTGTGATAAACCATTACAAGAGTGCATCAACAGTCTTCTTGTATTTTCCTCATATCTCAGTCCAGCACCAGTCAGAGATAAAGTGATCTACCTGAAAGACTCCATCACTACCTGGCAGATCTTGGCTGTCAGTCTGTCACCAACACTTGGTAAGATGAAGCTGCAAACGCAAGATACATGATCTGAAAAACATCCTCATCATCCAGGAGCTGCTGCTTTAAACCCTTCTGTGTGTCTGTGTTCCTCCTCAAAGGCATCTGTGTGGCAGAACCTGAGGAGATTATTGTTTTTAAACCCTTTTTCATTGACCTCAAGATCCCTTATTCAGCTGTGCGCGGAAAACAACTGGAGATCAAGGCCATTATCCACAACTACACACCAAGGACTATGAAGAAGGTAGATATGATTTGAAATTAAAACATACATTTAGATTTCAGGTATACACTAAAACCATGTTCATCATAATAACTCTTTCTGCTGGAGTCAAATCATAGACATATCAGAAATGTCATCACACATTTCATATTCAGTTGAAATGCTTTTACTTTGGAGGAAGTTTTCTCTAGATATTGAAGAGATTTGTGTCTCTCCTGTTTTCACAGGTGCGTGTGGAGTTTATGGAGAAAGAAAATGTTTGCAGCTTTGCCCGTAAGAAAGGGAGAACAATACAGAACAACAAAGTAAACATTGACAAAGACTCCAGAATAGCGGTTTCATATGTGATTATTCCCATGACGCTGGGAGATCATGATATTGAGGTGAAAGCTTCAGCATTTGATTCTGTCCAAACTGATGGAGTGAGAAAGACACTGAAGGTGGTGGTACGTCTGATGGCAATTCTGTTTAATTTGATTTGGTCATTCATTAATATAATAATCAAAATATGTTTGAATTGATAAACTCTCTCTTTCTCTCTTTTAGTCTGAGGGTGTGCTGATTCCATTACACAGACCAAACGTGGAGCTCAATCCTGTTAAGGATGGTGAGATTAACTGTGAATCATACAATTACATTGTGTGTAATGTTGTATAATAGAAGTACATATAACACAGTATTGTACTTTCAGCCAATTATGAAAAAAAAAAACTTTTCTAAATTTCATTATAGTTCGAGTTAATCAAGAGATCAGATACTCCTACTCTTACTCACCAAAAGTGTAAACAATTTTACCAACTCGTTACTCTTCCTCCATCTTCCTCTTTGTCTCTGTTTTTCATCCCAAATGGAACAGGGGAGAAACCTATAGTTATTAGAGCCGAAACACCAGCTGATCGGGTTCCAGACACTCCTGCTAGAACTTATATCTCGATTACTGGTAAGGAAAAATATGTCTTCATGAATATCCATCTACTCCTCCGTGAGTTTTAGTAGTACTTGTATGAAGATTGTTCCACAATACTTAAAGCTGGAACTGGTTTGTAATAAGGGTTGAACAACTTCAGATTTTTTAAAGTTGACATTTATGTGATGAAAGTTGAGTTGACTAGTCGCTGATGAAGTCATTGATGAACAAATCAGCAATGGCATATGCCACAGCACTCCTACATAACAGCTTATTTTTTCAGTTATTTTGTCTTTTTGGGTTATTATGTTCATCACAGATTTCTGCTCGTTTTTTCTTTAGTCAAGTCAAGTCAAGTCATCTTCATTTATATAGCGCTATTAACAATGTAGATTGTTCCAAAGCTGCTTGACAGTGATAATAGGAAATTACCGTAACAGAGATTGTTTTGGCTTTATGGCAGCTCTAGAATAAAGTTATTGTCCAGCTTAAGTTAGTTTTGATTGATTCACTTCCGTCGCAATGACCATTAATTATTAACTTAGGGGCCGCTAACACGACACCGTTTTAACAGAAAACTCTGAAGTTCTCTCTACGCAAACTTTAAAAACGCGAACCTGTGAGAACGCTGATGGCGTGCACATGAGTATTAAGAGTTCATTCTATAGGTATGGACATTTGAATATATAATATATATATATATATATATATATATATATATATATATATATATATTAGGGGTGGCAAGGTTCACAAAACCCATGGTTCGGTTTGTATCACGGTTTTAGGGTCACGGTTTTCGGTTCTGTACGGTTCTTGTTGTTATTTTTTCTTTTAATCTTTAACACTCCAGAAATGTACTTCAGCATATGATATATAGCTTAATTATCCACAATTTAGGATACAGTATTAACAAAAATGTTATATCATGCAATCATGCACAAAGTGAATTTGACTTGACTGGTTTCCGATCGCATCACAGCACAGAGACAGCTCTCATAAAGATAATAAACGATATTCGCTTAAATACTGATACAGGCAAATTATCAGTGCTGGTACTACTCGACCTCAGTGCTGCATTTGACACTGTCGATCACAACATACTTCTTGACAGGCTGGAAAACTGGGTGGGGCTTTCTGGGATAGTCCTAAAATGGTTCAGGTCATACTTAGAAGGGAGAGGTTATTATGTGAGTATAGGAGACCATAAGTCTGAGTGGACATCCATGACATGCGGAGTCCCTCAAGGCTCAATTCTTGCACCACTCCTATTCAACCTGTATATGCTCCCAATGAGCCAAATAATGAGAAAGAACCGAATCTCTTACCACAGCTATGCAGACGACACACAGCTCTACTTAGCCCTATCGCCTAACGACTACAGCCCCATTGACTCCCTGTGCCAATGCATTGATGAAGTAAACGGTTGGATGTGCCAAAACTTTCTTCAGTTAAACAAAGACAAAACTGAAGTCATTGCGTTTGGAAACAAAGATGAAGTTCTCAAGGTAAATGCATACCTTGACGCTAGGGGTCTAACAACTAAAAATCAAGTCAGGAATCTTGGTGTGTCTCTAGAGTCAGACCTTAGTTTCAGTAGTCATGTCAAAGCAATAACTAAATCAGCATACTATCATTTGAAAAATATTGCAAGAATTAGATGCTTTGTTTCCAGTCAAGACTTAGAGAAACTTGTGCATTCTTTTATCACCAGCAGGGTGGTAAATGCAGGATTGTAATGGACTCCTCACTGGCCTTCCTAAAAAGACCATAAGACAGTTGCAGCTCATACAGAACGCAGCTGCCAGGATTCTGAGCAGAACCAGAAAATTTGAACATATCACACCAGTCCTCAGGTCTTTACACTGGCTCCCAGTTACATTTAGGATTGATTTTAAAGTATTATTACTGGTATATAAATCATTCAATGGGCTAGGACCTCAATATATTGCAGATATGCTCACTGAATATAAACCCAACAGATCACTCAGATCATTAGGATCACATCAGTTAGAAATACCAAGGGTTCACTTTAAGCACGGAGAGTCTGCTTTTAGCTATTATGCCAGCCGCAGCTGGAACCAGCTTCCAGAGGAGATCAGATGTGCTCCTACAGTAGTCACATTCAAATCCAGACTCAAAACACATCTGTTTAGCTATGCATTTACTGAATGAGCACTGTGTCAATGTTCGTCCGACTGTTTTTACTGTACTTTATTTTATTTTTTATTCTAAACTGTTTTAATTATTTCCTCCTAAAGCACTTTGAATTACCATTGTGTATGAAATGTGCTATATAAATAAACTTGCCTTGCCTTGCCTTGCCTTGCCTTGACTTTAAGCACATTATTGGGACCATCTCACAGGAAAGCTAGGTGAGATTTTGATACAGCAAGAGAGAAGACATTGATGACATGCTTTTCGTTTATTTGGCAAAAAAAGTAGAATGTGTATCACTATCTCTACAGGAACTTATGTGCATTTTTAGCACACAAAGATTGAAATTAACTTGCATTTATCAAACTGCCAACTTGTAGCTCTTACAAAAATTGTATCTTTTAAAAGAAAAAGAGAGGAACTCTTGAAACTCTGTCTTTTAAATGAGTCAAAATACATGAAACATAATTGCCTGTAATTAGGCTATAGCAATAGCAAAGGCCATAATTATAAAGTGAAACTTAAGTTCAACATCAACACTTAAACAGTATCAACAATGCTTCTATTCCCTGAGAGTGAGCATACACTTTTTTCACTTGAAATTAAAGTGCAGTATTTGGAAACATATGACTGGAGATTTAAAGTGCCACTGTAGCTGCTATATATTTAAATATCATAACGTGAAATCCAAAATGTTCCCACACACCGGACTTATACGACGCTGGCGCATCCTCCAATTCCTGTTAGCCTTCCTTATCTCTCCCACTTGCCACTTCTCCGCGTGACGTGTCCTGCAGCGCTCCATACTCCACTCCTACTGGCGTGTTCGAGTTGACCCGGCGCTGCACAGAGCGATCGTAATGACATCACCGCGAGAGTGATTGAAAAGCATACGGAGCCGTCGCGCTCGCGGTACTTTGATGTCATTACCGATCGCTCTGTGCAGCGCCGGGTCAAGTCGAACAAGCCTCATATGTATGTCCACACGTCTTATTTCGCGCGAAAAGGAAACACACGTCTGAGGTCACATACGGGCACGAGGCTACATTGCGCGTTGGGCCGAAACGTGAGTCGTTTCGCTCCGAACCGAGACAAGCGAACCAAACGGTTCGGATGTTTTTTCATGTACCGTGCCACCCCTTATATATATATATATATATTGTATGTGTGCGCAGGAAAGTCCTTCCCTAAAAATCCAATCCAATCCGGACTGCGGTAAACCTCGAGATAAACAGAGAGACTAATATTAACGTAGATGCCATTCTTCTTTTGATGTAACAAGTAGGCCTACATCAGGATTTATGGGAAGTGTTCCCGGTTCCGGCTGACCTAATCTATGGAGCCTAACATTGAGTTATAGAAGTCTGATACTGTGTTATGTGTATGCTAGGTCAAAGAGACGTGTTTTTAGTCTAGCTTTGAACTGACAGAGTGTGTCTGCTTCCCGGACAATGTTAGGAAGACTGTTCCAAAGTTTTGGTGCTAAATAGGAAAAGGATCTACCGCCTGCAGTCGATTTAGATATTCTAGGTATTATCAACTGGCCGGAATTTTGAGATCGCAATAGACGTGAAGGACTATAATACGTTAAGAGCTCGCTCAAGTACTGCGGAGCTAAACCATTTAGTGCGTTGTTAGTAATCAGCAATATTTTAAAATGTATACGATGTTTAATAGGGAGCCAATGCAGTGTTGACAGAACCGGGCTAATATGGTCATATTTCCTGGTTCTGGTAAGAACTCGAGCTGCGGCGTTTTGAACTAGCTGTAGTTTATTTATTAAGCGTGCAGGGCAACCACCCAGTAAAGCATTACAATGATCTAGCCTTGAGGTCATGAACGCATGGACTAATTGTTCCGCATTTCCCAATGAGAGCATATGACGTAATATAGATATATTTTTAAGATGGAAAAATGCGGTTTTACAGATACTAGACACGTGGCTTTCAAAAGAAAGGTTGGTATCAAAGAGCACACCCAGGTTCCTAACCGACGACGAAGACTTAACAGAGCAGCCATCAAGTGTTAGACAGTATTCTGGGTTATTATGTGTGGAAGTTTTTTTTGTCCAATAATTAGAATCTCTGTTTTTTCAGAATTTAGTAGTAGGAAATTACTAGTCATCCTATTTTTTATATCAGCTATGCATTCCGTTAATTTTGTGAATTGGTGCGTTTCGTCAGGGCGTGAAGAAGTATACAGCTGAGTATCATCAGCATAACAGTGAAAACTAATGCCATGCTTCATAATGATATCTCCTAAGGGTAGCATGTACAGAGTGAACATCAACGGTCCTAGTACTGAGCCTTGTGGTACACCATACTGAACTTGTGTTTACCACAGAAAAAAATACATATAAATGAATGCATTAGTGTGAGAGAGAGCCATTGCGTGTGGAATAATTTTACCTGGAAGCGTCTCTACTAATAGTGAAGCTGTGGGTAGTTACTAAGAAATATATGGCATAACTTTTCAGTTTCTAAGTGTACGCGCGATCTTCACGTGACATGTGCGCTACTATCTGTGTCTGTGTGTTTCCCAGATAGCATACATATCCGGGCCTCATCTGTAGAGCCCTGCACGGGCCTCAAATCTAGGCCCTAGCCCGGCCCTGGCCCGAGACGCTCAGGCCCTAGCCCGGCCCGTGTCCGACAGCTCATCAGAATGATCAGCCCGAGTCCGACCCGAGCCCGTTAAAAAAAAGAAAGAAAAAAAAAGATACACAGCCTGCCCTATGTTGCAGTCAGTAAAACAGATATGTTTTGTTCTCAATGGCAAAGTATTTACCGGTAAGTTTATTTTCATTTTTTTATAGTTAATTTAGAAAAATGTTTTTTTTTTTTTTTATGACGACCAAGCAGCCAACAGTGAGTTAAACATGTTTGATCCATTTATAGCCTCTCAAATCAACACTTTACTTGGCTACAATAAAATCCATATATATAAAACAACTTAAGCGTGCACACAGACAGTTAACGTTTGTTTAAACGTTTATTGTCATTTTTGAAAAGCTGAGGCAAACTGGTCTGCTGCTCAGTCGCAACAGCGCTTGCAAACTAAATGAGTTTTTATACAATACAATACAAAAGAGAATGCAATCTAAACAAATCAAATAAATGACATTAAAAACAAACATGCAGGTTATCTTACCTCAAAAATCATGTCTTCACTACAGAACATGGCCATTCTTATTTCCAATAGTTTCCAACAGACTCAGACTCAATCAAACAAAAAACAACCTCCTAACATGGCTAAGAGCAGTCTCAGAGCATCGTGAAGAAAAAGCACAGCATCCACAGTGGAAGGTTTTAATCCAGTCGTACTTTTTGGGTTATAAAACGTCTTTCTATGTTTGCTTTTCAATCGTCATCTTCTATATGTGTTATATTACACATCTTCTGAAAGAGTAGGCTACTGAATATCCTGATCAAAACAGAAAGAAATATGCAGAAACATGCAATCTCATATCATATGCATCGTTTCCATCTTTGTAACCGTGATATACACTTTAATATGTGTAAATTTAATCTAAATTAAGCTTTGGTACCGAAATTGGTACCGAGAACCGTGGATTTTCACTGGTATTGGTACCGAATACTGATATTTTGGTACCGTGACAACACTATTAAAAACAATTTACAATAAGATTCAATTTGTTAGATAACATTAGATAAAATTACCTAACAATAAACAACAGTTATATACTGTAGCAATTATTCTCCATGGGGTTAACTTAAAAATGTACTAATATATTTTTAAAATCAAAAGTTTTATCTGTTAACATTATTTATTGCACAATGAATGAAGTGAACAAACATGAACAATCAAGTGTTTGTATTAAATAACATTCACAAACATTAATTAATGTTGTAAAAATATATTGTTCACTCAATGTGTTGATGTTGCATTAAGTAATGTTAATGAATGGTGTCTTATTGTAGTGTTACCAAACTATACAGGAGATAAAACAAAAAAACAAAAAAAACGTGTGAACGGCCCTTTATGGCAACGTGACATTAGCCTAATTCAAAATATTTCCATATGTGGCTCTTTCCTCCTTTCTTGTCAATAAGTGGATTCAGAGCCACCGCATTAGCAGCGCCGGTCGCCGCTTGGTACTGAAGTACCGAGTTTTTTGACAACACTATATGCATATTTAAAATAATATGATCATCAACATGAAACAGCATAAAACAAAACTGCCTAATGTTACTGCATGAAATGTCAACCTGAGCTACAGGACTGTGAAGCTTTAGGGGTGTTGATGGACTCAATCTACTCCATCTGTGTTTAGATCATTGTTCTGAATCTGATCTGGATGTAGTCTTTGACAAAACAATTGTTTTTCTTAGCTTTTTGCTCAAAATAATTTTTTTTATGAAACTTACCCACATTCAAGTGTTGATAAAAAAGAATGCATGAAGCTAGAATTAAAACGTTTTTTTATTTTTGGGAAAATGATCCAAAACGCTGTGTATCCTGCGTTAAACTCAAAGAATTTGAAACTGTGCAGATCCAAATAGTGTCAAAATGTTGCATACTAAATATTCCATCCTGACAAAGATAATAAAAACTAAATTCTCAGCCTGCGTTCCCTCTTTCAACCTTCCAGGTAAAGAGATCTCTCAGACAGTTGAGCAGGCCATCAGTGGAGACATCATGGGTCAGCTTATTGTCCAGCCCCGCGGTGATGGAGAGGAGACTATGGCCAGTATGACTCTACCTCTCATTGCCACTCATTATCTGGACAGCACCAATCAGTGGGATACTGTTGGCATGGACCGCCGTAGTGAAGCCATTAACCATATCAACACAGGTCAGCTGGACAAATATAAGTTAAGTTCAGGTTGATTGGGACTCATTTTGTCATTAAGATGACTAGGAAAAAGTGTCCCAATACACCTGAATTCACCCCTAAAGAAAATGGAGAAAAAGCACTCTTAAAGATGCTCTCGTGAAATATGCGGAAAATATATGTAATAAATAAATATTCTTTCTTTATGTTGTTTGTATTAAGGTTATCAGCAGCAGTTGAGGTATCGTAAATCAGATGGATCCTACGCTGCCTTTGTACCCAGGCCGAGCAGCACATGGTAAAGTCATTTTTGTTACGTTTCATGCCTGATTTCTCTTGTCTTACATATTGTATTATTTAATATTTTGTTAACAGTAAAAATAATTATTTGTTTTTAAGTTGACATTTATATATTCCTGTTTGTCTGTTAAAGGCTGACTGCATATGTGGCTAAAGTCTTCGCCATGGCCAATAACTTTGCTCCTATAGAGGAAAATGTGCTCTGCAGTGCCGTCAAGTGGCTGGTTCTCCAAAAACAATTGACGGACGGCTCCTTCAAAGAGGAAGCAGCTGTAGTTCATGGAGAGATGGTCGTAAGTTGAATGTGACCGGTTTGTGTTCAGAAAAGAATGATGAAATAATCCAGAACTAGGTATTTATTTATCTGTGGTTGTCAGTAGTAACACATTGGCAGAGATGGGTAAACTTGGTTCTGGAGGGCCACTGTCCTGCAGAGTTCAGCTGCAACCCTGATAAACTCTCCTGTCTGTAGCTTTCTAGTAATCCTGAAGACATTGATGAGCTGGTTCAGGTGTGTTTGATTAGAGTCCCAGATAGATAGCAACCATCAAAATAATGTTAATGTGTCAATTTTTGACTCAACATCACTTTTGTTCCCACAATTAATGATAAAAATGTTTCACGATTTCATCCAAAAATCAATGGTAATGGCATTGAATCAATGTTGCAATGTGAGGTTGGTTCAACGTTAACATTGGACACATTAACATTGGTTTGATGGTTGCTTGCTATCTGGGACTCTAATCAAACACACCTGAACCAGCTCATCAATGTCTTCAGGATTACTAGAAAGCCACAGACAGGAGAGTTTATCAGGGTTGGAGCCAGAGGTGGAAAGTCCAGGGGTCAGAAAGTAAAAGTCCTGCCATATGTTTATTCCACACATGAACTCACACAGCAAAAACTCCAGTGTTAAATGAACTCTCCTGGGAGTTTATTTAGCTCCAGTTAAATTAACACTCAAGAGTGTTAAAGGTAATGAGCTAATTAAGTGATTGAAGACACTTTTTACTTTATAGGTAAACTATAATTACTGAAAGTTACGCTGTAAATTCGTTTTACTTACACAGTTTCCGGGCTGTATATTCAAGCGTTACCTCACACACACATAATATGATTGTTTTGTGATATAGCCTGTTTATGTGTGCTTTATTCCAGGGTGACGTACAGGGAAGAGATGCTGATGTTTCTCTGACGGCCTTTGTTGTGATTGCGATGCAAGAGGGCAGAGAGATCTGTGCTGGATCAGTTGCTGTAAGTGAATTTGTTTCACCATCAGTGGCCGCTCGTGGATTTCTAAAATAGAGGAAGCACAGTAATTGTGGCTGTCTTGGGATCCTCTCCCAAAAGATTTTTGAAATATTATTAACTGCTTTAACATTTATTTTTGAATTCCTTTTAGACATAAAATGTAAAAACAAAAATGAAATTTGCAGCAAATAAATATAATTTTACTCACCTTGCCGATCACCTGAAGAAAAAATCCATCCTTCTGTCCTTTTTTAATATCCGTGTTAGGGGTTTTATTAAAGCTGACTGCCTGTAGTTAACTTAGGCGTGGGGTCTTCATTAATAATTTGCAGCTTCTGCCAGAATGGTATCTTGTTAAATTAGTTGGTGATCAAATATTCAATATTTCTTCTCTCCATAATTAAGGAAGTTAATTGCTAAGTTAGATTAGCAGCGTGAGTATGGAAGCATATGGGTGGCAATATTCAATTTGAAATGTAAAATGCAAAATGACAATGCAATATGTAAAATGGCAATGCATTTCTGTATTTCAATTTACATTTTCCATTACATTTGTGCAACGCTTGGTGCAAAATGAAAATGATAATTCAATTATATAATTTACATTTGACATTTCATACACTAGTTTTAATATTTAAATTGAATACATATTTTAACGCTTTATAAGTTGCAAAATTAAAATAAAAATTAATTACAGAAATGATTAGATATGTTCAAGCAAAAACTGGAGCAAAATGATCATTTAAATGTTATTTTTCTTAATTGCATTTACACTCACAGTTAAGACACTTGCGATTGCACATCTGAGGTCACTCAGCCCCCCACATGCTCCAAATTCACGCAAAATAATCTTGTTTGTTTGTGCCGTTTGTGCTACTTCGTTTTTTTGAATATTAGACACTGAATTATAGACGATGACGGGACACCAGCCCCCGACCTGCTCCACATTCACCCCAAAAAAGGCTAGACTTCTATGAATTTGACCTGTCAGATTCCGTGACCCTATAATTATCAAAATCTGATCACTATGCTTAATAAAATAGAAATGGAAGATGGTCATACATCACACGAGTCGCTTTATTGAACATTACAGTCAGTTATGAAGAAATAAAGAGCGGTCACAATTTTCGGTAGCTATGAATTTGGCCCGTCATATTCTGTGATCTCAGAGTAATAGGCTAATGCATTTGTAAGGAAAAACTGTATGATCTACAACATTATTGGGTAATTACATTTCATAGTAGTAAGAATAAAGATAAGCATATGTGTATCAGACAATGAGAATATTTTACACAAAACAAAACCATCATTAACACAGTCCAGCATCAGACAACAACAGTGCAGCATAATGTTGACACCAAACGGGTGTTTGTGTGTGGTAATGCTGTTTGTGGAGTTGTTTAATCCTCCTCTGCTGAGATCTTCAGATTTAATGTCTTCTTTTCTCTTCAGTTGATTTCATCTAAGACTGTGTCTGAAGTCAGTTAGTTCTTGTGTTTCTACTCGTCTCTTTTTCTATTCTCTTCTTTCCTTCAGTGATTCTGCTTGTTAACAGGATTTATTAAGGCTGAAATGACTCTATATTTAATACACACAGATTTTGTGGCTCAGATAAAGTCCAGTTCTGGTTTATTTCTTTGCTCTTGGCTGACATGTGGCATTGCTGTGGCCTGCTTGTGGCCCAGATCTGGCAAACTGGAGTGAGTCGCCCAAGGGCCGTCATTCCACGCTGCATGTGGGCCAGATCATCTTTCCACGTGTGCCAGATGTGGCCCGGATCTGGGCCGAAACTATGTTGCTATCTGGGTTTAACCTCTTGGACACACTTTTATAGAGTCTGCATGAAAGCATCAGGAAGGCTGTTGTATTCTTGGAAGGTCGACTTCCACAACTGACCAATCCTTACGCTGTTGCGATGACGTCCTACGCCATGGCCAATGCTGAAAAACTCAATAAAGATATCTTGATTAAACATTCCACACAAGGAGAAGGTCAGTAACAAGTCATCAAAAAGTGTTTTGCTTTATACAACATGGAATAATTTTAACCCATACCCAAGAGTAAATAATGGAAAAATTATCAAATTTTGTAGTGTAATGATCGCTGCTTGTTGGTGTCAATAACAGTAATGGAACACCATCCTGTTTCTATTCCTGCTTTGTGTTTGAATCAGCCGGTAGGCTTTGGACTGTCGCTGGACAGCATCATCACTCTCTGGAGGCGACGGCCTATGCTGTGCTGGCGCTTGTGAAGGCCAAAGACTTTGATAAAGCAGGAGAAGCAGTGCACTGGCTGCGTTCACAACAGTCTCATTATGGTGGATCTGGCACCACACAGGTACACTAACATCTCATCATCTGACTGTGATTAACAGATGCAGAACTTGTCTTTGAATGCTGTTCTGTGCTTTCCAGGCGACCATCATGGTGTTCCAGGCCGTGGCAGAGTATCGCAAGCAGGTGAAGGACCGACAAAACTTTAATCTGGACGTGGAGCTGTCAGTGGCAGGAAGAAGCAGACCTGTCAGATTTACTATTAAAAGAGACAATGTGCATCTTACACGGTCAGACAAGGTGAGGATTAACTCATCAAATCTTATTCAAAATGTGTGCTCATGTCAATTGAATGATTTTGTATCATAGTAAGTGAGGAATTTGGGGAGTTTTGTTATTCGTCATCCATATTTAGTTGTCTACATCAATAGTGTGGTGTTTGGTCAGTGAGACCTTCAGGTATCTCTACTATCATGGATTTGATTATTCTGCTAACATCGGTGTTCACTCAACAGGTGGACATAAACAAGGACTTCAATGTGACGGCTAGAGGAACTGGAACAGCCACTCTCTCAGTGAGTGTTCATGAGCGTTCATACAGTCGACAGCAAGATTAAAGCGTCTGAACATCTAATCTGAGACGTGCTGCTTGTTTCAGGTTCTGACGCTGTACTACGCCAGACCTGTTGAGAAGAAGTCTGACTGTACATTCTTTAATCTAACTGTTAAAATGGAAAAAGACCCTGAAAGTAAGATTGACAAAGATGCCTTCCTCTACCACTTTCTATACATTATGGCTTTTCACACTGTGCTTAACCCTGGGTTATCGTCACTCTAACCCTGTTTAGGAACATTTGACTCTTTTAACTACAACTACAATGACATAGAAGTGTGGTTAGCACTGCTTTTTACTCGGGTCATGAAATGTTAAACATGATAACACAGTATTATGTGGGCTAGGCTGACCCAGGGTTAACTAGTTCAAGTGTGAAAACCCCTATTTTGAGCTGAAAACTCCCCAAATACCTTTATGTATGACATGTTCATTTGAATGAATTTTATTTGTATATTCCCTTTAGAAAGGGAAGACTTGACTTGAACTAAAACCCCCCTTTGTTTCCCTTTAGCAAAACAAGGAGCCATTGGAAGTTACAACTTCATAATGGATTTCTTGTATGTGAACAGATACCTCATTTATTTTTATGTCAAGAAACCATTTTATTTGTAATTAATCAACATGTGCTCATTTCGGTTGTTTTCACACTTGGTTTGTTTACTTGAGTTCGATCCTGCCCCACATTTTCCCACAGTTGCTGTATGTTTGCTTCATGAACGTGAGTACCAGGGACAGTTAGATAATGATTTCAGCGGAGACTCCAGTTTCACTGTGTTCTGACACGGGTGCAACTAGTTTTTATAAGACCGTTTATTCAGAGACGAGCAGCTCTACGTTATACTACAATATATTCATTCTTACATCAAACGGACTCAGGTTTGCACAAAAGCTCTAGTGTGAAAGCAGCCTTAAACACGGAATCAGCTGATGGAGGAAAACTGAAGACCTATGAAACCTGTTAATAAAATCTGCTCTTTATCTCCATCTTTACAGCTACAAAAATGATAAAACCGATGCCACTATGACTATTCTGGACATTGCCATACCGACGGGATTTGATGTTGAAGAAAATGATCTTAAAGAGGTATTATGATGATAAAAGAAGGCAGTGATGCCTCACATTTGTATAGAAGAGGAATCTAACACACATCTGCAGATAGACCATAAAACATGTTAGTCATCATGTGATGCATTGAGTTTTTTTTCTCATGTTCTTGCCCTCAGTTGTCCACGGGGAAGGAGAGATACATTCAGCAATATGAAAAGAATAAAGTGCTGTCAGAGCGAGGATCTCTCATCCTCTACTTGGATAAGGTATTTCAGCAGACTTTGTTGCCTGATGTCAAAAACAGATTTGTTTTCTTTTTATCATGAAACCATGTGTTTGCTTATCACAGTATTGTTGAAATCCTGATTCTGATTCCAAGATGCTCATTAACTGTAAGGCCATGTGGTTCCACGTAACTTCGGTACATTACAGACTGCTTATCAGAATCATATTTCACAAAATACTTTAAGCATAAGTGAATGTGCAAATTTAATATATAGGTCTAGCCTGTGACTATAAAAGGTTTACATGTGTTCTATCAGCTGTGCAAAACAGAATACTGTTATAATACAAAATATTACAGCTATACATTGGTGTTTTTTTTTCTTGCATTCATTTAACAATCACAATTTGTATGCAAAAAATAATGATTTTGTTTTAAAAATTTGGTTTAAATTCGTTTTTTACATATTATTATTATTTGTTTCTTGTGCAAATGTAAATGTGGGAAGTTTCCAGTGTACATTATGATATTTAATATAATGTAAATTTGCTTTGCTTTTTTTTTGTTTGTTTTTTCTCATTAGGTTTCTCATAAACCGACCGAAAGACTCGCCTTCAGAATGCACAAGATGCTTGATGTGGGTCTGCTTCAACCTGCCGCCGTCACAATATATGAATATTACTCACCTGGTAAGTTTTTGGTGCACGTGCATAAACACACACACACACTTCTGATGAATTAACCTGGAGCACTCAAATTGACAGGGTCATTATTAATGGCACTAATTAATCATGACAATAATCATCTGTTCTCAGAGTGCTAGAAGGATGATGCAGTCATGTGTTGTTCAACTTGTTTCAGATGCTCGCTGTACAAGGTTCTACCACCCTGAGAGGACAGATGGCGCTATATACACACTGAGTAAGGGAAAATTCAGCCAGTGTGGAGAAGGTATTGTGCTATTACTTTTAAGTTTATACTTTGACCACACACTTTTATCTAAAGCAACTTCTAAATGAGAAGCACCACAAGCAAATCACCATAAGAGCCAAAAAATGTTCAATGTGTCTTTCTCGCATCAAATGTAGAGGTGGGGGTATTTACTTTTTATGAATGGGGGAACAACTTTATGTTGGGTCTGTTATGAATTGTTGATTTTCTGATATCTATACTTGAACACACACATCTCATAACACAGAAAACTGCACTGTCCAGAAGGACCAGGTCAGTGAAGAGGAGCGTTTGGATAGAGCCTGTGAATCTGGCACAGATTATGGTAAACGCATGTTCTCCATCCTCAGCCATCCAGTCTTCATGCTTCATCCAGTCTCACAGCTGATGCTGATAACCATATATCATGTATCATCTACAGTTTATAAAGTCACAGTATTGGATATGGATCGGGTACAGGACTCTGCCATCTATGACATGAAGGTGGAACGGGTGCTGAGAGAAGGTATGGGTAATTATTCCCGTCTGTCCATCAAAGTATATTAAAATGCATGTTTTTAGAGCATGTAACTCTTGAACTGTGGTTGACGTTTGGACATCCTGTTAGAACTGTTTCCTGTTCTGTCCTGTAGGCACTGATGATAAGAAAGTTGAGGGGAAAGTGAGACCATTTTTGGCTCGACTTATTTGCAGTTACCTTTTAGATTTGAAACAAGGCAAGTCGTACCTCATCATGGGCAAATCCAGTGACCTGTCACAGCGAGGAGGAAGGTAGGTGTTTGTACTTCCTACAGGATTCTGCTTTTACACAGGAGGACACTCAACCAGGTAGATTTAGGATCCAATACAAACACATACAGTATGAGGAAAAACTGATTGCATTCACATAGAACTGCTGTACGAGTCATTTGTTAGACAGAGGAAAACTGAATCACACTTGGGTAAAATAAACATGACACTAACATTAACTTCTTGCTGTGTGTTTAATGTCCATTAATGGTTGTTTAGACCATGTTTTGCATGTTTTCTGTTGTTTTTAGTCTGAAGTACGTCTTTGGAGAGCACACCTGGGTTGAATACTGGCCGACAAGAGAGGAAAGCCAAACTAAAGAATACATGGATCAGTACACCGGCATCTCTATGCTCCAGGATAGCGTCCTCAGGATAGGATGTGCTACATAGTATAAATATTCTTGATTAAAGGAAATGTAACATTATCTCTTGCATGCTCTTAATAATCACTGTAAAATATACAGTGCCTTACAAAAGTATTCAACTTTCATAATTCTTATTTCAAGATCTTGTTTAAAATATTCTAACTTAAACAAGATAACAGTCGCCTCAAAAAACTTTTTGTTTAAATTCTATAACGCTGTCAGGAGTCGGAGTCTGTCGGATTTAAATTCACCCGCTTCTCCCAAAAACGTTAGTGTGGCTGGAAAGATATATAAGATAATAATAATATATAAGAATAAATTTACTCTATTTACCTACACAATGCGTGTTTGATATGAATAAAAACATGACGTCAAATCATGATTGAAATGTTATTCGGTTGTCGGTGCTTCCATAAACATGTTTTTTTCCTAGTAGGCTATTTATTTGAATTTAAATCTGAAGCTACAACAAAAATGTGGTTGAAAACACTGGACAGTTAAGCCCAATTTATACTTCTGAGTTCGACCGTACCCTGACGCGCACCTCCTCAAAAATGTAACTACACGTTGTGACGATGCGGACCGCAAGATCTGTGATTGGTCGGCTCGGTAGCAACGCATTTCTTCCTACGCATTTCCGGCGTGTTCTTCTGCGCCACCCGCCATTTTTAAATTCAGAAGTTCGGTGAAGAACATGTCTGTCAAACCAGAAAACCAGATTTGAAGTAAATAACGTCATTCACTGAACGTTCAAATCACACTAGTGTGATCATAAGTCTTAAAGGGTTAGGCGTATTTTACTGCAGTGCACAGTGGTAGCAGCACAAAAACTTGGTTCCTACCCTTTCATGCTCATGGTTGTGCGATCAAGATTAACCCATTCAAAAGAGTCAGATGACTCGCCATTTAGACCAGTAAGCTTTTACCTGCAATTACTCTGTTCTCTCACTTGAATATTCAGCGTAGTCACATCACTCACACGAGATCTGGTTTTGAAATGGTTATTTCTCATAAACCATATTCCTCAACGTATAAAAATGTAACAACTTCTGCAGTAATTTCAGAAAAAAATTTGGAAAATGAAAAACACGTTCAACCTTGGAATTAAAATGGACTGGTTTCAGGGGAGAGGGGCGAATCAGATATCTTGAAGAGACACCAGCCAAAGAGGAGAACAGGATTCTTGTGTGAAGTGTTCAATGACTGCAATGAAATTAAGACCATTTTACCAATCACACTGAGACATTTAAAATGATACCAAACATAAAAGGGAAACAACAATAGATTCAATTGTAGTATGTAGATCTTCTTAGTGAACTTTTAGTGAATTGAATCAGGGGGAAAGGAAGGAAGGAGGGAGAGGGGGATGTAGAGATGAGGAAGGAGAAACGTTTGGACAAGACAATGTTCTGTGCTCTTTCTTTAAGATCTTATTTCCAGAGTGTGTTTTATTGCTTAAAGGGATACTCCACCCAAAAATGAAAATTGTCATCATTTACTCACCCTCAAGTTATTGCAAGCCTGAATGAGTTTCTTTTTTCTGCTGAACACAAAGGAAGATATTTTGAAGAATGATTGGAACCAAACAGTTGTTTGGCACCATTGACTTGAAAAAAAATACATATGGAAGTCAATGGTGCCAAAGTTCCAATCGTTCTTCAAAATATCGTCCTTTGTGTTCAGCAAAAGAAAGAAACTCATACAGGGTTGCAACAACTTGAGGGTGAGTAAATGATGACAGAATTTTCATTTTTGGGTGGAGTATCCCTTTAAGTGCAGGGTGAGTTTTATCTCAGCTTTTGTCTTAGCAGTCAAGTCTTACAGTTAAATGGGTTGAAGAAGCAGAATGACCTGCGTATTAGGAGCTCCTCAAATACTGTGATTTATTAACGCAAGATCTGTTCGTTTAATTAATTTCGGTCTTTTACTCGCACATATTTATTTTTATTGGGATTGTTCTATCATTAAATCTTTATAAAGCATTCAGTCAAGCTTGTTTATAATGCATAAGCTCAGGAGGAGAGATAATAATCGAACAAAGACGTCAATCGATTTACTTTCTGAAGAACAATCGCATAGGCAGAAACACATTGGGTGCTTCTCATTTCTTATTTTTGCATCCTCGCTTCCTTTCCCCGCATCTCCGCTCCACCCTTGTAGGATGCGAGGGAAGACTGCAAGGAAAGAAAATGAGAATGGAGGAATCGAATGAAAGCTTTTTATACATTGGAATACTTGATCACTGGAGCGTCACTCCATAGCGTCATCAGCAGCGCTCAACGGATCTGCCCTTATGTTGTTAAAGTTTGGTTGTTTAAGAAATTCATAATAAATAATAATAAAGCAAGATACCCTGCTGACATATGTGAGATGTGTGGTTTATATAAACTGCAAAGGTAAAGTATAAATTTAAATTATTGTGGCCAATGTGAAGGGGGAGAAGAATTTATGCATGCATCACGTTTAGTCAATAAAGCTCTTCCGCACAGGAAGCACCCGTGTCTCCTCGATCATGACTCCTCTGGAAGCTCCTCGATCATGACTCCTCTGGAAGCTCCTCGATCATGACTCCTCTGGAAGCTCCTCGATCATGACTCCTCTGGAAGCTCCTCGATCATGACTCCTCTGGAAGCTTCTCGATCATGAGTCCTCTGGAAGCTCCTCGATCGTGACTCCTCTGGAAGCTCCTCGATCGTGACTCCTCTGGAAGCTCCTCGATCGTGACTCCTCTGGAAGCTCCTCGATCGTGACTCCTCTGGAAGCTTCTCGATCGTGACTCCTCTGGAAGCTTCTCGATCGTGACTCCTCTGGAAGCTCCTCGATCATGACTCCTCTGGAAGCTCCTCGATCATGACTCCTCTGGAAGCTCCTAGATCATGACTCCTCTGGAAGCTTCTCGATCATGACTCCTCTGGAAGCTCCTCGCTCATGACTCCTCTGGAAGCTCCTCGCTCATGACTCCTCTGGAAGCTCCTAGATCATGACTCCTCTGGAAGCTCCTCACTCCTCGCTCATGACTCCTCTGGAAGCTCCTCGATTGTGACTCTTCTGGAAGCTCCTCGATCATGACTCCTCTGGAAGCTCCTCGATCATGACTCCTCTGGAAGCTCCTAGATCATGACTCCTCTGGAAGCTTCTCGATCATGACTCCTCTGGAAGCTCCTAGCTCATGACTCCTCTGGAAGCTCCTAGATCATGACTCCTCTGGAAGCTCCTCGATCATGACTCCTCTGGAAGCTCCTAGATCATGACTCCTCTGGAAGCTCCTAGATCATGACTTCTCTGGAAGCTCCTAGATCATGACTCCTCTGGAAGCTCCTAGATCATGACTTCTCTGGAAGCTCCTCGATCATGACTCCTCTGGAAGCTCCTAGATCATGACTTCTCTGGAAGCTTCTCGATCATGACTCCTCTGGAAGCTCCTCGCTCATGACTCCTCTGGAAGCTCCTCGCTCATGACTCCTCTGGAAGCTCTTCGCTCATGACTCCTCTGGAAGCTCCTCACTCCTCGCTCATGACTCCTCTGAAAGCTCCTCGCTCATGACTCCTCTGAAAGCTCCTCGATCATGACTCCTCTGGAAGCTCCTCGATCATGCCTCCTCTGGAAGCTCCTCGCTCCTAGCTCATGACTCCCCTGGAAGCTCCTCGATCATGACTCCTCTGGAAGCTCCTCGCTCATGACTCCTCTGGAAGCTCCTCGCTCATGACTCCTCTGGAAGCTCCTCGCTCATGACTCCTCTGGAAGCTCCTCGATCATGACTCCTCTGGAAGGTCCTCGCTCCTTGCTCATGACTCCTCTGGAAGCTCCTCGATCATGACTACAGTGGAAGCTCCTCGCTCATGACTCCTCTGGAAGCTCCTCGCTCATGACTCCTCTGAAAGCTTCTCACTCCTCGCACATGACTCTTCCTCACTCCTCGCTCATGACTCCTCCTCACTCCTCGCTCATGACTCCTCTAGAAGGTCCTCACTCCTCGCTCCTGACTCCTCTGGAAGCTCCTCGCTCATGACTCCTCTGGAAGGTCCCCACTGCTCTGGAAGCTCTTCAATCATGACTCCTGTGGAAGCTCCTCGCTCCTCGCTCACGACTCCTCTGGAAGCTCCTCGCTCATGACTCCTCTGGAAGCTCCTCACACCTCGCTCATGACTCCTCCTCACTCCTCACTCATGACTCCTCTGGAAGCTCCTTGATCATGACTCCTCTGGAAGCTTCTCACTCCTCGCTCATGACTCCTCCTCACTCCTCGCTCATGACTCCTCTAGAAGGTCCTCACTCCTCGCTCATGACTCCTCTGGAAGCTCCTCACTCCTCGCTCATGACTCCTCTGGAAGCTCCTCGCTCATGACTCCTCTGGAAGGTCCTCACTCCTTGCTCATGACTCCTGTGGAAGCTCCTCGCTCATGACTCCTCTGGAAGCTCCTCGCTCATGACTCCTCTGGAAGGTCCTCACTCCTTGCTCATGACTCATGTGGAAGCTCCTCGCTCATGACTCCTCTGGAAGCTCCTCGATCATGACTCTGAAAGCTTCTCACTCCTCGCTCATGACTCTTCCTCACTCATGACTCCTCTGGAAGGTCCTCACTCCTCGCTCATGACTCCTCCTCACTCCTTGCTCATGACTCCTCCTCACTTCTCGTTCATGACTCCTCTGGAAGGTTCTCACTCCTCGCTCATTACTCCTCTGGCAGCTTCTCGCTCATGACTCCTCTGGAAGCTCCTCGCTCATGACTCCTCTGGAAGCTCCTCGATCATGACTCTGAAAGCTTCTCACTCCTCGCTCATGACTCTTCCTCACTCATGACTCCTCTGGAAGGTCCTCACTCCTCGCTCATGACTCCTCCTCACTCCTTGCTCATGACTCCTCACTTCTCGTTCATGACTCCTCTGGAAGGTCCTCACTCCTCGCTCATTACTCCTCTGGCAGCTTCTCGCTCATGACTCTAGAAGGTCCTCACTCCTCGCTCATGACTCCTCCTCACTCATGACTCCTCGCTCATGACTCCACTGGAAGGTCCTCACTCGTCGCTCATGACTCCTCCTCACTCCTCGCTCATGACTCCTCCTCACTCCTCGCTCATGACTCCTCCTCACTCCTCGTTCATGACTCCTCTGGAAGGTCCTCACTCCTCGCTCATTACTCCTCTGGCAGCTTCTCGCTCATGACTCCTCTAGAAGGTCCTCACTCCTCGCTCATGACTCCTCCTCACTCCTGACTCCTCCTCACTCCTCGCTCATGACTCCTCTGGAAGCTTCTCGCTCATGACTCCTCTGGAAGGTCCTCGCTCATGACTTCTCTGGAAGCTCCTCACTCCTCGCTCATGACTCCCCTGGAAGCTCCTCACTCATGACTTCTCTGGAAGCTCCTCACTCCTCGCTCATGACTCCCCTGGAAGCTCCTCACTCCTCGTGGTGCAAATAGAGAGTTGAGATGTCCTTCAAGATGGCTGAGCTCGATCCGTTTCCGGGTCATAGGATGGAGGACGGAGGAGCGAGGAGACGAGGAGGGATATTGAGAAGCACTAAATGTCTCTCATAGGGTCTTTCTTCTCACTTTGGTTTTGTTGCATAATCTTTATTTATTAATAAAGTTTATTAAAGTTCACTGCAAATTCAGATGTGCATACCTACAGTTTGAGGAGTCCGATTGCACCAGGAAAATAAAAGAGAATAATCTTTTTGGGATTTTTCCTATTTATCTGACATGATAAAATTCCAATGCAATGGATTTATTATGCATGATGAACGGATGCCTGTGACGGTGGATCCAATTTCAATATATAAGAGGACCTTTTTCATTTCTGCTGTTTCATACTGCATTTCTCTTCTCTGACCATCATATTCAGTTGAACGCCAGACTCTGGATTCTTACATTTAAAAGGAGGTCAAAATAAACCAGCATTTTGGCATAACATTAAACTTACAAATGAAATGCATATGTTGTTTCATGAATGAACAGCACTGGAGTAATGTGAGATTACAGGAGATCAATAACATTGTAATTTATTTAATGGTCAGACCATAAAATATTTTTAGATCATTTTGCTAACAGGAATAAACAGATCTGATTTGAACACACACTCTGTAATGTTGAGGTTGGCATTGTGAACATCCTTCAGAACTGAACAGATTTGTGTGAGGGTTAGATTTAGAGCAAATATAATTAGCTCAATATAAAAACAATCAATTATCAATGGGAAATCCCACTATATAAAAGTGTGTGTGTTTGAATTATTAAGATGAGTGCAGTTATGGGGTTGAATGGGAAAATAATTCAATCAACAAAGAAAAATGCACTCATTAATATTTAATTCGTTCATAGCACTATAGCTCCAACCATACACACACACACACACATCCAAATGTGGACATTTTACAGGCTTCTATTGTTTTACAGATAATTATCACCATAGTCTAAGAAACATGTTTAAAAAGCAAATGTTTTTAAGTCCACCAGATACTGAACCATTTATTTTCTATACAGTTTCGAGTATATGGACATGATATTGTTTTGCATGTGTAAAGAAAAGTTATTAATTGCTTATTTGCTAACGGTTTACTTCAAAGCAACTTTATTCAATCGTTATTTTGTCTAATTTTGGTTGTTACTCAGTTCAGTTTAGTTCATACATGAAGTATTTGAGTAGAGATAACATATGCATTGTGTGGAACCACAACTATCCATAATTGAAGTTAAGTCAAAGACAAGTCATTATTCATCATACACTTTGTAAATCTTAGAATTTTATTAACTGCGGAGCACAAAAACATGCATACAAAAAAAATAAAAAAGACCGTCAAATCTGTGGCATCTGTGCTTGTGATTCAGCCTCAGTTTCATTTCCTTACAATTCAAGAAATTATTTGTGAAATGTTCATAGATTAATAGTACTAAATAACCACACTGGCAGACCAATAACAGGCCATCAGAAGGTTTCATGAATGCTTGTCAGAAGTGTTTATTTGAGGAATCACTTCAGTAAAGTCTCAGTTCTTGAGTAAATGGCTAATCTGACAACAAGCAGGACTGAAGGAGTGTACAGAAAACACAACACTTCGGCCTTTGTGTGAGCCAAGACACGTTCTGGTTTTAGTATATTTTTTTAATGGTGACAGTGAGCAGCTCTAAAGGTCACGAACAAATGCATACATGACTAAATCATAGCTTTACTTGGTCAGTTTAGCCAATGATTTTTTGATTGATGGCAACTGATTGACACAAAGAAATGTCATCACTTACCGTTCATGTCAATGCAAATCCAACATTTCTTCTGTTAAAACAAAAAAGGGGCTAAAACAGCTTGAATTGAAGATAACCAGAGGGTTAACCAAAATCCCATAAAAATAAAAAAAACATAATAATAATAATGAAAACTATTATAAAATGGTCCATAAAATGGTAAATGACTAATTGCTTTTTTGTCAATATAATTTTAATACTTAATGTGCAATTTTTTTTTTTTACAATTAATTTAATACAGGCCTATATATATATATATATATATATATATATATATATATATATATATATATATATATATATATATATTTATTTATTTTTTTTTATTTTTTTTTCTTGTTCACTTGCTTTTATGCTTTGCCATTGTGATTTTTTTTTCATGCCAGTAAAACTGAAAATTGAAATCCAGATTGGCTAAATCATCTTTCTCCATTGACAGTCATTCAAAATCAGCCGTGCATTCGAACACAATAAAAAATTCTATGACCTGTATTTTTCGAGTAGCATTTCCATGCATGTCTTCGCCTTCTCATCCGCTTCTAGCACTTTCTGTCTGTCTTTGAGTGAGTTTGTGAAGTGTGTGATGAGAACAGGGATGCAGTGTCTGGGTGACTTTAAAATCACAGTCATTAGCCTACACTACGGAGAGAGTAAACGAGCGCTAAAAGCTTATCAGGAGGCAGACAGACGCCTACATAAGCTGCATTTTTGACTATATTACTTTACATGAATGTAAAATTAATTATACAAATATTAGTAATGCACTGTTATCCTTATTGTAACTTAGCATGCTAATCCACACGTACACATCACTGCTTATCGGTGATTTAAGAGGGCCATTTCATAGGATGTTATCTCAGTGTACAAGGCACTCACTGGGGTTTAGAACAGTCTCACTCCTTCAGTTCATCCACCGAGCGAACGAGATACATGAAGACGGATACTTTCAATTAAAAACTCAGACTCAAAGTAAATAAACAACTTACATGAATCCCGTGACTTCCGTTGACACCGCAGGCGCGTGTGACCGTGTTAATATTCACATGAACACTTCGATTATAAACACACAAGAAGCATTATCACACAAACTTGCTAGATTATGTGGAGGCCAAACAAACTGTTTGTCATCAATTAAACGCAGCAAACACTGACAGATCGTTGAGGGGACACGAGGGGAATGGGAGTTGGTTGGAGGACGAACTGGACGAAATCAGTCGGCAAATGGAGATTTAAAACAATATCAGATATTTCTGTCATTCTTAGCAGTGTAAACAACAACATGACCTCATATAATCGAGCTAAGTTCAAACTATTTTTTTTTTTGCCTATAACATTTCCGGTGATTTACCAGACCTCACGGAAACAGCAAACAGCAAATGTTTTATCGTTGCAAATATTTACAATCAGATTAATTTATTCCACGAGTGAAGGACTGCGTCTCAGACTAGATTGAGTATACTACTTAAAAAGTATGCCTACATGTTCTATATATGAGTCTGTGTAGAATGAATGTAACCTGGACGCGTGATTTTTTTCCTCCCAAACCACTGCAGTGGAAATCCCGCCCTGCAGCCGATTCTAAAGTTTTCATTCGTCATGTCAATCACTGTACTGATTGCCTACAGCTACACCAAGCATCCTAAACCTACCCGTCACTGTAACCTAAACCAATGAAATCGGCTGCAGGGCGGGATTTCCGCTGAAGTGGTTTGGGGGAAAAAATCACGCAATCTGGACACATTTTGTTCACCATGGCTGTGTCCGAAATCTCCCACTACTCACTATATAGTCGCCATTTTGTAGTGCTGTCCGAATGTATAGTGATTATTATTATACCCTATAGTCCACTCAGTGTATCCCAGAATGCATTTTGAAAAGTAGTGTACAACCGATGGTCACTAACCCAAGCCCTACATACCATCATGCATTGCGCTGATTGTAAAAATTGCAGATGGACGTCAAGGAGAGCAGCGCGACAATACGAATTCGTCATACAAATGTAAGTTATGTTATTTCTCGTTTAACTTATGAAATGTAGTAGTTCTACAAGTTTGTCAGACATGTATAAATTGTTTGTAAGCACGTATTGCCCCATGGCACATTCCCGGGATGGACTGCGTCTTCATCCATAACATAACATCTTCATAACATTTTTCATAACTCCATGTAGGACGTTTCTGTACATAAATATAAGCACTGTGGCAGTAGTAATGCAATATTAAGGAAATGTACTCTTACTCTTGATACTCAAGTACTTTTAAAAACAAGCTCAGTACTTGTACTACTTAAGTAGACATCTGACTGTAGTACTTTTTTACTTGTACTTGAGTAAAATTTAGCCAGTGGTAAGTAATAAAGCTGTGTACTCTGTCCGTCTCTGATAAAGAACTAGCATCATCTTCATCTTTAACTTACAAATTGACGACGTCTCGCTAGCGTAGCAAGAACAGCACGTCGTTTTCGTGTCTAGAAATCCTGTTTCTTTTGCTAATCCGCAAAATCTTCTGAATCACGAGAACAAACAAACAAAAAAGCTAAATATGAGTGGCATCTCCACAGAGTCTAAAAGCTGTTGTTATAAAATCACTTTTTAATCTTAGGAGCATTTCAAATGTTTCAAAGCTAAACGTGTTTGCTTGACAGAACAGAAATGCTCTGTTAAACTGCACAGTTTAGCTTCCATTGTACAATCATGTGTACGAGCACCGCAGTAATACCGCAGTAAATGAACGGAAGGATCTGAGCTACACGGGGGAATATATCAGAATCTTTTGTAAATGACACACAGTTACAATCTCAGAGTCATTCACAGTCAAATGATCCATTCACCTGTAAATCAGGGCCGTAAAAGAAATGCTGTGGAAATTACACGGTGAAACGTGTGTCAGAATGTGAAGTCGGCTCTGTGATGTTTGATCAGATGATGATCAGACCATATGCTCATTAACTGTGCCTCATTAACTGAGATTACTGCATCAGAGAGAGAGAGAGAGAGAGAGAGAGAGAGAGAGAGAGAGAGAGAGAGAGAGAGAGAGAGAGAGAGAGAGAGAGAGAGAGAGAGAGAGAGAGAGAGCGAGAGCGAGAGCTTCAGCAAATGACCTGAGAACAGAATTAATGAAGGGGGAAGAAGAGGTATATCCCTCACTTCAGCAGGACTTTATTACATAGGACAGTGTGTGTGTGTGTGTGTGTGTGTGTGTGTGTGTGTGTGTAGTTCCCAGAGATCTCCATATGAAACAGTAAATCAAACCCCACAACAGACTAAACATCCAGGCTCAGGGAGTTTTATTTTCACTTTCCTTTCGATTTCTGCGTCTTTTTTGCTCCCTCGTTTCTTCTTGTTCTCACAGGCAATAACAAAAGTGATTTACACATGTACCGTAATTCAACTCTTCCATACAAATTCTTTCCACAAAGCACAACATAACACATTTAAATGAAGCAGATGCGTGACATCACGATCACATGACGTCAGGACTCCACACGAAGCTCCGTGTTTATGATGCTGCATTATTCACACGTGAAGCTTTACATACATCGTCATTTTAGATTTAGCTGTCAGGTTTGAACTAAATCAATCTCATCTTTTAAATGTGAATCTTATAAACATAAAAAAAAAATGTAAATGATTAGCAGCATCTTTAACATCTTTAAAGGTTTGGCTTCTGATTGGTCAACACAGCGTTATGCAAATCAGAAACACCGGCTCATTAATGTTCATTTCTGATTATTTGTGGTGCACAGCAGCGTTCTGTTATAGGGACTAAATCTTCAAGCAGAAGGATGGCATTTGACACTAAACTAGTTTTATAAACCCTTCAGTCTCTTGAGGTTGTTTTATACTGTGAATGAATACACTGTGTCGCTTTATAACACCCTTTGGCAATATATACTCATATACTTATATATATATAATCTCTCGTATACTCATATATATATTTCAGCTAGAGCTGTCAAGGTGTAATTTCTCATTATCATTCTGTTTAACTTTACTAAAAACCTAAAATGAAAAATAAATAAAAATGATAAAAACCAACAAAATGTTTCTTGAAATAAAAACAAAAATTACACAAATAAAAATAAATTCAGTAACGTATACAATCAGGTCTCATTTAATAAAATGAGTTAATATATTAACTAATACTGTGAGCTATATGGTTAAAATAAAAATATGGTTGCTCATTATTGGTTCATATTAGTTCACAATGCATTAACTAATGTTAATAAATACAACTATTGATTTAAGAAAAATCTGTAACTGTACATTAAGATTAATAAATGCTGTATAAGTGTTCATTTTAAGTTCATGTTAACCAATGTAACAAATGAAACCTTATTGTAAAGTGTTACCACTAATTCAAAATCTTAATAAAATGTATAAAAGTTACCAAGTTATTCTTGGATCACCAATCCACTGCGATCTAAAACTGGGTTTCTGAAGCAAAATCATTCAAGAAATGCTGCTTTAGATCATGTAACTGTGATTTTAAGTGATGCATATTCATAAATATTTATTTTCATAATTTAACAACCGCCTGGCTTCAGTAAATAATGCATCATGAACAGGGAGAGTGTTTCAGTCTTGCAAGTTAAAATATCCTGTCTTCACTTAAATACGGATTTTTTTGTAAGTAAATGATCCCAGAAGCCTAAAGCCATTCACATGCTCTCAACTGAGCTGCTTTTTTCCCCGCCCCAATGAATTGTGGGTAGTGTAAGATCGGCGCTTCAGTGAAGTGTGTGGATACACATATAGCATGTAAACGGTAGCTTTACACTGTACGCTTCCACTGCGGGTTTGCTTGCATTTGACACTGTTTATTAAAGCATCTGGTCACGATAGCCAGCGAACAGCCCATGTGAAACACAAACTCAGGGTTACTGATGCAGAGCCGATGATGATGATGATGATGTCCGTGGTTAGTGAAACAGAACTGAATTCTGGACGGCTCGCAGCAGTGTGAGTGTTTTGGTGAGCGTTTCTTAAAGGACGACCCAAAGAAAGCGATTTGAACTCCTGAGAGGGTAAATAACCACGTGTTTTCATTGGCACTGAATGAGAAGTGCCTTGTTGTTCCTTCATAATGAGGCAAAAGCAGCTTTCCAGACCCTTCACCCTCTCTGGTCCTCTCTGGTGGAATAAGCTGAATCGCAGAAACCAGCGCATCCTTCTTTTCTCTTCCCTGCATTTCTCCGCAGCTCTAGTTTGTTTCCTAACCCAACTAATCCAATGAAGATGGCATTATATACTGAGAATATTGTTCTGCTTAAGCTATATTGTAAGTCACTTTGGATAAAAGCGTCTGCTGAATACGAACTGTAATTGGTTTCTAGGTGGTTGCTCAGTCATAAGAGAAATAACCCATAACCCTAATGAATGAGCTAGAAAGCACCAATAATTAATACTGTTGTCAAATAATACATTTGAATTTCGAATATTCGTCGAATTTAAAACAAAAAGGTGCACATTCGAATCTTTTGTGCGTCAAGAGGCGCGCGAGACATGATGATGATGACACGGACACGCTTTGTTTTTGTTAGCTCATCCAGTACAGCGTTTGGCGGCTGCGCTGTTAATTTGAAAAATGGCGGCAAAAGAAATCGTGCAACGACATACTTTTACCTGCACATCGGTCAGAGCTGAGCGTGTGTGTTCATCAGCTGAAGACAGCACAGTACTTTTCCTCAAGCATTAAGTAATGCCTTTAGAATTCTAATATAAATAGAATTTTGCTTATATTTAAGAAAGAAATCCAAATTTAGCTTTCCAGCCATTTTGTCAGCCCTACTGTTTAGTCATTTACCAACTCAGGAGACAGTTTCGGCTTGTTATTAAAAGATCCACAGCTGCATAATGTTTCACGATAGAAGCCGCTTTTCAATATAAAGTCTGTATCTGGAATGTACCGTCATTTCCATTGACCCATTAGTGTTAAAACATCCGTCAGCATCACGTTCCTCAAACGTTAGTTTCCGCCACCCCCGCTGAGCACTCGCTGTTGAGGGGACGCTCTTCCAGACAGATGTCTTCGGTCAGAGAGCTGCAGATGCTGGCGCCCTCCTGTGGCTCGGAGGACATCTGCAGTCTCGCTCGTCCTCTGCTCCGGCTCCCCCCGTTCTGGAGACACGACACCAGGCGCTGGGACTCCGCTGAGGCCGTGCTCGCCGCCTCTGGGGTGTCGGGGCACTCGCGGGCCATCGCCGGGGCCACGCTGCCACTTTTGGCGTGGGGCGTCTGGCTGTGGGTGTGACGGTACTCTTCCTCGATGTCCTTGCCCAGTTTCCACCTCTTCCACTTCTTCACCATCTCGCTCTGGACCTGGAGAGCGGGAGAAACAGCCAAGGACTTACCAGGGGTGCGTTTCCCGAAAGCATCGTTAGCCAACTATCGTCGTTATCAGCATAGTTCAACGAGTCAGTGTTTCCCGAAAACCAACGAACATTCGCAAACAGCATCGCAAAGTTGTGTGTTTGGAACGACAGATCTCGACCCGTGGTTAGAAGCAGTTTCTTGTTTGCATGACATGTGGACTCAATAAATCCTTGTCTTGAGTCAAACAAGCAAGCTAGCCCAGTGAAATCTTTATCTGTTATTTAAAATACATACAAATGTCATTTAGTTTGTCAAGAGATTTAAAGCACCTTTTATGTAAAGTGCGCATGTGCGAACGAGCTCTAGAGCGAAAGAACGAGCCTACACTCTTAAAAATAAAGGTGCCAGGAAGAACCAAAAAGAGGGTTTCACAGCGATGCCATAGAAGAACCTTTTTTGGTTCCCCAAAGAACCTTTCACTGAAAGGTTCCTTGAAGAACCATTCTCAAAGGTTCTTTAAAGAACCTATAACAGTTCTTCATGTCACTTTATTAGGTTCTTTGTAGAACCATTTATGAAAAGGTTTTTTGACACCCATGGTAAACAAACATTACTAAGCAAAATGATGTCCAAAAGACGTCTTTTTAAAGTCTTTGTCACAAAAGTCGGACGTTGAAAAGACGACCACTGAGAAGCCAGAATGAAAGTTTTTATGACGTCTTTTTTTGACGTTTTCTGCACGTCCGATATAGACGTTCATGGACCCTCTTCGTACAAGTTTAAAAAATAGTTCAAATGTGGTCATTGTGGACATTTTTTTTTACATCCTTTATGGTCTCATTTAAACATAATTACTTTGACTATTGCTGTCATTTGAAGTGTCACCATTGTGGTGATCAGTGTTTGCTTTAGTTGGGCTCTTGGTCCCCTTTATTTTTACTTTAGCTTTTCTTTGGTTGCTGTAACTATGTGTTTGTATAACACAATTGTTGTGGCAGAGAAACCCAAGATAAAGCAGCATCAGGTGTTATCAGCTCATTGTTGATGATGACATAATCATCACAAAAAAGCAACAAATGTTAGTTTGAAATTGTTGTTATATTTGGCATTCATAACCACCAACCTCATGAAATGGCAATATTGGTACCAATAGAATAAAACATATTTTGAAAGTATAAAAAGCATGTGTACGTTCTGAGCAAATGCATCATGTAGTCACACACGGACATCAAGATTTTGGATATGATTCACAACAACGGTGACAATAAAAACAAAAATTCTTGGGAATCAATGATGGGGTTTGAACTATGAAAGCTACCCATCATGCATTGCAGCATGACAATATTTTTTTTATTGTCACCATTGTTGTGAATCATATGCAAAATCTTGATGTCTGTGTGACAAGATGATACATTCGCTCTAAACATCGTATACACATAATTTTTATCCACCTCTAAATAAGTTATATAAATCCTATTGGTACCAATATTGCAGTTCCAAAAGATATAGGCGACTAGAAATGCCATAGTATCTGAGCACATTAGATACTTGTTTTGTGATCATCATCATCATCATCATCAACATCAACATCAAGCTGATAACACCTGGTCTTGCATATTCTTGGCCTTCTTTGCAACATCAATTGTGTTATACAAACACACAGTTACAACAGCCAAAGAAACGCTACATTAAAAATAAAGGGGCCCAAGAGCCCAACTAAAGCAAACGCTGATCACCACAATGGTGACACTTCAAATGAAACAAATATCAACATCTAAACCTCTGCTAATTCTCACTAAGATCATCTGACAGCAATAGTCAAAGTAATTATGTCTAAATGAGACCATAAATATGTCCACAATGGCCACATTTGAACTAGTTTTTAAACTTGTACGAAGAGGGTCCATGACCGTCTATATCGGACGTGCAGAACACGTGCTCTTCCTCAGTGCACGTCTTTTCAACGTCCGACTTTTGTGACAAAGACGTTGAAAAGACGTCTTTTGGACATCATTTTGCTTAGTGATGTTTGTTTACTATGGGTGTCAAAAAACCTTTTCATAAATGGTTCTACAAAGAACCTAATAAAGTGACATGAAGAACTGTTATAGGTTCTTTAAAGAACCTTTGAGAATGGTTCTTCAAGGAACCTTTCAGTGAAAGGTTCTTTGGGGAACCAAAAAAGGTTCTTCTATGGCATCGCTGTGAAACCCCCTTTTTGGTTCTTCCTGGCACCTTTATTTTTAAGAGTGTATGATTGAATCTGGAAATAACTGAGAGAAATGAGAAATATTCCTCAGATGTCATGTCTGTAATTTATCGCAAAACATCCAGCGTTAATTCGGTCTCAAACAGATTCATTAAAGAAAGTTATTACTCCACCACAGGCGTGACATCATTAACCGGTTGAACGACCAACGGTTTCGGGAAACAGTCGTGGCTAGCGAGTTGGTTTCTTCAACGATTGCATATATTTTCTAAAATGGTCAAATTTCCACCGAATAATGTAATAATTTTTCACATTGGCATGCTATTTGTATTTATTTGTTGCAATTTTGCAGCTCTCTTGAGTAGGGTTATTATAGTTAAATAAAACAAATACATTTTCATTACTTTAAATGAAATAAGCGTTTACCGATTTAACGATTTACTCAAACTTTAACTTTAACCAAAATGAAAATTGAAAATATAAATATAAAAACTGACCCATAATATAAATACAAAAATAGTAGTACCCTAAAAAATACACAAACCCCTCCCCCCCGGTCTTGGGTCAACAATCAAGTCCAAAAAAGACAAAGGAATTTGTGTTTCTGAAGCAACACCAGTCGAGACCTGCAGCTTTTCTGTGATTTGGAGAAAGAGAAACATTTCTTACCTCTTTGTTAACAAAGCAGTACAGGATGGCCACGAGCAAACCCTGCGGTTACAGAGAACAACACACATGAACCTCCTCCATCTGCAGATAACATCCCATCTCTGTGTGTGTGTGTGTGTGTGTGTGTGACCTTTGCCCTCTGACCTGGAAGGAGCTGAACAGGAGGTCATAGAAGAGGCGGATCAGCCTCAGAAGAGACTCCTTCGGCACGGACTCGTCGATGACGAAGGTGAAGAGGATGGCGTGGATTCCCAGCAGAGGGATGAGTGTGAGCGTGGACTTGGCCAGCCTGAGGTCGTCGAGAGAGAAACACACGTCAAAGGAGGCCGTGACGTGTGTTTGTGTGAAATAAAGACGATGCTCTTTACCTGAACTTATAGTCGGTGTATCTCATCTGATGCGCCTTCAGCTTGGACATCAGAATCTTTATTATACGAATGAATATGATGAAATTAATCTAATCCAGAAGGAGAGAGAGAGAGAGAGAGAGAGAGAGAGAGAGAGAGAGAGAGAGAGAGGGGGGGGGGTTACAATCATGTGTCATCATGTGATGTGTGTCATTTAAACAACCCCAATGTCTCTGTTTAATTATCATATATGGTAACAAGTCAAAACATAATGCATTATCACACCCTCCACATACACATCAATGTGATCTCATTAATATTCATAGAAAAGGTGTGTTCTTCAGCACACAAATCTGTATGTTGGAAGCCTACAATATCCACATAATATAGAATCTAAGAGGTAAAAACCACTTCATGTGTGTTTATGAAAACAGGCTGATTTTACTGTATTCCTGCATCATATTTACTCTCACATTAGAAGACTAGATTTAGTTCTGTGATTTCTGAAGAGAATCGCTGTGACAAACACTAATCAGTAAACGAGCCAAACACAGTTATAGCATCACACTGATGAGTTTGATTCTTACTGACTTTAGATGATTACTGAATTCATCCACACAGACTGCAACCCACTTCATATTTATTAGTCACTTTTGGAATTGATTTATAAACAAAACTGCAGTTAAATGTATAAAAATTCATAAATAACAAATATAAATTAATAAAACAAATTTATTTCTAAATAAAATGCAATTAATTTATGGCAATTTTAGTTCTGACAAAGTGTCAGATGGTTTTCATGCATGTAAAGAGATGCTCTGATTGGTCAGATGTCCCAGTCTGTTGTGATTGGTCTACTCTGCTCTGATTGGTCAGATGTCCCAGTCTGTTGTGATTGGTCTACTCTGCTCTGATTGGTCAGATGTCCCAGTCTGTTGTGATTGGTCTACTCTGCTCTGATTGGTCAGATGTCCCAGTCTGTTGTGATTGGTCTACTCTGCTCTGATTGGTCAGATGGCCCAGTCTGTTGTGATTGGTCTACTCTGCTCTGATTGGTCAGATGTCCCAGTCTGTTGTGATTGGTCTACTCTGCTCTGATTGGTTAGATGACCCAGTCTGTTGTGATTGGTCTACTCTGTTGTGATTGGTCAACTCTGCTCTGATTGGTCAGATGGCTCAGTCTGTTGTGATTGGTCTACTCTGTTGTGATTGGTCAACTCTGCTCTGATTGGTCAGATGGCTCAGTCTGTTGTGATTGGTATACTCTGCTCTGATTGGTCAGATGTCCCAGTCTGTTGTGATTGGTCTACTCTGCTCTGATTGGTCAGATGTCCCAGTCTGTTGTGATTGGTCTACTCTGCTCTGATTGGTTAGATGACCCAGTCTGTTGTGATTGGTCTACTCTGTTGTGATTGGTCAACTCTGCTCTGATTGGTCAGATGGCCCAGTCTGTTGTGATTGGTCTACTCTGCTCTGATTGGTCAGATGGCCCAGTCTGTTGTGATTGGTCTACTCTGCTCTGATTGGTCAGATGGCCCAGTCTGTTGTGATTGGTCTACTCTGCTCTGATTGGTTAGATGACCCAGTCTGTTGTGATTGGTCTACTCTGTTGTGATTGGTCAACTCTGCTCTGATTGGTCAGATGGCCCAGTCTGTTGTGATTGGTCTACTCTGCTCTGATTGGTCAGATGGCCCAGTCTGTTGTGATTGGTCTACTCTGCTCTGATGACTTGTTTCAAGCAGTTCAGAATTGCCTCTTTCTTTTAGGAGACAATAACTCCATTGATCTTTGAGTTTTACATTCACAAATGGCTTTATTACACACTACATGAAAGATGCTATCTGAAAATCATAAATGGGGCACTTTAAATAAATAAATAAATAAATAAACAAATAAATAAATAATAGTAACAGTAACGAGCATTAATTAACTACGGCTCAAACCCACCAAATCAAAATCTATAATAATGACCGAAGATATAAAGTACACAATGTGCTTAATTCTGCAGCAGACATAAGGAATATTATTATATCCTTTTCCAACTACTTTTCAGAAGCTGAAAACAGAAAGTGCATAAGGTATCAATCAGTGTCGAGCTCCACAGTTGCTGCCGTACATCATATACCGTCATCTTTAGATTCACATATCGCATTAAAAAAAAAGTTTTTAGAAATCTGTTTCTGCTAATGTCTGCTGTTTTTTTTATGTACTTTTTTATTAAATCAAAACATGGCACTGCTGCAGTACAAATGGGACTCGTGAAATAAATCATTTCGGCTGTGTAGAACCAACATTTCTGTTGTGATGGTCTTCATTACTTTGTAAAGCCCCCGGAGCATTTTTATATGTGTTGATGAGCGCGCCGAACAAACGCTCAGTGACACGCCGAGTTCATAAAGCGTTCCTGAGCCCGAGGCACTCGATGAATCAGTCCTCGGATAAAATCAGCAAGAGATTGTGTGTGTGTGTGTGTCTGAATGCAGAATACTATTAGAGACCGCCTGAATCTCAATACTTCAGCACATACATATGCAACACACACACACACACACACACACAGAGCAGGGTTCGTTGTCATGCGAATCTGCAGTTCTATTCATTTCAAACACGTTTAATTAGAGAGAATATAAGTCTGAGTCTCTTACCAGATACGCAAACAGAATGGGAGAACGGATTATCCACCAGTAGCCCATGTTGATGTTCCTTTCCCAGCATCTGCATATGACAAAACATCACAGTCCATCGATTTAAACATGGAAAAATGCTCATTCATAATTCATTTTTCATAAAACCGGCGACAACAGAAAGGGAATTTTGTATTTAAAGTCAACCTGGAATGCTTTTGCAACCCATTTGTCACTTACAGTTCAGAAGAAAATAATGAATGAAGTTCTATATAGTACTCTAGGGTTCTTTGCCTCATTTTAAAGAACCCTTTATGCTAAACAGGTTAAATGTAAGGAGAAATGTCGTTAATGAACATTGTAATTAAAATAAATAAATAAATAAATAACAACAAAATTTATGAATTAAAGCCAAATCCATAGAACGATCCCATGATGGAAGCGCTGGAAGGTTCTATAAGCGTCTGACGGAACACTTGAAGATTCCATATAGAAGCTATTCTTCTAAGTAACATATTTCAGAATGAAACTCCATATTTAATAAGAAACAACAGAAATCTGAGTTGCAGAACTTTATTGTATCCATCGGGAACTGATTGGATGGTTGATTAAGAGGCAGGCCAAGTTTGATTATATTTTGATTATAGTTTTTATTTTTTAATAACATTCCCTGATAAATAAGCCCAGAAACTATCAGAGTGAGTTTAGATGTCATATTGATTTTAATGTGTGTGTGTGTGTTTCTATCTGAGCACTGATTACACTTCTAAGTAAGAGTAGCAGGTCTTTAATGAGGTGTTTCCATGCCAACGATCTGATTCATTGTTATTTGAACAGACGCGTTTTTTCCTCTCCACCATTTAATAACTGTTTCTAATAAACCCCGATCATACACCTGTGAACATGAGTGCATCTGTTCCAACAGGGTGAGCTCATTAGCTTTCATAGGTATTTATCTGCTACGTCTTTCACAAACTTATAAACACACACACAACTTGTTTTAATCCTCTAGACGTGTCTGAACTAGAACCAGTGTGAGTTTGTAATACCCCAGCGGGACTCGTTTCTCCATGGAGAAATCCTAATTCATTTACAAGTCAAATCCACACTGGATTTAAAATGAAATTGTGTACGGCAGAACTCCATGTCTTTTCAATAATCTTTCAATATAAATTTGTGGCATAATGTTGTTTACAACAAAAAATTATTTTGACTCGTCCCTCTTTTTCTTAAAGAAAAGAGGCACTTACAATATTTCCTTTAAACTGTTATTTGTCCGTTTTTCTTTAGTATTTAGGGTATTTTTTTGTAATTTTTAAATGTGCTTTTATAAATAAACTTAAAGAGGGATAATTTTTGGGGGTAATATAAAAGCAGAAATGTCCTTTTATAAAAGTACTCGCAATAATTCAGTTGTTAATTAACTGGTTTTAAGCACAGAATATTAATTGAGCTTTTGTACGTCTTTATTCATAAACGTGGCCTTGAGCTGCAATAGCGCACAACAGAGAAGAAATCCAACAAGGACAACAAACCCATACAAACTGAACTGTGGGTTATGAAATATGTAGTGTCACCACATCACCCACTGATGAATCAAATTAAACTCAAAACAATAAACAGAAAGGCAAATAAAAGAGGGGGAGTTATAATAAATGCAGGGAGAAAAAGAGAAAGAAGGACCAAATACAGAAGCGATGAGAGAGAAAAGCGTTTCATAACCTCTTGTGATTGGTGCAGAAGGAAAGGGGCGTGGCTAACATCACAGGAGGTTCATCGGGTCTCCAAACATTCACACTGATCCAGAATCAGGCGGCATGAGACACTGTTTACGCTTGAGAACCTATCAATACATTGGCTTTGTGTATATCAGTATATAGTGTGTACCACTTTAAGCACACACAGCCACGCATACTGATGACACACGCATGCAGGAGTTTCAGTGTGTGTTATTAAAGAGCAACGGGCCGCTGTGTGAGTGTTTTCTCCTGCGTTGGCTCTGAACACGACTGTTGGGGAGACCGGCCGAGTGAACGGCTCATAAAGAGCTGATGGTCTCTCAGTCTGACGGACGGTTATGTCCTCCCACACACACTCACTCCATCTGACAGGACGTCAGGACTCACTGTACGGCTCCCGCAGGACTGACACTGCCAGATGTGCTTTAGCGGAAACATTCACTACAGTTGTTTTATAGCCCTCAAGTGGCGCATTGTTTGGAGAACAACATTGGGATGGATAACAAAAAAAAAACAACAAAAAAAAATTATATATAGCACTATTATCAAATATAAAATTATTTATTTATTATTGAATTATTTATTATAAAAACTAAATATAACAGAACTTTTAACACTGATTTGTGTCTCTCTCTCTCTCATATATATATATATATATATATATATATATATATATATATATATATATATATATATATAATATATATATATAGAGAGAGAGAGAAAGAAAGTATCTTTGTAACACTATTATAGTTTTATTTATATATTGAATACGATTTTTTTATATTGTTCTATTTCATTTTAATGTAGTTAATTTTTTAGTATTTAATTTTTTAAACAATATATCTAGATAGTTTCTATTATTCAATTCTATAATTATTCTATTCTATAATTCAGTCATTTTAATTTAGTGCATCAAATTAAATTAAAGAAAAATTTTGATTTTTTTTCTTTTGCTACTAGATGAATAAAATACGTTTTATTATCTTTCATTTTAATTCATTTCATGTTCATTTTATCTAAAATATTTTATTGTTTAATTTTTAGCTAACTATAATAACACTGCTTTCATGTAGTAAACCATAAGTGAGATTTCAATATATGGATTCCTTAAACTCACCAAAAATGTGCCAAGTGAAATCTATTGAAAACCTTTTTTAAAAAAATAAAAAATCATCGATGTAAATTTGCATGTTTATAGAGAAGCACACAAATGTGTTTGGACATTTAGTCACTGCATTAGATATGAAACATGAAAAACACGTCTGTTTTAGTTTCAAATCCTTCAAATCATCAGACCAGCAGCTGATTTTAAGAAAGTGTGCAAAAATGATGAAAAATTATTTGACATATTATCTAATGCAAAGACAGTTTTAAGTGTCCAGACACTGGAGTCAGAACTGAAGTGAAAGACACGTACTCTTCATTCTCATACAGGTATTTGACAGTCATCCACGGCAGCACGAACATGAGCGGCGCACCTGCAACACAACACACACACAGTCAGTCGGCCAATCAAAAGCCTCGGCAGCTAATTAATATTCATCACGCTGGCTTATCTTGAATACACAACTTCAAAGTCAACTTAGCGTCAGAAACACTTCAGACGTTTGCTCAAACGCCTCTCAGTGAAAGTGGAAACGAGTGTTTGGTGGGCTTTCTTTAAGGCTCACACACACCCCAGCCGATGCAGAGGTAAATGTAGAAGTAGTTCCTCTCGGAGAAGACGGTGATGACCAGAAGACTGTGCAGGTACAAGCCCTCCACCAGCAGCCAGCAGTTGTTGGCCATCACGCTGTACTGCATCATCACCATGGCAACACGACAGCCAGTCACAGTCTGAGGAACGGATGACACTCTGATGACACACCCGCCGACCAATCACAGACCGTCTGGTGTGCGGCAAAATGTATATCATTATGGAAATGGATGGATGGATATATAACAGATTGTATTCCTTTTAAACACTTTTATAGAATATTATAGGGTTGCAACTTATCAATAATGAAAATAAACATATTCGATAACAACTTTGATTATTGATACTACACAGATAAATTCACTATATATTTTTCTATCCCTAAAATTGCACTTGGTTTGGAGGACAACATTGGGCAGGATGTGTAATTATGTGTACTCATTTTTTAAATAGTGGATAACTGATTTAATTAAAAATTATTCATTAAAAAGTCCAAATATTATTCCATATTAAAAAGTATTCATTAATAATACATATAATAATAATAAAACAAAAAATAACAGAAATTTGAATATTGAATAGTGAAAGCATATGGAAAAAAAACAAGAAATATGTTCATTTACATATTTATTATTTTATTTTTTATCAAAACAAAATGTTATATATACTGTATATATATATATATATATATATATATATATATAATACAGTAAATATTATATAATATATTAAATAAATATTCATTTCATATATATATATTCTCATTAAAAAAAATCACACTTTGCAATAAAACAACTGTATTTAAAATAAATGTAGAACATTTTTATTAAATAAAAAAAAACTATCGGCTCAAGCTTATTTTTTCAGTTCACAAATAAATGGATGGATGGATGGTTTAGCTGACTGAAACTAAAATGTCTCATTCACACAATTGTTTGCTCTGTTTCACATTTGGTCTTCCATGATGTGCTGGGAAACTTCAGCTGTCAGTTATATACAGTTTGTGAAGCCACTAATGACTGGCAGCATTTGTCTGATATTTCACATGTTAAAGCAAGTCAGCGTCTGTTTACAGAAGGAGACATTTTTGAAGAGCTTTATTTGAGACACTCACAGGACATTCCTCTGGATTCTGCTGTACCTGTAATCATCTGAGCGCCCGTACCTGTCCGCTGACCCAGCGCTGCCCCTGGAAGCTCTGAGCGCTGCTCATCCGGTCCAGAAGAGCGTCTTTGAGGAGGATGGAGAGCGCGCGCAGGATGAAGGAGCCGAACAGGTTCATGTGAATGTTGTTCCTCATGCAGTGCAGCTTCCTGAGGGAAAGACCCATGAGAACTGAGATCTGTGATCAGTGGGAGATATCACCAAAATATGACACATTTTACATGTGTAATATATGATCAGACACATGTGTAATATATGATCAGACATGTGTGATATATGATAAGACACGTGTAATATATGATCAGACACATGTGTAATATATGATCAGATACATGTGTAATGTATGATCAGACACATGTGTAATATATGGTCAGACACATGTGTAATATATGATCAGACACATGTGTAATATATGATCAGACACATGTGTAATATATGGTCAGACACATGTGTAATATATGATCAGACACATGTGTAATATATGGTCAGACACATGTGTAATATATGGTCAGACACATGTGTAATATATGATCAGACACATGTGTAATATATGGTCAGACACGTGTAATATATGATCAGACACATGTGTAATATATGATCAGACACATGTGTAATATATGATCAGACACATGTGTAATATATGATCAGACACATGTGTAATATATGATCAGACACATGTGTAATATATGATCAGACACGTGTAATATATGATCAGACACATGTGTAATATATGATCAGACACATGTGTAATATATGATCAGACACATGTGTAATATATGGTCAGACACGTGTAATATATGATCAGACACATGTGTAATATATGGTCAGACACATGTGTAATATATGGTCAGACACATGTGTAATATATGATCAGACACATGTGTAATATATGGTCAGACACATGTGTAATATATGGTCAGACACATGTGTAATATATGATCAGACACGTGTAATATATGATCAGACACATGTGTAATGTATGGTCAGACACATGTGTAATATATGGTCAGACACATGTGTAATATATGATCAGACACATGTGTAATATATGGTCAGACACATGTGTAATATATGGTCAGACACATGTGTAATATATGGTCAGACACATGTGTAATATATGGTCAGACACATGTGTAATATATGATCAGACACATGTGTAATGTATGGTCAGACACATGTGTAATATATGGTCAGACACATGTGTAATATATGATCAGACACATGTGTAATATATGATCAGACACATGTGTAATGTATGGTCAGACACATGTGTAATATATGGTCAGACACATGTGTAATATATGATCAGACACATGTGTAATATATGGTCAGACACATGTGTAATATATGATCAGACACATGTGTAATATATGGTCAGACACATGTGTAATATATGGTCAGACACATGTGTAATATATGGTCAGACACATGTGTAATATATGATCAGACACATGTGTAATATATGGTCAGACACGTGTAATATATGATCAGATACATGTGTAATATATGGTCAGACACATGTGTAATATATGATCAGACACATGTGTAATATATGATCAGACATGTGTAATATATGATCAGACACATGTGTAATATATGGTCAGACACATGTGTAATATATGATCAGACACATGTGTGATATATGATCAGACATGTGTGATATATGATAAGACACGTGTAATATATGATCAGACACATGTGTAATATATGATCAGACACATGTGTAATATATGGTCAGACACGTGTAATATATGATCAGATACATGTGTAATATATGGTCAGATACATGTGTAATATATGGTCAGACACGTGTAATATATGATCAGATACATGTGTAATATATGGTCAGACACATGTGTAATATATGATCAGACACATGTGTAATATATGATCAGACATGTGTAATATATGATCAGACACATGTGTAATATATGATCAGACACATGTGTAATATATGATCAGACACATGTGTAATATATGATCAGACACATGTGTAATATATGATCAGACACATGTGTAATATATGATCAGACACATGTGTAATATATGGTCAGACACAAGTGTAATATATGATCAGACACATGTGTAATATATGGTCAGACACATGTGTAATATATGGTCAGACACATGTGTAATATATGATCAGACACGTGTAATATATGGTCAGACACATGTGTAATATATGGTCAGACACATGTGTAATATATGATCAGACACATGTGTAATATATGGTCAGACACATGTGTAATATATGATCAGACACATGTGTAATATATGATCAGACACATGTGTAATATATGGTCAGACACATGTGTAATATATGATCAGACACATGTGTAATATATGGTCAGACACATGTGTAATATATGATCAGACACATGTGTAATATATGGTCAGACACATGTGTAATATATGATCAGACACATGTGTAATATATGGTCAGACACATGTGTAATATATGGTCAGACACATGTGTAATATATGATCAGACACATGTGTAATATATGATCAGACACATGTGTAATATATGGTCAGACACATGTGTAATATATGGTCAGACACATGTGTAATATATGATCAGACACATGTGTAATATATGGTCAGACACGTGTAATATATGGTCAGACACATGTGTAATATATGATCAGACACATGTGTAATATATGATCAGACACATGTGTAATATATGGTCAGACACATGTGTAATATATGGTCAGACACATGTGTAATATATGATCAGACACATGTGTAATATATGATCAGACACATGTGTAATATATGATCAGACACATGTGTAATATATGATCAGACACATGTGTAATATATGATCAGACACATGTGTAATATATGGTCAGACACATGTGTAATATATGATCAGACACATGTGTAATATATGATCAGACACATGTGTAATATATGATCAGACACATGTGTAATATATGATCAGACACATGTGTAATATATGATCAGACACATGTGTAATATATGATCAGACACATGTGTAATATATGGTCAGACACATGTGTAATATATGGTCAGACACATGTGTAATATATGATCAGACACATGTGTAATATATGATCAGACACATGTGTAATATATGGTCAGACACATGTGTAATATATGGTCAGACACATGTGTAATATATGATCAGACACATGTGTAATATATGGTCAGACACATGTGTAATATATGATCAGACACATGTGTAATATATGATCAGACACATGTGTAATATATGGTCAGACACATGTGTAATATATGATCAGACACATGTGTAATATATGGTCAGACACATGTGTAATATATGGTCAGACACATGTGTAATATATGATCAGACACATGTGTAATATATGATCAGACACATGTGTAATATATGATCAGACACATGTGTAATATATGATCAGACACATGTGTAATATATGGTCAGACACATGTGTAATATATGATCAGACACATGTGTAATATATGATCAGACACATGTGTAATATATGATCAGACACATGCGTAATATATGATCAGACACATGTGTAATATATGGTTACCTGAACGAGACCAGGACGGCCAGAGCGAGAGTTAGCGCTGCCAGAGACAGTGAGTATCCAACGGTGTACATGACTCTGAACTTACTGAGGATCTGACCGTACTGCTTCTGCACACACACACAGAGAGAGAGAGAGATAGAGAGAGAGAGATTAGCAGACTGTTAGCCCCATTGCTCAGAAACATCATTAAGTCATTAAACTGGCGGTCTCACCTGTCCTGGGTCGTCCTGCTCACACTCGCTGGTGTTTTTCCCACGAGCCCATCTGCCGTCAGCGCCACACACACGATAAACCAAGCCCTGATGAACTGATCAAACACAGCGGAAACACACACCGGTCACAGCTGGACTGATTCTACATGAAGACCAAACCAGATTACTGAGATCCCCAGCGATGCTAAATCAAAGCGATATATATAGTGTGTTGTAAGGCATGCATTATAATTAAAGAAGAATATTAATGACTTATGATGGTTTCTTTTTAAAGCATGTATTGTGTCAAACTGGCTACATCCAAACGGTTTAAGGGTTGAAGGTCTGGGCAAAAATGCATAATTAAGAAGACGTATCATAGCACTATATTATTTACAGTCAATATTATTAAACAACTGAAACACAGATGTTTATCCCTTTAACCAAGTTAAACTATTGAGCTTTTCGAGCCAGATATTAATGCAAACATAATAAAATACCAATAAAGATATTTTGACAATATGGTTCAAACTAACGATCATGTCACTCCCTCTATTTTTTAAAGAGGAAAATAAATCCTTAAAATAACAATTTAAAAAGCCAGACAGTGAAAGCATGTTTTAGTGTCAATGAAAGCATGATTTATGTATTTAGGATGATGAATGGGACATAAAATTGACTGATATTTGAATAAAAATATCAAGTGCAATATGCTAACGGTGATATTTTAGTGTCAATAAAAGCATAATTTAGGTTAAATATACATAGGCATATTACCTATATACACACACATATATATATATATATATATATATATATATATATGATGAATCGGGACATGAAAAAAGACTGATATTTAAATTAAAAAGTAAACATTTTAAATAAAAACATTACAGACTAAAAAGAGTGAAAACTATCAGATAATCCTGTTACTGATGTGAGGACTAATGGTGTGTTCACACCGAACGCAAATTTAATTATTTGCGTGAGTAGATTACATGCAAAGACGCGAAAAGACGCACCATTCGTGCCGGGCATGGCGAATGACGCGATTTGGGCGACGCGTTTACCGCAAACGTCTTCCGCGCAAGTTGAAAAATTTTAACTCGAGCGGAAGATTCAAGCGTCTAACTAGACGTGATAGACGCGTATTTGACGCTCTATTCGCGTTTGGTGTGAACCCACCATAAGACATGACCTGAAAATGGCCCATATTTAACGCTTTATAATCTGACATGTAGATCATATCTCCTAACAGGACTGTTATTTCTATCAGTCATGACTCTGAGAGCTTTACCTTTGCGGTACCAGGGCAGATACCAGGGGCAGGACACGTTAACCGTGGTGCCGGCGGGGCCATCGGGCCAACACACGTACTGATCAAACGTCCTATTACACACCAGCCCTGAAACACACACACACGGAGAGAGAGAGAGTGATGGAAGTACTAGCGCATCATAAACACAGCAGCTGTTCATCAGGAGCCGGTTCATCAGACCTGAGGCTGGAGGTGTGTGGGTGAAGCTCTGAATACACTCATTCGTGTAGATCCTCCATTGCTCCTGCAGCAGTTTCAGGGATTTCCCAGAAGACACCTGTGAATATTACATCTCATTCAGATTAAACATTTACAGAGACTATTTCTGCAATATTACAGATGAATACACACTTTACAGTAGAGAACACGCTAGGATATTTCAATGATGGTAGAAAATGATATTCAATTATATTAAATCATAATATAATCTAATGTAATGTTATATAATATAATTATTGCTGGGCAAGTTTTTGTTTACATAATATGTGTGTACGGTGTATAATTATTTTGTAAATATATAATTCACACACAAATGCATGTATATATTTATGATTTTTTTTTATTTATATATAAAATATTTATATATAATATTTAAAATCTAAACGTAAAATATTTAAATTTTGTATATATATATATATATATATATATATATATATATATATATATATATATATATTTTTTTTTTTTTTTTTTTTTTTTTTTTTTTGCTTTAATTTATTTTTTATTTCAGCTTTATTTCAATAACCAGCGCTGATTTGCTTTAAAACCAAATTTCGGTTACAGTTCCTCCAACAAAACTCAAACGCGCTTCATTGATCATTGTACAGACAATACTTCAATATCAGTTAAACTCGATCAACAGCATTCGTGACATTACGTCATTTAGCACAAAATAATCCTCCACTTACAATACGCAAAAATCCTGCTACAATACGCCATCTATGACTGCAGTGTTGTGAACATGCAGTAAATGCTGTCGATAGAGTTGAACATGATTATTCTTTTAATTGCATTCACACTGAATCATTATCAAACACTTTTTTTAGACAGGCTTTAAAAAGAGCATCTCCAAGATTGTAATTGACGTTCAAGTGTAAGCTGAGGATGATCAGACTCTTCCTCAAACGCAGGTCATAAACGCCTCATAAACGCCTTATAAATGCCTCATAAACGCCTTATAAATGCCTCGTAAACGCCGCATAAATGCCTCGTAAACACCTCATAAATACCTCATAAATGCCTCATAAACGCCTTATAAATGTCTCATAAATGTCTCATATACGCCGCATAAATGCCTCGTAAACACCTTATAAATACCTCATAAATGCCTCATAAACGCCTCATAAATGTCTCATAAAAGCCTCATAAACGCCTAAAAATGCCTCATAAACGCCTCAAACGTCTCATAAAAGCCTCATAAACACCTAAAAATGCCTCATAAACGCCTCAGAAACGTCTCATAAACACCTAATAAATGTCTCATAAACGCCTCAAAAACGCCTCATAAACACCTAATGTCTCATAAACGCCTCATAACGCCTCAAACACCTAAAAATGCCTCATAAACGCCTTACAAATGCCTCATAAACGCTGCATAAATGCCTTATAAACGCCTCATAAATGCCTCATAAACTCCTCATAAACGCCTTATACACGTCTCATAAAAGCCTCATAACGCATCATAAACGCCTAAAAACGTCTCATAAACGCCTCATAAACGTCTCATACACACCTAATAAATTATCTCATAAACACCTCAGAAACGTCTCATAAATGTCTCACAAACACCTAATAAATGTCTCAAAAACGCCTAAAATGCCTCATAATCGCCTCATAAACGCCTTATAAATGCCTCATAAACTCTTCGTAAATGCCTAATAAACGCCTCATAAATACCTCATAAATACCTCATACCTCATAGACGTCTCATAAAAGCCTCATAACGCCTCATAAACGCCTAAAAATGCCTCATAATCGCCTCATAAACGCCTTATAAATGCCTCATAAACTCTTCGTAAATGCCTAATAAACGCCTCATAAATACCTCATAAACGCCTCATAGACGTCTCATAAAAGCCTCATAACGCCTCATAAACGCCTAAAAATGCCTCATAAACACCTAATAAATGCCTCATAAACGCCTCATAAATGACCTGTTCTTCTGATCTCAGTCCTGATCATGATGCGGGTTTAATCACAGAAACCTGCTTTTATGTTGAAGTAAAGCAGATCTGAAATTCACTTGTGTTTTCTTCCATAAAAATCTGCCTCTTCAACAGAAAATTTATGAACCAGATCACATTTCAGTGATGAAGTCCTCAGAGAAAGAAGAGTTATCTGAAACTGAGCAAGCCTGGAGGATGCTTTGGTGGATGTGCATAAAGAGATGATGTCTTTTGTCCTCAAAAAAAAGAAAATGGACTGAGAAAGAACAAAAAGAACTGAAAAGTACTGCAAAAATCATTTTCATAATCAGCATTTTCACGTTTTTTTTTCTCCCCAGTAGAAATATGTAAATATCCTAAACCGAGACGGGTTTACTTTGAACATCGCACATGATGAAACGTTATAGTTTGAACAGAATATACCTTGAAGGAATGGTTTTCTGCATGAATCTAACAAAAAAGATGTTTAAAACAGAGAAAAGACTATTTAACTAGGAATAAAAAAATAACTTCATTAATTCGGTCAGTAAGATAAAAAAAAAACAAAGTAATATTTTTCTTCAGCAAGGACACATTGAATTTGTTTAACAGTGACAGTGAAGGCATTTATAATGTTACAAACGATTTCTATTTCACATTTCTATATCTCATTCCTGATTTCACTCTTTATTCATTAAAGAATCCTGAAAATACTGTCTCACGTCTCCACGAAAATATGAAGTAGCAGCAAAACTATTTTCAACATTGATCATAATCAGAAATGTTTTTTAATTATCAAATCATCATATTTGAATGATTTCTGAATGATCATGTGACACTGAAGATGATGATGCTGAAAATTCAGCTTTGATCACAGGAATACATTTATTTTTACTTATTAATGTTTATTAATGTTAATATTAATGTTCTTTAACATGCATTCACATGGAAAACAGCTGTTTTAGAGTGTAATAATATTTCACAATATTACAGATTTTATTGTATTTTTGATCAAATAACTGCAGGCTCTGTGAGCAGAAGAGACTTGTTTTAAAAACATGAAGAACTGGTAGAGATGTTGAGCGGTCGATTGCCTATAGAGGAGCTGGTGTGTGTGTGTGTGTGTGTGTGTTTCACCTGAGTGTGTGTGGTCAGTGTGAAGAGGACCAGCAGCAGACAGACGGACATTCCTCACATCCAGATCATCACTCCCTCTTCATCACTCCGCCTGCAGGAAACACACACACACACACACACACACACACACACACACAAAAGAGTCTTAAAGAAAGAGCAGAAGTGTTAAATGCTGAGGGTTTGAATGGGAATGTTCTTCAGACAGATTCAGTTATGGATTAAGCATCTGAATTAAACTCATTGTTTTCCCCGGGATCGAACAGACTCATACAGTGTGTGTGTGTGTGTGTGTGTGTGTGTGTGTGTGTGTGTGCGTGTGTGTGTGTGTGAGTTATGAGTAAACTCCAATTTTGGCCAAATCCCTGCGGAGCATTCGGAACGGAAGAGATTCGCTCCTCAGATTTCCCACACTGACATTCCTCTGGTAACATGCCATCATCTCTCACTCACACACACACACACACACTCACGCACACACACACACACACACACTAGGGCTGTCAACGAATATTCTAAATTCGTATATATATTCAAATAGTTTTAAAAATCTGAATTTCGAAGGTGAAAATTAATATTCGAATGTGGAAAAACACGCCGGCGGTAGCAGAGGCGCGGGTGTCTGCTACGAGTGTGCGCGCTGCCTGAGGGAACATTACTAAAGTGTAGGCTTACTGTACTGACTAAATAGATATCGCATGAATACGGTAGGTTGGATACAGCAGTTTCATGCACTGCAGGCTTACGCTGGTTTGATTATTTACCGTTTTACAAGGAAAAGTCCCATGTTTACCACAGCACAGCTCGCTCAGAGCGTTCAATGTCGGTGTTATATACTGTAAAACTTCAATTAATGTTAATAATATTTGTTTCAATCACTGAATGAAGCCTGCTATATTCGGGACAAGAGTCACGACCTTAAATTGCTTGCAAAAAACTCTTGATCAGCACTCTACATTTGTTTATGGTTGTTGTTTATTTAAACCGTTACGCGCAGAGAGCGTGAGGGCGAGAGAGAGATAGAGAGACATATGAATATGTGGGGGTTTTATTAACGTAATTTTTGAGAAATTTTGACAGCCCTAACACACATACACACACACTCACACACACACAGACAAACACCGTCTGTTTCGATATCTTTGTGGGGACTCTCCATAGACGTAATGGATTTTATACTGCACAAACTCTATATTCTGTCCCCTTACACTAACACTAACCCATCACACACACACACACACACACAGTAGTAAGTGCAGAAAACATGAGTGATAATCTGTTTCGCTGGAAAGGATCCGCTCCAACTCCACACGACAGCAGAATGTTTTTCTGAAGCCGGAGAACGTAACGAAATCTGAAACGTTTCTGCAAAAAACACCTTTGCCATGGTAACATTTTTGGCTAAAACGTTTCAAATTCCATTCGGTTCCAATCTCTCTCTGCTGGACGTCCATCAGTGTGTGTGTGTGTGTGTGTGTGAGAGTGTGTTTTCATTTCAGGACTGCAGTAGAGCGTTTGCACAGGGAGAAATAGAAAAACATTGAAATTCCTATAGGGATATATATATATTTTTTTTGTACACTGTTAGACCTTACCAGTTTTTTTTACAGTAAAATACTGGCAACACTGTTGCCAGTAACTTAATGTTAATTGTACAGTTATTTACTGTAATCTACAGTATGTTACTGTAAAAATGCACTAAAACTCGAGTTAACTAATTTCACTTGCAGAAACCGACTGCCATAAACTGTCATTAAAAAGTATTAACTAAAACTTATTATGCATTAATAATGCGAGCAAAGTATTACTGAGAACTTATTTCATTAGAAACCACAAAAAAACTTATGTAAATAAAGAGATTTCCACTGGACCAGCAGCAACTACACAGTCACTGCCTTTTAAATAAAGCAACATGCAGCGTATCATCAATGTTTGTAGATCTTCTCCTGGACTGAAGCACAGGCTCTACTCTTCAGCACAATGGTGACCCCAAAAACAAGATTTCACAGTAAACTACTGGCAACAGTGTTGCCAGTATAAACCTGTTTTATAACTTGCAGTTTATTGCTGTTAAAATACATTTTGTGGGTGTGTCTTTTTATCTTTCACTGTTAACCCTTTCAACCCCACAAGAAAATCCACACTACAAAGAGTAAAAAGTAACATTGACAGTGTTGCAGTGAGATAATTAAGGGAATATGTAAGTCATTGTTGAGCATTAGTGATGAACACCTGCTGTTAACAAGCAGAATCACGGAAGGAAAGAGGAACAACAAGAACTACAACTGACTTCCAGCCATTACACATTATTACACTTATTATTAACCAGTATGGCTTTATTTCTGTCATACATGGACGTTACCATTATAGAGATCAGTGTTTGCTTTAGTTGGTATGCTGAGCTATAACATGAGTTTTTCTTTTGCTGCTTGAGCTGTGCTTTTGCAAGTCACACTTGTGCACACACACAGTTTATGAATGACTGGATTTGCCAAAATGTGAAAATCATCATATTGCCTGTTCATTCATTAAAGGAATCATTCTCACTCATTCAGAGTTTAATTACTCTCCAAAAGTATTACTTTACCACCACCGTGAAACCACAGAAATAAATTACAATGACTCTTTTTTTTAACAAATCATTCATAAACCAAAAAAACAGAGCTACACAGTCTTGTAGAAACACAGAGATATCAAAATTTAGCACATTAATCTCAACAATGGTGGCAATATTTTTTTTATTCATGCAGCAGTGCATGCTGGGAGTTTATACTATCCTGGAACCCTGCATGCACTACTGCATTAAAGTTTTGATTGTTACCATTGTTGAGATTCATATTATATTTGTTGATGTCTATGTGTGTCTGAGTCATACAGGATTTTCTTAATGTATTACATGATTACAATATTCTTCAGAAGACATGATTAATCGAAAAATTAATTTCATGTTGTAGACTCAAAGATTTATTTTATACCCACAAATTAACAAGTTTCATATGAAATATCAATACATTCAAAGAATATATACAGGAAAGATCTGAAAATCAGACGTTTCCAGAATGACTCACATCATCTCAAATGCCAATAACATCAGATCAACTTCCTCTTGACTTTTTCTTGCTACAACAAATGTGCTTTATAAACTCGCTGTTGCAGCAGTCAGAGAGAGATGAATGTAAGAAGTCCAGGGACAAGAGACCAACTAAAGCAAATACTGATCTCCATTATGGTGACAACAAACTTTATTATTTTTACTTCATTATCTGTTAATTCCCAACAAGAACTTTTGTACATGTATGAAATAAATATTTGTAAACTGGTTTGTAAACTGGTTTCACACTCAGTGTTGCTGGAGGTCAGTTGTAGTTTTTGTGTTTCTCTTTTCTGTTCTTGTTTCTCTGTCCATCAGTGATTCTGCTTATCAGGTGTTCATCAGTGTCTCAATTCACTCACTTCTTCTCATTCAAGTGGACTATATTAGTGAACTAATGTAGGGAATAGTGAATGAGGGTACAGGGTGTGATTAGGAACACAGTCTCTGAGTGTCGACTTTGAGAGCTGTTAATTCACAGTATATTTTAATGGAAAATGGTATGATAGTGTCAAAATTTGGCCTTTTGCCAGTATTTTACTGTAAAAAACCTGGTAAGGTCTAACAGTGTAGTTATGCTCAGAAAACAGGAATGTGTCAATGCTGTCAATTAAAAAAAAAAAAAAAAGTTCTACCAGACGGGCTTTGGTTCTACTAGCGATTTGATTGGAGACCAACAGCCAATCACAATTTACCTTTAATTTTCCGATTGGTTGATTTTGTGGCACACTTGTGACGCTGTTGCAAGTTGAGCGAGCGTGTGTGTCAAGAGTTGAGCGCGCACAAAATTAAGAGGTTGAGAGAGAGAGAGAGAGAGAGAGAGAGAGAGAGAGAGAGAGAGAGAGAGAGAGAGAGAGAGAGAGAGAGAGAGAGAGAGAGGGGGACTTGACAGAGCGCAAGAATAAGTGTTTGAGAGAACACCTGAGTAAACTGCGTGAGAGGGGTTATTATTGCACTTTAATATGGATCATAGCAAATACATTTATTGAGCACGGAATCGTTTTTTCTTTGCTCAAACGAATTTTTTTTTTGGCGATTTTTAATTTCTGTTCAAAATATAATGCAATGTGCTTGCAAAATATAGTTCTCTGTGCTCAAAATGTACAATTACTCACTCAGGATTGAGTCACACATATAACGCCATAGAGACAGAGATTGACCATCAGTAATGAAATAAAGCTTAATAACCAAAAACAGTGCAGACTGGAAATACCATTTAGCCATTGTGTGTGTGTGTGTGTGTGTGTGTAATGGTTTGTGTAATAAGCTGAATTAGGGCTGGATCTGAAGTGGACTGTGTGTCGAGCCTCTTTAGTTCATTGCTTTTTAAATACTCTCATTACGTGCTTCTTTATATAAATGAATCACCTAAACGCTTATTGATTTGAAAGAGCTCAAGTAGCGTTTTCAAAAGCGATTAGGATCCTTCACACAGAATATAAACAGCGCATGAATCAGCTGCGTATCTCGGCCATTAGGCGCGTGTGTGTTTAATGTGAATGTCTTCAGTCCTGCTCCACCGTAATGTGTGTAACGCGGCATGTTTACAGAATAATTCATTTTACCAACATAACCGAGACTGCTGGAGTGTGTGTCCTGCCACATGCTTTATCTTTGCCACTGATCAACAAAGATATAATCTTATACATCTTTTAATCTTATAAATATTACAATATATATAAAATATATTATATGCATTCTTTTTTTGAGTAGTATTTGTAAAAAATATGTTGGATTTGCTCGACCGCCATGACAGTCGACGCAAGCGGAGTGATACAAACGGTGAAACGGCTCTCAGCCAATCAGATTCAAGAACCGGAAAAAAACTGTAGTATAAAATTTGTAATTTTAATATATATAAATGAATTATGAGAACAAAAATGAATGTGCATTATATAATACATAATAATAATAATAATAATAATAATAATAACAAACAACAACAATATTAATGATATTATATGTACACACATTTTATCTGGATAGTCAAATTTCTGGCCTTATTTAGTATTATGGCAAAGCCCCCCAGCAAATGAAAAAAGCAATTAGACACCGCAAGGCAGATGATGGATACCTTGGAGTAATTAAATCCATAATTAAGAAATTGAACGAGTTTTGGAGTAATGGCTCTGGCAGAGATACAAACGTCACTGAGATTGCACAACTACAGTACAACAACTGATGCCAGAGAGCTTCACACAACAGGCTGGAGGCCAATGCTGAACGTCACATGACCTCTCAGCTCCAGTTTGCCAGGAGCATCTGAGTCTTCAGCTGGGAGAAGACAGCAAACGCTCTGCTTATTCAAACGGCATGAAGCGACATGTTTGGCATAAACAAAACACTGCGCATCACAGCATCCAACTGTGCAGTGTGATGATGGCGGTGGAGTCACGCTGAGGGGACGACTGAGACGAGATGGATGCGAAAAAACGTCAGGAAAACTGGAGGGAGTTTCCAAGAACCTGGAGATTTGTTTTCCAGCTGGATAATGAAGCATAAAGCCAACGCTATGAGTGACATTCAGAGTTCAAACAGACGACTCAATGCCAAAGGTGGATCTAGTAAACGCCGGGGGGCGAATACTTATGCAATTGATTATTTTGTGTCTAATAACCCAACCAGTCTGCAGAAATCTTTCACTTTGACATGAAAGATTATTTCTCTGTTGTTCAGAATCAAAAACGCCACATTTCTTGGTGGTTCAATTGGTGTAAAACAACAAAACCAACTAAATATACCGTATTAAAAATGGATTGAAGCGGCGCTTGATAATGATGGGAGACCTGGGAAACACATTCACTAAATAGTTTACTGAACGCATTTTTGTGTGTGAAATAAGAGCAAAAGTGCAAAAAAGTGACAATATAGACATGTATAATGTTGGAAAAGAATTTATTTCAAATAAATGCTGTTCTTTTGAACTTTCTACGCTTCAAAGTATCCTGAAAAAAAACTGCATCAAAAAAATGAAGCAACACAACTTTTTTCAACATTGATAATAATCAGATATTTTTCGAGAGCATCAAATCATCATGTTGGAGTGATTTCTGCAGGATCATGTGACACTGAAGACTGGAGTAATGATGGTGAAATACAGCTTTGGCATTACAGGAACAGATCTACACGTCAGCATGACTCTGGTCCACTGGTGACCGATATATCGGCCGCCGATATAATATCGGCCGATATGCTCAATTCTTTACAAATCGGTATCGTTCCGATGTCAAAATAGGGCCGATGTGAACAGGCCGATAATCATTCTTGTGTATTTGACGTGTGTGTAGATGTGAGTGTGGGGGCGGGATGTTTGTTTTTGCACAAGCGCATACATTACAAGCGCAAGTCCTGTCAGTTTAAACATCAAGCGCAAGAAGACTGGAACCTGCGCGCTGTTTTCTGTCAGCCTTACTAAGGCTATTTTTGACCGGTGAGTGATGTAGATGAGTGATGTAGATGAGCGACTGCTGCGCTTGTTTAACTGAGAGAACGAGCAGAGAGAGTGAAAGCCCCGGTCGCGCGCGCACTCTCACCGTCTTCAGACGGTTTTGCTCTCTCTCCCTCCCTCGTGCATATTAATGAATTGAGTTGACTGAATATCTTTATGAATACACGATGGTAAAAGTTTTTTTTTTTCTGAACTACCGCTGGTTGTGAATTGTGCTAAAATAACGTTGCCTTATCTTCTCTGAAAAGCTTTCCACACATTCAGATGACATAAACCACACTTTCAATAAACCAAAAAAAAAATCTATCTAGTGATGAAATGTTTTCTGTGTTGAGACAAATCTTGTGCGATGTCCTAAACTGCCTGGATAATCACACAACGTGTGCCGTGGTCCGTTAATGACACGTCCGATTCGCAAACTAATGACTCATTTGAACCGATTCACTTTAATGAATGGTTAAAACAACTGATCTGTCCAACACTGAACTCAAGAGACATAAATCGGAAACACTTTACAATAAGGTTCCATTTATTAAAGTCTAGTTAACTACATTAGTTAACATTCTATTAATATTAGTTTCAATGCGGATTTACTCCATGACAAAACCACCCCAGTCATTCTAGAATGATTCATTCTTTCCCAATAGAGCTATTCGAGTCATCTGGTGAAATTGGTTTTATATCGCAGAAAAATAAAATATCGCAATGTCATTTTTCACCAACATCGTGCAGCCCTAATCCTTGCTATGTGTTTTCTATACAGAGATGTCGACATCGTTAAATATCGGTATCGGGCGGCCATAACAGCAATATTAATATCGGTTATCGGTATCGGCCATAACAGCAATATTAATATCGGTTATCGGTATCGGCCACAGTTTTCACATCGGTGCATCACTGGTCTACTCCTGAAGCTCAGTATAGCAGTGCTGCTATGAATTCTTCTGTTTTTGCTCTGATATCAAAAGCATCTGCTAAATGACCGCATGTAAAACGCGCTGCTATCTGAGTGTCTGAAATGAAGACTAGTGTGTGTGAGTAACATCTGTAAAGCATCACGTGCTTCAGTGTGTTCAGGGACTCCAGTGTAAATGCTGACTTCACATTAAACATTCATCAGCGTTTGAGTTATTCTTTAATGGATTTCATCTTTTAATTAAATGTGAGATCACCGATACTCATAGTTAGCGTTATGTCTGACATTTTAAACTGTGTGGCTTCAGGAAGTCCAGTGACAGAAGCTTCTGAATTACATTGAAACCTAAATGTGAGAGCTTAAAACGTAATACTAGAACCAACCGAGACCGTTTTTAATGAATAATCAATGATTCTGTGTAAGTTAATGTCCATTAGAAGAACAGTTTCTGACACCCATTAACACTAAAGTTTTTGTAGAGGTTCAATGAAATATCTGGCAATATAAGGTGGTCTTAAAGGAGTGACACTGTAAAAATGTCTGCCAACGTCAACGTTGCTCTTCAACTGTCCTCAAGTGGCCTTAATAATATCACATAACCAGCAACATGAATCAAAGCAAAGATATTACTGAACATATGAAGGGTAAAATGAGCATTTGACAGCAGCTCTGGCGGCCAGAATGAGCATATAGTGAATAATGAGCGCTTCCAAACGAGAGAGAAGATATCTTATTTAATGAGATTTAAAAAAACGGGCTGGGCTTTTCTGGATTATGATTTTTAAAGTGACCACATTTATATGCACTTGTTTGACAGGTAATTACAATAGTACAATACACACACATAAGAAAGAAAAGAGTGAATGATAAGAATATGCGGTGAACTACACAAGTTGTTTCTGAACAAGAACAAAAAATACATTAAACACTGTCTGGCAGTTCAGAGTGGTTCTCCTCTGCGAACACACACTTTCACACACACCTGTAAACTCTCTGTGTGTTTTCGGCCCCAGCTGAGCTTCACGAACTGGGCTGAACGTGTCCGACGAGAAGACGGAGATATGTCCTGCAGCGGAGACTACGTGACGAACACACACACTGAGTTCAGATGCCATAATGTGGACGCGGGCCAACATCAACATGCCAAATATACACAGCAAAAACTCCAGTGTTAAATTAACTCTCCTGGGAGTTTATATGGCTCCAGACTCAGTGTTAAAATATGAGTGTTAAATTAACACTCAAGAGTGTTAAAGATAATGAGCTCATTAAGTGATTAATTGTGTGATGATTGACTAATATTGAAGACACCTGATGTTAACAAGCAGAATCACCAAAGGCGAAAATCTACTTTTTTAAGACACCGTTATGGAGATCAGTGTTTGCTTTAGTTGGGGTCATGGCCCTTAAATCATTAAATTCAGTTTTTGTTTGGCTGTTGTATCTGAATTATAACTGCCAGATGAACAAAGAGAAAAGTTGACCAGGTATTGTTTGTTATGTTTTGACATAATCATAATTTGGCCTGAATATCAATTCTCTATTAGAGAGTTATGTCTACCTTGTTGATTACATCAGACCTGTGATTCTACAGCAAATGATTTTCAGTATTATCAAAATAATCCAAAATATTTCTTAAAAATTGTTCTGATAAAAAGACTTGGGAGTTTACTGTAATTAGACACACTGACATCAAGAATCAGCGTGTGATTCTCAACAATGGTGACAATAATAAAGCATGTTGCAGTGCATTCTGGGTGCCACCAATCAAAACACATTCATGGCTCCCATCATGCATTGCGGTATGAATAAATTATGATCTGAATTGTTTTAGTAATTTCCTTTCCCTAATTGAATATTCTGTGTCACCATTGTTGAGATTCATACACTGATTCTTGATGTCTGTGTGTGCCTAAAAGAAAGATTTTGTTTTAGCAGAACAACTCTTAAGAAATCCTTTAGATTATTTAGAAAATTCTGGATCTTTTGCTGTAGAATCATATTGACGCCGTAAGCAACAATATACATTTAAGTCAGAGATTAGACTCTAAATGAGTTCAGTGATTCAGATCAAATTATGATTATGTCAAAACATAACCAACACCACCTGATAAACATTTTCTTTGTTCATCTGGCAGTTTATAGCTCAGATACAACAGAGAAACAAATTTTAAAGTTAACAGTTTAAGGGTCAAGAGCCCAACTAAAGAAAACACTGATCACCATAATGGTGTCTTAAAAATTAGATTTTCTCCTTTGGTGATTCTGCTTGTTAACATCAGGTGTCTTCAATAATGGTCAATCATCAATCAATTAATCACTTAATGAGCTCATTAACTTTAACACTCTTGAGTGTTAATTTAACACTCATATTTTAACACTGAGTCTGGAGCCATATAAACTCCCAGGAGAGTTAATTTAACTCTGGAGTTTTTGCTGTGTATGACACGCAGTAATTACTCTGTGGCAAACCAAACAAGATAAAGGTTGTGTGTGTGTAAACATGTGCATGTGTGTGTCTGCGGATGATTAAGTGATCTCCGTGATGTCATCAGAATCCCAGCATTCCAACGCTGCAGATGTTTTCAGTCCAATCCCAAAACACACACACACACACACACACACTTTCTCTCTCTTACACACACAGAGATACACACACACTCGCACAGATGCAGATGTTTTCAGTCCAATCCCATAACACACACACACACACTTTCTCTCTCTCACACACACAGAGATACACACACACTTGCACAGATGCAGATGTTTTCAGTCCAATCCCAAAACACACACACACACACACACACTTTCTCTCTCACACACACAGAGATACACACACACACACACACACACACTTTCTCTCTCACACACACAGAGATACACACACTCGCACAGATGCGGATGTTTTAGTCCAACCCCAAAACACACACACACACACACACACACTTTCTCTCACACAGAGATACACACACACACACACACACTTTCTCTCTCTCTCACACACAGAGATACACACAAACACTCACACAGACACACACACAAACATTATGATTATTGTTTTTTTCCACTTTGAACACCTTATCATCCACCAAATATGATGATACATAATGAATATTATAAGTCAATCCCTTTGTTTTTATTGTACTGCTGAATTATCCACTAATCTAGTTTATAATAGCATTTTTGTCATAGATTATGATCATATATATTTGTTGTTTGTCTTTATAATGAAGTTGTCTGTACAGTAGATTGTGTTTAACACACAAAGGAGTGACTATCAGTTCAACACTTATAGAAATTCTACTTGATTTAAAAAAAACTGCGCTGGTCTCGGATCGGTATCGGTCGATACTCAGAATTTTTGGTATCGAATCGGTTCTGAAAAAATGGTATCGGTGCATCCCTATCCAGTATCATGATAATGATATGTATCGAATCGTGACATGAGGGTATCGCTACACCTATAGTGTGATGTAAACTTAAATACACACTAACAAATGTGGCCAGGAATATACAAAGGAAAGCGCTAATGCTTGAATCTCATCTAGAGAGTTGGTCATGAAACTCCTCAGAGCTCCTGCTATCGGCCGCTGCTGTGTTAATGAAAGTCATCTGGAGTCGAGTGTGTGTTGCAGGTGCACGAATCACGACTCCAGACTCGGACAGCCACACATCTGCCTTACACAGTGAGGAATCCGCCCGCAGGATTATAGTGAGCGATGATCTAATCACAGGCTTATATGAAGCACTTAGCCTCGAGTGGCTCAATCTAATGTACATGTTTTCTTAACTGGCGCTTCAGTGTTTCACTGCTCTTACATCCTCATTTCTCTCCCAGAATGCCTTCACTGTCGGGAGATCAAGACACCTCATGGATTTCTGCACTGGAAACACTTACGGAGAGTTTTATTTCATTAGCCAGATTTCCTCGTTCATTATCTGTAGCTACACCTGAGAAACGAGACGTGTGTGTGTGTGTGTTTTATTGATGTGTGTGTAATCAGGCCTGAAGAATAGGATGTGTTATTGAATTCAACTGAACACTCTCAGTGTGTGTGTGTGAGTTTGTTCATTCTGTATTTCTGTCTCCAGAGATGTGAGCTCGAGCTCAAACACACACACACACACACACACCCACTGACACGGATCAGACCCTCGACAATACCCTCAAACTGCCTCGTTCATTTATGTCCAATTAAATTACCCTCCTCTGAAAGGGTTTCTCTCTAATTCGGTTAGAGTAATTTCATTTGAGGTTTCATTTATAGAATTGCAGAAGTGTTGAACCTCACGTGAAGATATAGTTTGATATCATGAGCTCTGTATAAAAATAGGGGCCAATGAAAATTCATTTAGTTCCCCAAATTTAATTTCTCTGGATTCTGTTTTAATTAAATGTAAAACATCAGAAAGCATGTTAAATCAACGGAAATTCATTAAAGTTTAAGAGAACAATTTATTCAAGCCCTATTTTTATTATTATTCCATTTTTTTTGTTCACAAATTCTATTTAAATTTGTATATATTTTGCATTTTAATTATTTCATACAAATTTATTATCCAAAACTGTGGTGATCAAATGAAAATACAACAAAAAAGTGCATTTTTGTTGACTTTTTTGTCAAATTAAGCGCTGCACATCAGAGGTTTACTATAAATTAAAACACAGATTAAAAAAAATCTCTTGATTAGGTCATATTCCTTAAAACTCTTTATTAAAATGTATACATTTTATTATTAATATTATTACGTTGATACAACATACATTTAAAATATATATATATATCGGTCATAATTTTGATTTATTAATAAAAAAATGTGCCAAATTCCATGACATTCCACAGTTATGTCCGTGTTTTCTGCTTCCCAGATATCACAAACAGAGGCCATTTCATGAAGCTCCTTCATTAAATCAATAAGCCACTGGGGGGTAAGTGTTTTTACGCTCTTAACCATGGTAAAAATCGCTGTAATACCTCAAGTGGCTCATTGCTCTGTTTTAAAATCGAATCAAAAGCAACCCGCTTTCCTCTCAGGACTCCAGCATATGGCATTCCGGAATCCTGACAGGATGGAATGTCTATGGATTCCATACGTAGAAACATTCCAAATGTAAATCAGATGCTGACCTGAAGGAGTGAGAGGACTTCACAGATCTGAGAGCAGCCAGATGGGCTTGAGTGAAGAGAGAGAGAGTGTGTGTGTGTGTGTGTGTGTGTGTGTGTGTGTGTGTGTGTGTGTGTGTGTAGTATTGGGGTCAGTTCCATACTTTCTGCTGCAATACTAAGATATACGCTCTACCCGTAATACAATATTTTGAGAAATCCACAGGGACTGAAGGAAGGGATATGAAAGAAAACGATAAAAGCACACAGAGAACAAAACTTGAAAAAGATCTTTTCTTGAAAAAGACGTGAAGTGCAGTATTATGTGGATTCAGAGAACAGGTACCAGACATGGAAATATAAATCACACCTTCATAGTTAGGATAGCAAATTTATGGTATAAAATTATGATTTTATATTTTGAAACCGTAAGTATTAAGTAAACACTAGGCAAATTCTACATTTATATTCAATTATAGCATGCAGAAATTACAATGAACAAAATTATAAACGCAACACTTTTGTTTTTGCCTCCATTTTTCATGAGCTGAACTCAAAGATCTAAGACTTTTTCTATTTACACAAAAGGCATATTTCTCTCAAATATTGTTCACAAATCGGTCTAAATCTGTGTTAGTGAGCACTTCTCCTTTGCTGAGATCAACCATTTGTCACAGGTGTGGCAAATCAAAGATGCTGATTAGACAGCATTATTATTGCACAGGTGTGCCTTAGGCTGTCCACAATAAAAGGCCACTCTAAAATGTGCAGTTTTACTGTATTGCGGGGAACCAGTCAATGTTGAAAACAGCTGTGCTTATTTATATTTTTGTGAAAACTGAAACATTTTTGTCAGGATTCTTTGATGAATGGAAAGAGTTCAGTTAACAGATACTCGTTACTTGACGTGTGTTAAACGTGTAGACAGAACAGAAACAGACAGAAATACTTAGATCAATTACCTTAATTACAGAGACCAGAACTTTCAGAGCTCGTCGCCGTGACGACCATTACTATAGTGATGACATGCAAATGAAATGGTGATTTGGTGGGAGGCGCCAGAAGGCTGTGATATGAGGGCATGTGAGGTTAGTGAACTGTGTGTGTGTGAGTTTGCTTTGTGTGTGTGTGAGAGAGAGTCTGTGTGTGTGAGTGTGAGTGTGTGTGTGTGTGTGTGTGTGTATGTGTGTGTGTGAGAGAGAGAGAGTCTCTCTGTGTGTGTGTGTGTGTGTGTGTGTGTGTGTGTGTGTGTGTGTGTGTGTGTGTGTGTGTGTAGATGAAGCTCTTTAATCTGAGCGTCACGAGCAGACAGAGGGAGACTAATAGTTTGAGGTAATTCGGTCGGGCTCTGCAAACGTTTCTGGCAGTAAGCGACAGATCGATAAACGGCAGTGTCAGAAACAAAGAGCTGGAAAACCGGAGGCTTAAGAAGATCTGATGGTGCAAATCTAAATGCCACATCTATTAATCTGTCAATCATTCACAAACACAGAGAGAGAGAGAGAGAGAGAGAGAAGCACTAAGATGAAGGTCAGAGTGATTTAACATCAGCGTTACGAACATCAGCGTTCAATCAGGTAATTCTGTCCCATTTTTTGGCAGGAACTTGAGGATCGATGGATGTCAGTGTCAGAAACAAAAGAGCAGGAGAAACCAGAGACATTAGAGGAGCTTGAACTTCTGATCTACACTGTCAAGCTCCACAAAGCACCACAAAAACTGTCCATGCAGCCGAACGAGAGAGAAAGAGAGAGAGAGAGAGAGAGAGAGAGACACAAAAGGAAAGAGAAGGTGTTTAAATCCACATTTAGGGTGTTAAAGTTAAAGCCCACGGGAGCGTTAAAACTAAACGTAAGGAGCTGTGAAGCGAAGCGCTAAAGGCATGAATGATCCAGTGCCAGTGATCAGAGTCCATGTGATGAACTTTGATGATTCATTTACAACGCAGAGATCAGCTGTGCAGAACACCGCCAACAAACGTTAGAAAATCAATCCAGGGTCACTGTATATACGCCACAACTATCTCAAAATCTCGATTTAATGTCATAAAACAACACTTCTTCAAAGGACCACTAGAGCTTCAGGCTGAAGATAGTTTTTGCCATGATGTGTCATTCAGTTTTGGGGCGTAATGGCACGTCTAAATATGTAACCACATACAGTAGTTCAGCTGTTCATACATTCAAAAAATGTTGGGATAAAAACAACACAATTTGGGTTATTTGGCAACATATCGCTCAGTCAAAATTGGATAAACCCAGCGTTGGATTGTTTTTACCCAGCTGGTTGGGTTAAATGTTGCTAGGTTGTTTTATTAAACTCAACTATTGATTAAAAATGGCTATTTTGCTGGCTTAAAATTGACTCAAAATACGTTGAAAATCAAAACAAATTTGACCATATTTAGCATCTTTTTTTATGCCAAGGAACAGACTAAAAGCACTATGGCCAAAACACATTTGAGTTCCTCTTGCATCATCACAAACTAGGGGTGTATCGGTTCTCGGTAAAGAAATCGCTCGAACATGACCGGTGACAAGGAAATCACGCACTGCTCTAGATTGAATAGCTTTTGTAACTTTAAAAAGGATTCATCTTTAATACACTCAAATATGCAATGCTATTTTACATTTTCTGTACCTGAGAAATAATGTTAGGCAAGGCAAGGCTAAATTAACATCGTGTCCTAACGGCGAAACGCGACGATTCGATTTTAGAAACGGTTTCTATATTTCCGCGACGTCGCGCTAGAACAACAAACACAAAGTGTGGCAATGATAATCTCAGGCACTGTTTATGTGCTTTATTTAATGTTAAAAGTGTGTAATGTGACTCTGAATATCATTTAGTGCTCCAGCTTTGTAACCGTAAAAGCAACAGCGGATAATTCACCTCAGATCTTGAAACTAAACAAATGGAAACAAGAATGTTCAAACTGTGAACAAACAAGTGTATACTTTGACAGAGATTGTTTTAGTAACTCAGTAGCCTATATAGGCTATATTTAATAATGTTTAAATGGTGTAATATTTGTGAATGTGATTATGTTGCTCTGGATGCTGTTCTCTATTCTTAGACCTGTAGTGTTTATATATTGACTGATGTGTGTATGATCTGAAAGCATTGTGTGATTTTGCCAGAAGAGGCAGGGGTTTTGTTGAAGTAGTTTGAAGATTTGGTTTTGTGTTTAATGTTGTGAGAAAATGGGAGAAGGGTTCAAGACATGTGTCTTAGCAATTGTGCAAACCTGTAAAAGGCTGTCTAGTGGAAATACTTTATATAATGACAAGTTTGAAAGTGCTGATGTGTGTGTCTTCTGAACTTTATGATGTGTGATTGTGTCTTGTAAAGGACCACAAACTTTCATGTTCCGAAAAACCTCAGTCTGTGAGCTGAGCAAAGGAGATGTTACACACACACACACACACACACACACACTCACACTCTCTCTCTCTCTCTCTCTCTCTCTCTCTCTCTCACACACACTCACACACACACTCTCTCTCACACACGCACACACACTCTCTCATACACCCATACACTCACACACTCTCTCTCTCACACACACACACACACACACACACACACACGCCGTCAGCGTTAATCACAGGTTCGCGTTTAAAAGTCTGATCATTTCGACGGAGGTGAATCAATCAAAACTAACTTTAGCTGGAAATAACATTATTCAGAACCGCTATAATGCCAAAACAATCTGTTACCTTAAATTATATGTTTATCTCTGTAAAGCTGCTTTGAAACAATCCATTGTTAAAAGCGCTATATAAATGAAGATGACTTGACTTGACTTGACACAAACTTATACAAACACATACTCTCTCTCACACACCCACACACTCACACGCACACACTCACACGCACACACTCACACACACAAATACTTACACACACACTCACACACTTATACACCCACACACACTCACACAAACACACACACACACACTCACAAACAACACTCACATACACACACACTTATACACCCACACACTCACAGTCACACACTCACATTCACACACACACACAAACACACACAGACTAATGGCATAGTGATCTTAATTACATATTGTTCATAACAATGGAGCTAAATTATTTAAATAAGAGTGTGGCAGAATAAGAGTCGCAACAGAGAGTCTTATAACAAAACCACACACACACACACACATTCTGAATGACTGTGCTTTACTGAACTACATTTCCTAAAGCAAATGTGATCTGCGCTAATCATGCAAAGCATCCCATCATGCGGTTGCCAGGGCGTTGCTATGTGGTTGCCGAGGTGTTCTAAGTGTTTTCTTCCTGTCCTGCACCTTCATCTCTCTCTGCTCTTCTGATCTCAAGAAATTAGATTTGTATTGTTTGCCAGGTGGGAACTGGCAAGTCCGAAGCACAACTTCAAGCTGGAAAATGTAATGTTTCATTATTGTCGGTTGAATAATGAATGAATGAACGGTGAATAAGTTATGCACCAGAGTTTAACACTCAGAAGTAATGCTAGCGCCGCTCTGTGTAACAATAGCAATGTCTCCTTTGTATAACGAGCCATATTCTCTTGTGTGTCTATGCTGTCCATGATAAAAGCAGCCCACATCCCTGTTCTTCATTATCTAACGCTTCATTAATATGCAAACAACATCAAAGACCAGTTCAATCAATGTTCTTAATGGAATTAAGTTATAAGAAATGACGTCATACATACGCACACGAATTAATCTCAGGGCTTCAGAAAGAGCAGAATCAAATGCATTGAACATATTTGACATATTTCAGCAAAGCAAAAATCAATAAATAAAAGCTGAAAACGTGTCCGTCTGCCCTCGGCGCTCCAATCTGAAGAAGCTCATTAGCATAGATTAATCAGCACTAAACGAGTCTGTAACGAACTCAAGAAGCCACGGTAATGATTCCAGCTTCTGTACTGCAAGAATCACTATCATTGCGCGTCCCTTCTGATCATAATGAATTATTTAATAAATTCAGGCGCAAAAATCATCATTTCTTCACTGACAGCCTTTCAAAAGCATCACACGCTTCGGCTGTAAAGAGACGTCGTCAGGTAGATGAGTTTAGCAAATGTATACAACACTAATACACACATTAAAAACAACATTATTTACACGTCACATTGGAAACGCAGTGAATGTGGCGAGACTTTAGGACTCTTTTTAGGATATTATTTGGAGTAAGAAGTTAAAAAAAGACTCGAGCGAACTCAATCAATCTGAACAGACTCAAGAGACCGAGTCTGGATCCTGAGCTCTGGGTTAAAAGAACAATTCACTCAATTATTAAATTAATATAATTAATATAGCGTCTGTCATCGCTGTCTTTCTTTCTTCTGTAAAACTCTGCTGCTCTTCAATCAACACACATAACGGCTAATGAACTGTCCAGCTCCAAATAACACCAGAAACACACAATTATCCCAGCGAACACACATATATTCAAAGAACGCTTTGATAATGTCACTTAAGTTATACACACATTATTTATGAACGTTTTCTTGGTTCTACATTAAGGGAACAATCCATTTCATCATTCTGCAAACATCATCCCTTACGGAAATATATGAATGATCACTATATTAAATGGTTTAACTGTATATTTGAAAATATACAGAATAATGTATTGTGTTAATATATTACAATTGAATAATACATAAGGAATCGCCGCATTTCATATGTTGAAAAACAAGTGACAGTTATTTACTAATATATCATAATGTAATTTTATATTCAGTAACACACTTCATAATATAAAAATGTATATGTGATCAGATATGGTACTGCATGTGTAATATATTGCAGATGTATTTACTCATGTAACATAAACATACATGTTATATATTTCTTATATTTTTTTAATTATTAATGTTTCATATTTTCAAGCTAGTTAACAAGAAAAGCACAAGCACACCTGTGTGTACTGAAGTATCCAGCCAAGATATTATCACTGTGCTGAGAAGAGCACAGACATTACTTTTAAAATATAGTAATAATAATCTTAATGGTCTTCGGGTTAGAGTTAGGGTTAGGGTTCTCCTCTTCAACACAATGACCCCAAACACACACACACCCCAGAACACCTTTTAAATGACAAAAACAATAGAGCATTAAACACTAACAAATCTACACCTATATTAATATTGAGCAAAACACATTAAATGTCACTTAATTTTAACATTTGCTCTCCTTTAACAGCCAGAAGCAAAGCATGCTGGGAACTAGAAATATGTCAAAACTCATTCCGTGAATGTGTGTGTGTGTGTGAACGCACAAATTTATATGGAAACATGTATGTGCAATATGTGTATTATATATGTAGAAACATTTAAGAAATGTTAGACGAGCATCAAGCGAAAATGTTTCAGAAAAGAACCTCCATGAACGATGTATAAATAAAGTTTTTGTGCTGGTGTTATGAGAACATTATTAATGACAAGATGACGTTAAACAAACACTCTATTATTGTACCTGGAAGAAAATGTGTTCATAACTTTGAGAGGAAAAAATTTGAGCGCTATATTTCAAGTCTTTGTAAGCCATATAATCATTTATGTGAGAAACAGATTCTCAGGGCTGTGCGATACAGCTAAAAAAATGATCACGATATAATGTTTCATTCGGTATCGATAATTATTGACACTTTTTTTTTAGACAAGTAGAAAAGTTTTCATTTACACTGTTTGTTATTTATTTATCCACATTATTAAGGCAAACAACAAAGTATATTCGTTTTAGCAGTCAAAAACAAAATAAAATAAAAACAAAAATATATTCTTTATGTCTTATATTAAAATATAAAAGTAAGTGTTAAAGAAAAAATGTTACAAAATGTGTGCAATGTAAAAGTGTGAACGTAGATCAAGACGAACTCTGAGGTAGATCCACATCTGTGATGCGTACGGGTGCAACGCTTCACAACATTCACAGTTCGCTCGATACGACACAGTGGTGTCACGGTTCGGTTCGTTTTCAATTCAGCAAAAAGAAAGAAATGCCAGAGAAATTTCCTTGATTAAAAAAAAAAACGTAAATGCACAGCCGTGATTTTTAGACGCGATACATAAACGGACCCATGCATGTTAATGAAAATATCGAGCGCTATATCAAACATTTTTTATATCGTTACCAACAGCCGTCGATAAACACTGATAGCGTTTTATCGCCCAGCCCTATAACCGCAGTGCATGCGCATGTTTAAGTGTGTGTATTCAGTGCTAAACCCAGTCTCTGTGTGATGATGAATGGCCCTGAGAACTAATAAGGATACAGACTCATTTATAAACGTCACTATAGATGAACTAGCAGCCCAAAATAAGGCTGATTATATTTTCTTTAAAGTAATAACTGTTTCTTTCTCATGGAAACAGCCTGACTCTGCTCAATCCATTCAGGTGTGTGTGTGTGTGTGTGTGTGTGTGTCCCTATGACATGGACCAGTGATTCACAGCCCCACCTGAATACAAATACACTTCCAATGGGCTCTGAGGGGGAAACTATCATGTTAGCTGGGTTGTGTTTCAAATCACGTAGATGTCAGTGACAGCAGTGAGTGAGTGTGATTCAACTTGAAGCACACACACACACACACACACACACACACACTGCAGTAAATACAGCAGACGATTCGCCAGTCCAAGAAAATGAGCCATTTTAAAACACAACCTACAACGGGAGCACCTTCATCCTAAACCAGGACTCTGACCCGTGAATGATTCGGGACGCGCTCCACTAGCAATGACTCAAAATCTCTCTTGATTCAAATGGTTTGGTGCTACAATGTTGCTAATCTATCTAACAATGAAATACTTTAATAGGCATGCAAATATAAATAATACCAAAAATATTGAGCGAAATATTATTATATGTTACTATAATAATATATACTGACTAAAAGATACACTTTTATTGCTTATTTTCCTAAGTGTGAGAATCAACTGCTCTGCTTTTGACAGCAACCTAGAAATCAGTAATCAGAGACATTTCTGATAACACACACACAGACACACTTAAACAAACACATGCACACACACACACACACACGCTCAAACAAACATATATGCACACGAAAACACACTCACTCACACACAAAAACACTCTCTCTCTCTCTCTCACACACACACACACACACACACACAAACAAACATACATGCACACAAAAACACATTCTCTCTCTCTCTCTCACACACACACACACACACACACACACACACACACATACATGTCTATAAAAAGACACACGCGCGGATGGAGAAAAAGTAATTCATTCAGTAACGGTTATTTCCACTTTTCCATCAACAGACTGAATTAGGCTGAATAAGCTAAGGGGAATTGTATATGATGGGAGAGAAGGGAAAATAGCACAAAAATAACTTAATTGACACAATGACACACACACACACACATAAATAGCTCAGTCTCTAAAGAATAATAAAGAAATAGTTAGTAGTTAATAGACCTTTTTCATCAAAAATTACAATTATGTCATTATTTTTGACATTCAAGAAATAATGTTATTTCTTTCCACCAATGCCCTTTTAGTATCGCTTCTCTAACATTAACAAACGCCGCTTCACTACAGCCACCCGTGACATGAATAACGTGGATCTGTTTCTTACACTGAGCTATCGTACGACTTTTGCATGCATATGATTTATGGACCATGAAATAATGACATTCATAAATCAGTAAACAAACAAGCTCCTTCTTCTTAATACTAGGGGTGGGCAAATGATTTTACATCATGATCGATCTTGAAGTCGTCGCGTGATCTACTTTTCAAGCGAATCGTAGATGTTGCGATCTTTTATATCCTCGTAATAGTGTTATAATACAGCAATGACTGCCTACTAGATGGCTGTGCTGGCTATTATGTGACTCTATCATGTGTCTTCATGTGTGGTGACGCATTGGGAAAACAGTTCAACAGCAGAAGGGCTGTGCGAATTAATCGAAGTTTAGCTTCGGTATCGATTTAGGCTTCCAACCATTATAAAAACATGATAATCAAGATAAAATGATCATCGTGTCGCGTGCCGTTTCTTTGCTTTAAAGCTGTGTACTTTCGCCCTTTAACTCTTTCCCCGCCAAACACAGAATTTTCCGTGTATCCATTTTTCCACTGTTATACGGTAGGGGGCGCTATTACACATCTTCCGAAAGAGTACAGGATCTCCTGATCAAAACACAGGAGAAGAAGAAGCAGAGACAAGTGATATCATGTAAGCAACTGGAAATGTAAAATAACGCGATCATCAACATTACACGGCATATAAATTAGATAAAATGTAATAAAAATAAAAATTTTCTTGACCGACCACCGAGCCTCATTAGCCGGTTGAAACCGGTTAACCGTTTAGTTTAAAATATGCTACGCTACACTGCAAAAAATGCTTTTCTTACTTAGTGTTTTTGTCTTGTTTCCAGTCAAAATATCAAAAAAATATTAAATCAAGATGCATTTACTAGATGAGTCAAATAAGATATGTCTTGTTTTAAGGGGAGGTAAATAAAAATCAAGTGAGTTGTTGCTTAAAACAAGCAAAATGATCTGCCAACGGGGTTAGAAAAATAATCTGGTTTCTGTTTGAATTAACATTATTTTTCTGACTCATCATTTAGCTTGTTTTAAGCAAAAACTCACTTAATATTGATTTATTTCCCCAGACAACAAGACATAATATCTAATGGCATTTTACTCATCTAGTAAATGCATCTTGATTTAAGAAATGTTAGATATTTGGACTGGAAACAAGACTAAATAAGAAAAGCTTTTATTTTTCGCTGTCTTTGTGTTCCAGATTCTCCAGAACATGGTGGGAACGGCTCTCATCATCCTTGTGGCCGTGGGATTCAAGACTAAACTCGCGGCTCTGACGCTGGTGGTTTGGCTTCTGGCCATCAACGTTTACTTCAACGCTTTCTGGACAGTGCCGGCGTACAAACCCATGCATGACTTCCTGAAGTACGACTTCTTCCAGACCACGTCTGTCGTCGGAGGCCTGTTGCTGGTGGTGGCGCTCGGCCCGGGCGGCGTGTCCATGGACGAGAAGAAGAAGGAGTGGTGAAGAGGAGGAGAAGACGACGAGAAGAAGGAGGAGTGGTGAAGAGGAGGAGAAGACGACGAGAAGGAGGAGTGGTGAAGAGGAGGAGGAGAAGAAGACGAGAAGGAGGAGTGGTGAAGACGAGGAGAAGAAGACGAGAAGGAGGAGTGGTGAAGAGGAGGAGGAGAAGAAGACGAGAAGGAGGAGTGGTGAAGACGAGGAGAAGAAGACGAGAAGGAGGAGTGGTGAAGAGGAGGAGAAGACGACGAGAAGAAGGAGGAGTGGTGAAGAGGAGGAGGAGAAGAAGACGAGAAGGAGGAGTGGTGAAGAGGAGGAGAAGACGACGAGAAGAAGGAGTGGTGAAGAGGAGGAGAAGAAGACGAGAAGGAGGAGTGGTGAAGACGAGGAGAAGAAGACGAGAAGGAGGAGTGGTGAAGAGGAGGAGAAGACGACGAGAAGAAGGAGGAGTGGTGAAGAGGAGGAGGAGAAGAAGACGAGAAGGAGGAGTGGTGAAGAGGAGGAGGAGAAGAAGACGAGAAGGAGGAGTGGTGAAGACGAGGAGAAGAAGACGAGAAGGAGGAGTGGTGAAGACGAGGAGAAGACGACGAGAAGAAGGAGGAGTGGTGAAGACGAGGAGAAGAAGACGAGAAGAAGGAGGAGTGGTGAAGACGAGGAGAAGAAGACGAGAAGGAGGAGGAGTGGTGAAGAGGAGGAGGAGAAGAAGACGAGAAGGAGGAGTGGTGAAGACGAGGAGAAGAAGACGAGAAGGAGGAGTGGTGAAGACGACGAGAAGAAGGAGGAGTGGTGAAGACGAGGAGAAGAAGACGAGAAGGAGGAGTGGTGAAGAGGAGGAGAAGAAGACGAGAAGGAGGAGTGGTGAAGACGACGAGAAGAAGGAGGAGTGGTGAAGACGAGGAGAAGAAGACGAGAAGGAGGAGTGGTGAAGACGAGGAGAAGAAGACGAGAAGGAGGAGTGGTGAAGACGAGGAGAAGACGACGAGAAGAAGGAGGAGTGGTGAAGACGAGGAGAAGACTGCAAAAAATGCTTTTCTTACTCCGTATTTTTGTCTTGTTTCCAGTCCAAATATCTAAAAATTGTTAAATTAAGATGCATTTACTAGATGAGTAACATGACATAAGATATTAAGTCTTGTTTTCTGGGGAAATAAATCAATATTAAGTGAGTTGTTGCTTAAAACAAGCAAAATGATCTGCCAATGGGGTCAGGAAAATAATCTTGTTTCTGTTTAAATTAACATTATTTTTCTCACCCCATTGGCAGATCATTTTGCTTGTTTTAAGCAACAACTCACTTAATATTGATTTATTTCCCCAGAAAACAAGACTTAATATCTTATGATTTTACTCATCTAGTAAATGCATCTTGATTTAAGAATTTTTAGATGTTTGGACTGGAAACAAGACAAAAACACTGAGTAAGAAAAGCATTTTTTGCTGTGTATTAGAAATAACAGCCATTTCGTGCAATTTCGCAACTCGCATCTCTCTGCCGCTCTGCCTCCCGCTCTCACACACACTATAATAGTCTCTGAGCGCTGTTTGTCACATTTCCTACCAGCTAGATGACACGGTAGGTTGGCTTTGGCTACCTTTCTCACCAGAAGAGGCTCAAGTCGCGTTTTCAGGTGATACATCATAGATGATGTGCTACTACTGTATTTAAAAGGATACTCCACTTTTTTTGGAAATAGGCTCATTTTACAACTCCCCCAGAGTTAAACTGTTGAGTTTTACCGTTTTTGAATCCATTCAGCCGATCTCCGGTTCTGGCGGTACCACTTTTAGCATAGCTTAGCATACATCATTGAAGTGGATAAGATCATTAGCATTTCTCAAAAAAAAATTTGCAAAGAGTTTCGATATTTTTCCTATTTAAAACTTGACTCTTCTGTAGTTACATCGTGCACTAAGACCGACGGAAAAAGCAAAGTTGCGATTTTCTAGGCTGATATGGCTAGGAACTATACTCTCATTCCTGCGTAATAATCAAGAAACTTCACTGCCGTACCATGAGTGCAGCAGGCGTAATGATATATGACGCAGCGCCTGAAAATAGTCCCCAGCTCGGTACGTGACCGGGACTAAGTGTCTGCGCCTGCTGCTCTCATGGTACGGCAGTGAAGTTTCTTGATTATTACGCAGGAATGAGAGGATAGTTCCTAATGGTCTTATCCACTTCAATGATGTATGCTAAGCTATGCTAAAAGTGGTACCGCCAGAACCGGAGATCGGCTGAATGGATTCAAAAACGGTAAAACTCAACAGTTTAACTCTGGGGGAGTTGTAAAATGAGCCTATTTCCAAAAAAAGTGGAGTATCCCTTTAAGCACTGTATCACACAAGTTGCAACTTACATCTGTGTCATTCTTTTTGGTGAAATAGTCCCACACACTACGTTTCTTTGCACGCTTCATCCTGTCGTCTGCCCTGGCTCTAACCTCGAGTGTTTTAGCCCGTAGCCTTTACTTTTCGCAAACCTTGTGAGCGGGCGAACCCAAACGCTGTGACCTCGCGCCAAATGTTTTTATTGGTTTATTAAGTACAAACAGGTGAGTTATGAAAAATTGAGTGTGAGGGATTTGTTCACTTCACACAAAAATATCTTGGAATGAGATGGCTAACTGTAGTAGCGTTCAATCCACTGTCTATAATAGCCTAATTTAGAGATGCGTAATGTCACTGAATGAAACGTTGACCCAGGACGAGCTACAGGACTGTGCAGCTTTAGGGGTGACGATGGACTCGATCGACTCCATCTGTGTTTAGATCATCGTTCTGAATCTGGTCCAGATGTAGAGTTGAACGAAAATATGATTTGCTCAGCTTTTTGTACAAAAATTATGAAAATTATGTGAAAATTATCACAAAAAAAAAAAATGCTGGCTAGCTGGCAAAAAAAAAAAAAGTTGGCAGGGAACGAGTTAAAAACCTTAACTTAATGTCCAAATCAGTCAAATCATGTAACGTGACTGTCGTGAAAAACAGTCTTCTGCGGGACATGCTTTATTTCTAAAAGTGTTACTAAAAGTGCATTAAACTGCTAAAGAGACTGATCCTCACATGCTTTCTGTGTCCCGAAACAGTCAAATATACACAAAAATATTAAAATAATTAAATACATCTATAGATAAACTTCTCATCTGGAAAAACACCGGTGGATCATATTTTTCACTGCTTGTTTTACTTTGAGATTTCCCCAATAATAAATAATAATAAATAATATCTAAATACTGTAAGAGTGGTGTGGTTTCAGACTGTCGTTTGGTTTATTCTGACACACACACACACACACACACACACACACACACACACACACACACACACCTTACATGACCAGTCCATCAAAGAACACACAAACCCAGAGCAAATAATCTGCTAATGCAGAAACGCTCCTGTAACAATCCCAGGAGATTAGTAAGCACATTTGAGCTCCAGTGCAGATATTAAAATATTGCTGATCATGTTTTCACTGTATCACATTCAAACACTCCAGGAATATAACGTCAATATTATCCTCCTGTTACGCTCCTCTGTTTGCTTAAAGCTCTGGATGCCTGCTTCTAATTATGGATCAATTTGCAGAACTAAACTGTTCCCTGTCCCTCTCTCTCTCACACACACACACACACACACACACACATGTGCTTTGTTCATGGAGAAGCGACGTGTGCAGCCTCTCAAAGCAGAGCACACACACACACACTCAGGGGAATGAATGACTTTT